>OY757914.1:51266379-51368449 GCA_963585895.1 Sepioteuthis lessoniana
ATTATTTCATTAATGGGTTGCATCTATTTTGAGACAAGCTGTAGTTAAATATTAAAATCCAATATTTTATATAAATTTCCATTACCTTATAATTCCCAAAATCTCCATCCATTCAACTTAGTCTCTGGTACTATACCCATGTTTCAAAAATCTTAGAATCGTTTTAGTTACCCCTGAAAATATTTCAAGTAACACAGACAGATCTTCTTCAAACATGTTTTAAGTGGGATTTGTCTTACTCTTTGTCCTTTTCATAGATGCAAAAAGGTGTTGATTACACAGAGGTTACCCACACTTTATTAATCATTAGGAGAGACAAATATCTTTATCTATCAATATATAGACAAACTCACTCTGTTGAGATTACGTGTAGAGATACTAAGAGGGAAGTCGTTTCATCTCAATGGTTACCGGATATAAAAGAAAAAGTTAGGTATCTGTTTTCTTTCAGATTTTGATTAATACTACATCTCCAATTAGTGAAAATGATAAAATGAATTATTTATTCGAACTATCTATTGATTTTTGGGGGGTTTCGAGAATGAGTAATATCTCCGAATGATCGTTAAGCCGGCGTCCGTATGTAACAGTCGGTGCAAACAAATCCATGATAAATAAACGATCTACATTTTTATTAAAAAGCATTTTTGATACGATTAATTATCCTCAACTATAACAAAATCGACTGTATGTTCTTTATTTTTAATGACTACCATATTCCAACTGGTAGGTATGGACTACTGGTTATTACAATAACGTATATGTTTTAATTTCTTTACTGTATTTCATTCAATGATTGTAACGTCATTTTATACTACTAGACTGTATAAAATGACGTTACAATCATTTTTTTTTTGTTTTACAAGCGTTTTTTTTTTTTTGTTAAGTCTTAGATGTTAGGAATAACGCTCATTGCACGTACATATTTACATTTTTGTGAAGTTGTTTCTTTAGAGGGTTTTTCACACGGTTCAATCGAGTACGAATAATAATCAAACATATCTTTTTATCCATAGACGCGACTCAAAAAATGGTACTGACACCCCAGATCAGAAGTGAACCTGGGGGTAATGACCATGAAAGTGTATTCTGAACTCTCCAGATCTCCAGAACAAGGTATTTACCATCAAATGAAGTTTAATTTTATACCCAGAGCACTCACTTTTTGTTGGGGTCGTTCCAGTCTGTAGAGAATATAGTCAGCCTATTCTAAGCCTCAACGACAAGGTATAGCGTGGAAATCTAAAAAAAAAGCAATTTTCCAATAAAAATTATTATGATAGAAATTAAAGACCAATTTTCCGTTTGATTTCCGAAGTTGAAGATATTAAATGTTAAAGCAAAATAGACCATTAAGAAAAGAATGATCTGAAGAAATAGAAGAGTTTGGGAAAGTCATATCAGCATGATTGGATTAGCTGTAAATTAAAATACAATCGTTTTTTTTTAACAGAAGATGAAAAATACAAGATAGATAGATTAATATAAATGTAAGGAGCGTGTTTTTATTTTTGCTGCTCTTTTAAAAATATATCAATGAGTTTGCCTAATGTGTTTTTAGATTTCAAGGAGGCTTGGTGGATTTACATAGGTTTTATGCACAAGTTTTTACTGTAGTATGTTGTGCCTAACTAATTATCGAGATAACAAGATGTATTAGCATATTTCAATATATGTCGTTTCCAAGTTACTTGCGTAGTATAATTGTTTGAGTGCTAGACTAGCTCATCTTTGTTAGACTATTCGATACACACTGAGTGCTCGATACTTGAAGCCTTATCCTCAGCTATGCTAAGATACTATACTATACTCAACTCAATAATAAAGACGAGCGACACAGTCTTTTAGAAAAATATACCTCTCATTTAATTTGAAAGGTTTGTGTGTGAGAGGGAGTTGGAGACCGAACAGAACTGCAACATATTGACCCCCACTCAATTGGCCATAACCGCGTTTCTTTTCCATTCTCCTGGGCTGCTCAACCGGGGGCCGGAAGCCAAGCCTCTCTGTGACATGTTCTCATTCCAGCATCTTCTCCCAACTGGTCTGATCTCAAACTCGTCTGATCCCTAACTTCCTACTACCAAAACTTATA
This sequence comes from Sepioteuthis lessoniana, assembly GCA_963585895.1. Lineage (NCBI taxonomy): Eukaryota > Metazoa > Mollusca > Cephalopoda > Myopsida > Loliginidae > Sepioteuthis > Sepioteuthis lessoniana. Next base: position 51,268,475 of record OY757914.1, read on the forward strand.
TTCTCTATTTATTTCTTCCAGCCTCTAAGTCAATAATTATGTTTACGTTTTACAATACCCTTAATAAAATTGAACTCTTCTTTTACGTACTTATCTACATGTGGGTGCGTGTGTTTTGAAAGATAATTTAGAGAGAAAGATGTTATCATTTCAATGGTTAAGACGAAGTATTTAATATTTAAAATTCTGTATATAAAAGCAATATACTGCTGGACAATGCCTTGTACATTATTGTGTAAATTTCGAGGTGTTATGGTCACTGATATAGGTAAGCAAATTATTAAAACTGAGTTCGATTCTCACTGGGTACACAATACTTCTGACCCTGTGCTAAACTAAGCTAAATGTTACTGGGTGCCTTATATGGTATAAAAAGATAAATTTACAAATAAGAGTGGTGCTGAAAAGTTCTCCGTCTAACTTAAGAGAGGGAAGTTTTTATACTTATTTAAAAAAAGAAAAGAAACTTTAGAAACGGTGTGCCAAGAGTGTAGAACTACGGATATAAATATGTTGAATAGCATGTATATTTCACGGTTTTCGGCCATTCACTTCTTGGTTAGAGCGAGAATTTTACTACATCCATTAATAACATTTCTATCAATGACATACATAATTATCTTTAGTTAAATATCACTATGTAACGTTAAAGTTTTATATTTATTTGCAGACACGAGAATTATTTAAAATCGATAATAAATACTAACACTAAATGAAAATTATTTTATCATGAACACCCTTCGGTTGTTGTTTATTTTTCGTTTTGTGTTTTTTTTTTTAGTCTATTTTAATGAAAAAACATGCATTATTGTTAAATGTATCTACAAACCATCTGACATTAAGCTTGCAGGTGTTCTGTAATTCTAGTTATTTATGTAAAGGAAATTTAGGTTAAACATAAATGGAATATAAAAGCTAAATTCATAACTGATAACAGAAAACCTTTTTGCATGATGAGAAAATATTTTTTCATTGTTATTGTGTTTATTTCTTAATTACCTATGCTTGATGATTGATGAGTTTCTTATTATAAAGATAACTTAATCTTATTCCTTTCAACTATTCAGTCTGTTATCAATAAGTATATTGTCCTAGCATTTTATCATCTGAAGGTTGTTAGTTCAATTCCTAGCATTGGTTTCAATTGCAGTGAAAATGGCAAAAATTGGTTTATACGAGGTACCCACAAGGTATGGACGACTGAATAAGAACAGACTAACCAAGTGATTCAAATAACCAATTAAGTACTGATTTCCTTGAAAGTTACCGAGTGAGACAAAAGATGTCTGAAGAAGGCCGAAAAATACAGCGGCTGAATCTTTGTGGGTATAGAAACCAAGATGATAGTAGTCTGTTATGTGTACAGAATAATTATAAAAACACCACATCATATATATTTAGGGAATAATCTTCACCTACTCAAACATCTAAATTGTCGGTATCTCCTCAGTTTTTGTAGATACACTCTTACAATGTTTTAAATCTTAAGCTGATTTTATGGATATCATCCGATGCAAGACTCCTGTCATAGCCAAGCACAAGTAGAACCCAAATAAATTTAGCAGTTGTGGATATTATTTTATTAACAGAAAAGACAATATCGTAAATATTTTTAAACGTGGATTCAGATTACGTCATCAGCTCAAGAAATCCACTCGTCTATTGCATTATGCATTAAAATCTTCTGACCTCCCGTACTTATTTAGCTATCCAATCGATACTATTACATGCACGAATCATACGGACATGCTTCCACCCACTCGCATATGCATGCGTATGCACCCTGCCAATATGAATAATACGCATATAGATACGTGCACATGCACATGCACATGCATTATCTCTCTTTCTCTCTCTCCCTCTCTGAGTAAGTGGTATGCACTCTGAGTAAGTAGTATGCACTCTGCCTATAAGAATAATACGCATATAGATACGCTCACACTCACATGCACATGCATTATCTCTCTCAGCTATGAGTAAGTAGTATCGCCGATTGGGTATTCATACTTTGCAAAGGCAACCGATCTAGGAGAAGAAAAGATTAAATTCAAACTTGTTGCATTTCAACTTATGTCTTGCTCGTGGTGGGATTTTTGAGTCAATTGATATACACATATCCAGTATTGCACTTAAATATGGCACCTAGAGACAGAAGAACATATAGTGTCGTTGGCCAATCAGTTTAGTTTCTTGCCGATCGGAGTATATTTCACTGATAGGCTCGAACATAATCCATTAACATCTGAACAAAGCCTAACTGTTACAAATGGCGCTTATTTATGAAAATAAATATAAAAAGAATATATAAAAACTCACGGAGAATCCCTGCAAGATGTACTACTCACCGAGTCGGCTTTGATTATGAGACAGTGAAATAATTACTAATAATCTCTCTTGGATGCATTGCAAAGAATTTATTCCTTCAAATGACAAGTCCATAACGCTAGAGTAATAAAGAGAAAAAAAGTCATAACAAATTAGAAAACAAGTGTATCTTCTATTATAATGACACACCACTGATCCGACTCGGTATAAATAAGATATCTATTCGTTTGATTGTAAGTACATTTACATCGTTCGGTATTAATATATGTTCTAAGCTATCTTATACCAACACTTACAAACAATGGCACACGTATGCATAACCTCTTTTGTTTTATATCTTCATTTTTTGGGTTTCTGCTTTTTATCTTTTTATTTTATTTTTTCCTTTCAATCATCTGTCTGTTTCTGGAGAATAAAACCCCAGCCAACAATAGCTGTTGTTTACAGAGGACATTTTTCAGGAAGGAGTCAGTCAGACTAATCATCAGAGCGTTTATGATTGCCAGGAGATTTGAAGGAATTAATAGTAGCTATAGCGGCACAAAGGGAGATAACTGTAAAGCTTCCAGTTTTAGCTGCAATCCACCAAAGACTATTTTTTTAATTCTCTTTTTTAATAACCTTCTGTATTTATCGTATATGTTTGTTTGCTTCTTTTGTTCTTTTTAACTTTTAACATCAATTTTCTTTGCTTCTATTTTCTTTTCTTTCCTGTTAACACTTTCCTTTTTGCATATGCGATTGCATCTTGCCCTCTTAAAATAAATTTCGGTTTCTTTCTTTTCCTTTCTTTTACACTTTTTTCCTTCTATTATTTGTCTTTCATCTTTCTTTTTTTTTCATCTGATATAGCTTTCCTAATTTCTTTTATTCTACTAGCTCTTTTAAGTTCTTCAATCTTTTTTAATTTCCATATTTCTGTCTTTTTTCCTTTCTTTCATACTTCATTTTTCCTTTTATTATTTCACTTTTTCTCCTTTATTTTTATTTCATGGCTTTTTTTTTTTCTGTTTCTTATTTTCTTTTTTTTACATTTTTCTCCCTTTGTTTATTTTAATATTAACGGCGCTCGTTTAATTTCTTTTTTACCTTTTTCTGTATTCTACCTTTTTTAGTCCTTTGGATATTTCTTTCTTTCTTTCTTTCTTTCTTCCTTTTTTCTTTCTTTCTTTCTTTTTTTCTTTCTTTCTTTCTTTCTGTCGAGCATTATTTCTCTTCTTTTTTTCTTTCGTTTTAATTTTTTCTTTTTTTTTTTCTTATATATTTTCTTCTTTTAAGTTTCTTCCTGCCTTCCTTTGTTTCTTCATCTTTGTTTGTTTTTTTGTTTGTTTGTTTGTTTCTTTCTTTCTTTTCAAATTTCCATCTCATCCCTTTCTTACATTATCCTTTGATTTGTATTTTTATCAATGGATATACTTGATTTATTTCCTCTTTCTCTTTGTTTTTATTTATTCTTGTAAGCATTTCTATTTTTTTTATTCATTTATTTTCTTTCTTTCTTTCTTTCTTTCTTTCTTTTGTAACATTTTGTTCTCGGGATCGTCATAATAGATTTTTGATCAGATATCTCAGCAATTTCCCGTTGCATTTATTCTCTCTTTGCATTTTTTCACGATTCCCTTGATCATTTCCTCTCTGTTCCAACCTTCTTATAGTATCTTACTTCATTCTTCTTTCAAGTTTTTTTCTGTATTTTCTTTCATTTTTTTTTTTTATCTTCGTGATTTCTACATTATTATTTTCGTTTTATTTTACTTGAAAATTTCTTACCATAGTTTATCCTATATCTAGTTTGGTTTTCATGTTTCTTGCTTATTAAATCTTTTCCTCTATTTTACACGAATTCCTCGATTCCCCCCCCCCCATATTTGGTAATGGTTTGTTTGGCCTGCTAAAAATTTAAATGGTGCAATTTAGGACAACTATAATGAATATGTGTATATATTGGTCCAGCATTTACCTAAAAGATTTGCTGACCATAGAAAAATAGGAGCCCTCACTGAGTGGAGAGATTTAGGAATAATTAACAATAGGCACTGCACTATTCTACTGCAAAACATAAATAATAAGTTTTAATTAATTTTTCAAAGAAAAACAAAAATGAATATAATCATCTAAATCTTTACATGGTTATTTATTCATAATAAGACCTATACGGAAAGAAGCAAAAACCTGATGAAAAATAATTATTCCTAAGTTAGAATTACTCGAGGAGTTCAATAGATTTTGATTCAGATTTTTCCTTCTCCTTGACCAGTTACCATACCTAGGTTAACAAGCCTAGTCTGCCCTCCTATTTATTCATTGTTGGAGGGAGAATAATGGAATTCATATATTTCCCAAGAGTAGTAGCGCTATGAGAGATGCTAACAGCTCAGTCCAGGTTTGGGACTTAGTTAATCATGCCAGTTTCCAGCGCCGATAACCACTACAAACACTTTTCGGCACATATTCAATTGAGAAATTCAAGTAGATTATACCGGCATTAATATACTGTTAGGATTAATGAAAGTACTAAAGTCGAAATTGTACATTTTCTCATCTAACGTTTTGTACATATGCTTTGTTATTTTTAATCAAATTTCTGAATATTACCCCTCAGATTACTGATGTCATTTGTGTTTCTAAATGCTGAAGGCTTTTAAGAATATCACCTCAAAAATAAAAGATATTTTGATCAACCGTTTTTATTACTTCATTCACCAAAAATAGAATCTTATTAAAGTAAATCAATTGATATAACTGTTTTGTTATCGGTGTATGTGAGAGCATGCTATTTCCCTTACTTTTTCTGTTCGTTTCTTTTATAGAACGCCAGTCTTCTCTAATGTTCTCGATCAGTCTAGTGCATATTTCAACAGAAATATTTTTTTAAATCTAAGTTTTTTTCTATTTCCATCTCATTTTCTTTCAGATTATTTTTGGCTCAAAATCTGCTTGCTTCTGGACGTATCAGGAATGAATAATTGAAAAAGGAATGCTTTTTTCCCTTCCGTTTTTGCCTTTGAAAAACAGGCATTCACAATAAATGGATTATGTTCGAACGGCCTTACACATAAAAAAATATAAAAGAAAAAAGAAAAAAAAGAAAAAACAATGGATGTTGTTATTGACTTTTTTCTTTCTCACTTGTCTGTTGTCATTATCGGTGAATCTTTTGGGATCAACGCACAATAAGTGTATAATTCCTACGACGTGATATTTCCGATGGAATGTGGATAGTTCCGATTGTGAGCATTTTCATATCCATATTGTTCGCAATCAACTGGGGCTTACTGACGTTTAGAGAGAGGCCAGTTGGCGATAAAATGAATAGAGGGTTTAATGGGAATTATAGGCTCAGATGATTGAATAAAGTTATTCAATAATATTCATTTTTTTCTGTTCTTACTTTATATTTATTTTTCATTTTTCTGTTTTTACTAATATCTTTGGTTTTAGCGAGATATATTCAAAAATGCCCGCGACAAAGTGATAACTGATGGCATCCAAGAATTGTCGAGCAAATCTGAGTGAGTACAATGGCAACGTATAACGATGTGGTTATTACAATTTAAAATAAAACGGAGTCAGTAAATTAACTTATACTTCAATCATTACAGTTATAATAATGGCTAAGTATTCCTTCAGTAAACTCTAGCTAAAACAAATGATTCATAAATGGCTAGATATTGCTCATTTTCTATCATAATACATGATTTATTGGTTATTTAGTAGTTCTACAGTATTTCAACCTTTGTGTTATTCTCTATCCTTAGGATACTTTAGCAATTTTGTTCTCAAAAGACATGCGAAAGAAAAATGCATCTTCCTAATAATCGGATAAAAAATTCATAATTTGCAATATCAATGTTTTAAAAGTAAATGTATAAAAGCAGTTTAAAATGATTTTGAAACATCATCTCAAAAAGAATCTATTTTGTATGAGACTCTAAAAGGTTCTAACACTTGGGGACACAATAGGAGTGGGAGCTATGGCAACATGGGGGTCACACTCTCCAGAATTCTTGTACTGAAGTCTCACCGTTAGTTGCTGTTCAGTGTCATATCCAAGACACTATAGTAATTTACAAAGCTCTTTGCTTCGATGTGGCACAAGGCCGAATGAATGGGGCGCCCAATGAGACTCGAACTCACTCGTGTAGGTTTGCTAGTACTAGCTTGCTAACCGTTACACCACCAGAGGTACCCTATCCAAGACACTATAAATGATTAGTGCGTCTCATTTGGGCTTTAATGCATATTTAAGTAGTTTATATCCATGGGCAATCTATTTTGAATAATAGTTAACACGCGATTCATACATTTCAATTACTACTGATTAGTAATTTTAATCCTCTCTTGATGCTTCATGATGAGGGCTTTGTGCCAAATCTAAACTACACTTAGTTTTTAGAGCATCATGCGTAATATAAGGATTAGTTTGGCTAGTAGATAATTATTATTGATTTTGATTAAAACATATTACCCAGTATATTTGGCCAAATATCATTAAGCTTTGTAAATGATAACTTGTTGATTCTTAAGAAATATACTGATATGAATATCCTGTTGAAATAAACCAGAATCATAAAATTCTGTGAAAAGTTTTCAGCTATGATTTTAGTTCGTTTTTTGTATTTTTTGTTTGTATTATGGGCCTTACGATATGAATATTAAATTATGATAAATTTATGTATCTTTCTTTAATCTAATATATATTTCTAATTTTTCTTAATTACATTCATTTATATTAATTATATGGATGTTTTTAAAATAGTTGTGGAATTTCTACAAGTGCCCGCAGTGTAGAATCGTTGCTCGTGACCTTGGATTAAAATATCGATCCCAAGAACTTAGGCATGTATTAGAAGCAAAATGCCAATTTCAGTTTATTTGTTTAATGGCATATCAAATTTCCTGGGTTATTGAGTGCTAAAGTGATCCTTTTAGAATGGCTGGTGGGCGATAAATGAGTTCATATGTTTCCAAGGATATTACTCCGAAAGTGAGCTTAATTAATCAACTGGAGTTAAAACATGCTTACTTTGAGGCCGCACGCAAGCCCGTAAGATCTCTTCGATTATTATCATTATTTTACTCATTAGAACTTTTCACTGGAGTCTGAATGACAGCAAGTCTTCTCAAGTCACCAGGACTCGTCTCGGGATTCTGGTTGTCCTCAGCAATGCTGTCGTTTAGATACTTTCTACCCGTCCGCCAACTTCCAAGTCCTCCAGGCCTTTTAATAATCCTTTAGTTATTGTGCCTAAAGCACCAATTACAATAGGCACATTCGTTACGTGCATGTTCCACAGCTTTTTCAATTCCCAAGCAAGGTCGATGTACTTATTCTTCTTTTCACTTTCCTTCAGATTTATTCTGTGGTCCGCCGGGACAGCAAACTTGACAATTTTGCAAATTCTCTTTTTTGTTGTTGTTGATTATTATGAGGTCTGGTCTTCTGGCCGGGATTGGCTGATTCGTTTGTATGTTAAAGTCCCATAGGAGTTTATGCGAGTCATTTTCTAGGACAGGTGCTGGGTTGTGCATATACCATTTATTAGTATGGTCAAATTGAAATTTCTTGTATATCTTCCAGTGGATCACTTTGCCGACGCAGTCGTGTCTAGCCTTATATTCTTTCTATGCTAGTTTGCTGCATTCGCTTATTATGTGATTGATGGTTTCATCTCTGTCACTGCATAGCCAACATTTGCTATTATGTTGCGTCTTATCTATTCTCGCTTTGATATGATTGGTTCTTATGGCGTTGTTTTGTGCTGCTATAAAGAGAGATTATGTTTCTCTCTTATTAAAATGTCCTTTTCTTAGCCATGTCCAGGTTTTATCTTGTGAGATATTGTTTATTAGTCGTTTAAAAAACCATAGAGCTGTTTTCCTTCCCATTTTTGCTTCCCAGTTATTGTCATTCTGTTGTCCATCGCGTTATCAGTATCATTTCTGGTGGCTGTAATGAGTTTTCCATAGTGTTTTTGTATATAATTTTCGAGTTGTAGTATCGATTCCTCAACGCTGTCTTCAATGCCGGCAAGGTCTCTTCCTCCTTCTTTTCTCGAAACATATAGTCTGTCAACGTCGTCTCTGGGATGTAATGCCTTATGCATTGTCATTAGTTTTCTTGTTCTTTGGTTCATCTTGTATAGTTTTCACATCGACGTTAGCTAATGTTCTTTCATTAAAGTCTGTGGGGCAGTAAATCAACTTAGTTTCCGAGGACTTTTCTCTATATTCTGATCCATCTCAAAACTGCTGTAGTTTTGATAGTTTCGATTCGTTCTCTAGTTTCAAACTTCTCCATGCGCACTTATTACAATCGGTATCACCGTCACCTTCATGTTCCTAGTTCTCTGGCAAAGTCCAAATACGTTTCTCTCTTTTCGCTTTCTTTTATTTTCACTCTGTGGTCTCCTGGGATGACAAAGACCACAATTCGAAAAGTTTTTTTTTTTCCTTATTGATCATCATGAAGTCTGGTCTTCTGGCCGGGATTCGGTGATCTGTTTGTATCTCAAAATTTCAGAGAATGTTATGTATCTCATTCTCAAAAAAGGACTTTGGTTTGTGCATATAGTATTCAGTAGTATGATCAAGTTTCCATTTCTTGCATATTCCCAGTGAGCACTTTTCCCACTCGGTCTTGTCAAGTCGTACACTTCTTTTCTGCTTGTTAGCGGCATTCACATGTTTGAATAATATTTACGTTTCTATGACCATATAATCTACACTTGCTATTCTTTTTCGTAATATCGATTTTGGCTTTTTCTCCTATGTTTTTCTCGTGTGAAATTCTACTAGTCTGTTGTTGGAAATACCCTTTCAGTTGTTTTTCTTCCCATTTCAATTTCTTAGTTTTTGTCGTTATTTTGTTTATTGTCCGTGCTGTTTCTTGCCGCTCTACTTAGCTTATTCTGCCCTTTTTAACGTAGGCTTCGAATCGTTCTATTGCAGCATCAACCATATCTTCTGTGCTAGCAGGTACTCTTTCTTTTCTTGACACCTATAATCTGTCATCTCTAGGATGTAATTCTTTGTGCATCGTCATCAAATTTTTTGTCCTCTGATACATTTGTCTGATCTCTTCTCTGGTCCATTTCAGGAATAGCTTTGAATATCTTATAAGAGGTACAGCCCGAATGTTAATTACTTTGATGAGATTTCTGCGGCAGATTTCAGTTTTGAGAAGATTTCTCGTTTGTCTGAGGAACCTTTCTAAATTTTCTTTCATCTCCGCTTGTTTGCTGATGTCCACTACAAGTATTAATAAGTTTCTTTTTCTGATTCTTTCTTGATTTGGTAGCTCTGTTCTGTTATTTGTCTTTGCCAATTTTCATTATGACGGTTGCACATTTTTCCATGCAAAATTCCGTTCCCATATACAAGCTGTATCTTCTTCTTTGTATCAGGGCCTGCATTTACTGTTTTTTTAATTTTTTGCAAACAGCTTGATGTCATTCATGTACATAAGGTGAGCAATCTTTTCTTTAAATTTAGTAAAATTACTCTTTGCTGTGTAGAAAAATAGATCTCCTCTGTAATCTGTACTGTTTTATTATCCCCATTTTAAGAAGACATATTATCGGTCTATAATAACTTGGCATGGTTCTTCTCGGGAGTGTTTCTGGATTAGGATAATCTTCCCCTTAATCATCTATTCTGGTATATTTGTTTCTTCTAGATATCTTCTCAGTCGAACCAATATGTCGTGGGTTCACGTACATTTTTTAACCAGAATCCATGTGTGCCCTCTTGGCCCGACGTTTTCCAGTTTGATACTTTCTTGAGTGTTGCTCAGTGCAATTCCGTGTGCATTATCGCCTCATTCTGATCTTCTTCTTGTTGTTTTGTCCTTCTTCTTCTGGTTTTTCCATTCGGCCTTTCTGTTTTGTTCTTTCTGTTTCCATGTTTTAGTCCAAAATTGTTTTGCTTTCTTTGCATCTGATCGTTAGGTTGTCTGTGTGCATTCCCCACCTACTTGTTTCTAGATCATTCTTTCATAATTTTTGAAAATCCTATTTTGTTTGTATTTTGCTTGATACCGTCCCAGTATGTTTTAATCTCCTTTCTTTCGCAAATATCTATTGACTTATCTCTTCGAGGAGCATTGCCAGACTTTACTGTTTTGTTTTGGTCTGTTCCTCCCAAAATATCTTAGCATGATTTCCGTTCATTAGTACTTTTACTTGTCGCAATTCCTTTATTATTATCATCATTATTACTGTTATAACTCCTTGAGAGTTTTTTCTCATCAGCGTTAGCTAATGGTCTTTCTTTGAGTTTGAGAGAAAGCAAGTTTTCTTAAGTCTCCAGGATTCATCTCAGTAGTCTTCCCGATCTCAATAATGCAGTAGTTTGGATGGTCTCCACTCGTCCTCTAATTTGCATGTTCTTATTATTACTATAATAATAATAATTATTATTATTATTATTATTATGATTATTATTATTATTATTGATACTTTTCACATTAACTCAAATTGAAGGTTTTCAACTGGAGTCTATTAACGCAATGTCTCACAATCGTAACGCCACGGGACCAAAAAGAAGAGAACAACGCCACGACACCACGTGGGACGTATGGAGGGACAAGAGAGATGCTTGAATATAAATAGCTGTCACACTTTTCACAATGTGCGAAGCGACACCGTTGTTGAGATACGAAATAATATATTTTTATCTGTCACCGAAGCACAAGAGATAGAAACAGACAGAAAGGCCAACTGTTGTACATAGAGACGTTGAAGGACAGACAGCCGACCTTCCTCTGCTGCTGCCACGAAGTGCTCTGAAACTGACAGCCGACTTTGACCAACTCAACTCTTATGAACCCCACTCCTCTCAAAGGTTGTCTGCTTGAATTTAAAATTATCTTTTTCTTATATGATTTATTATTACATCATACGGTCATAAACTTGTATTGCTTACCCAGATGACAAACACTTGATTCGTTTATGCCCAGTATCTTGTCTAGAATGATTTAGTCGTGAGGTGTTAAAACTGATCCCTCTGGTGATCTACAAAACAATCAGTCGAACCTGTCATCTCGCACACGTGCAAGAATTACACCATATGAACCTTTGTAATGAAGTGAACTTACTTTCGAAGATTTGTAACCAGTCTACAACTTCATCAAACTAAAAAACCGAAATGATTAAGATAATCAATTATTAGTGAAATAGCTAATGTAATGAATTACCACCGAAATTAATTTACAGTCAAAGGGAAAGTTAGTTTTTCCATGTCTCTAAGATTCTTCTACATATCCAATGTTGGTTTTGGTAGTGTCGCAATCTAAATGCTCTTGAGTTTTCCTCTGATATCCAATGTCTTCAATCACTTACATTTCTTATCTCTACTTCCGACGACATTGCGTCATTTCCTCGTCAGCAAACAACTGCTGCATGTGATGACATAATTCTCAATGTTATATTGACGATTTTTCTTTGCCATTCAATGTCCAGGCTATACTAAATATAAACTGAAATGTTTTTATTCTACACAAACAAATATGATGAAATGTTACCATGAATAAATTATTTATTTATTCCCTTCGTCACGAGCAGAATACCTCACGAAATCAAAGTTTCAGACGAATTCAGCAGGTTTGATTTCAGTTTTCTCTCTTCTTGACTTAAGAATGCTAAAGAAGTCAGTTTGCCTCATAATCTATCAATGGCCACGGGAACTTCAGGTGGATTCATGTCTTTCTCAAATGCATTAGCGTAAAGGGAAACACCTTGTTTAAAATTTGAATCCAAGTATATTTCTTCTTATGATAACCATTAGTCTAATCATGCCGCCTTAAAATGAAGAAAGATTCATTTTTTTATCAATATACATTCCCTTGAAATACCAAGAGTAACAAGAAATCTTTTACCGTGCAAATGAATATTTACTTATTGACAAAAGAGTAGCAATAAGTAAAGTCCATTCCGCTGAATTTACGAAGAAAATCTGTAACTAGATTCAAAACAAGGTCAACTAGTAAAGAGAGAGAATTTTCGTGAAAGCTATTTTAACTAAATTAAAGTAATTTTTATTTTTCTAATACTGCATTTAGCATTCATTTATATTGTCTTTGATCTTTGGCTTCTGTTCACTTTCTTGAAATTTCATTCTCATTTCACTTCTAATAAAAAATAAATTGCTCAAGATTATTTTATTAGGATACAATCATTATTGTTTTTTTTCTTTCCGATTTTTCAATTACTTTTTTCTCTTCTATGCTTTTTTTAACTCCTTCAATTCTTTGAATCAATGGTTTCTTCTGCAAGGTCACCCTATAAAGTAATAAGATGGATATTTTTCTTTTTTCCTTCAGGTTAGCAACGCTGATTGGAAATCAGCAGATCAATATTGAACTTGCATATATTTGAACACATTTAGTTCTTACTTGTCTCTCAAGTAATCTTGCATCATTGTTTGGTTACGGGTGTAAAAAAAAAAAAAATAGAAAACATGATCACAAGTTAAGGACCTTGTGACATAGATATTATTTAACACAGGCTAATGAAAATGAAGTTATATCCCACTGATTGTATATTAAGTGACATAAAACAACTTTAGTTGATCTCGTGTCTGTAGAAATTAAACCTTGTTCTGGTCGTCAGTTCACTTTACTAATAGGGGAAAGTTTGACAAAGTCCGATATTTGATGGTATAAATGATTGTTGATTGATTAAAACTAGTCTTCTGGTTTTGATCAGAGTTGCTAAACTAAAAATTATTTTTGAAATATTCACACACATAGCAATTCAGATACACTGCTTCCAACAATTTCTGTTAGCCCAAATCGTAATCCAACCGCTGAATAACAAAGTATTGAGACCATAGAACAGGTCGTGACAAACACATTGAGGCCAGACTTAGCTGAATCTATCATATTTTCAGGAGTGGGAGCTGATTTTTCGTTAGTCTGTTGCTTCCCAATGGGACCATTTAAAAGGAGATAAAGTTGATCAGTAATTAATTTTATAACAATCTGTAAGCCATTAGTCTAAATAATTAAGACCGGCCTTAATGATATTTCTCCTTTTCCCTTTCCTTTCTATACCAGTCATATTTTTAATCGGAATTCTCTGTTAGTTTCTCTTTCATTTTCAGTAAATTTAGTTTAATTCTTTTGCTTCTTTGTTCCCGTCTTACACGTGATTCATGTAATCTTCAAACGAATCTGCAACAAACACTTCCTTTCTTCCTATTTTCTTTCTTCGGCTTCCTTCCTTCATTTTCTCGATTAATCTGTTTTGTGTCTTTCCGATTGTTCTTTGACATTTCAGCTTCTCTTTTGTATCCTTTCTGATCACTTCCATTCATATTTATTTTTACAGTTCCTTCATGCTTTCTTTTATCCTCAGTAACACAAGGTCGTAATCTGTCATCTGTCATTTCTACATACACTCAGTCAATAAGAATTTTCAAAGACATTCTTTGATATTTCTATCTATCTTTCTTTCCATCCTAACTATCCCTCTGGTGTTTTCTATTACTATAGTAAGTTTTAATAAGTAATTACAAACATGTCGTTTCTCGGCGAAGGTTAATCAATATATATATTGTCTGATACCATATTACTCAGTAAAATTTGATCTAAAACTTTCACTGAAAAATGTTCAGTCTATATAATGAATATACACTTAATATTTTCATTATAATCCGAGGCATTGGAGACCTTATCGAATACATTAATTGGCCAGGAAAATAAGATTCAACCAAATGGATTTTATAAGAATAAATTCAGTAATTTACAAATGTGAGAATTAACGGAAATTGGTTTCAAAAGAAACACTTACAAACATAGTTGATGAGAAAGAAAACGGGAAATTTTTTCTTTCTTTTAACTGAAAAAGAAATGCATTGCCTACAGAAATGTTGAGAGAATTATTATTTCGATTTTTCACGGTGTAAAAGCAGAAATCAGCAAGCAACTTTAACACGAAGGTCAAATTGATGACCAGCTGCCTGAGAAACGAAAATTCTGGATAAGACACCTTTTTTAAACACGCAAATGGGAAAAGAAATTTAAGTTTCTGATGCCATATTACACGGGTAGAACATTAGAAGTAATCAATATTAGGGAAGACAACACTTTTTGGTAAAAGTGAGAGTGAATTATAGAATTAACGGCACGACAATTCATGGGGGAGGGGTTTATTAAAATGCTAATTAAGAATAAATTGATATTGTCAATAATTTTGCCAACTATCATCCTTCAGATGAGTGAAATACATTCAAAGAGGTTTTGTCCTTCGTAAGAGGCCAGCGGGAGACTGGCGGACGGTAGCAACTAGACTTCACATCACTCTGGGATCTGGCCTTCCGATAGACTGCCAAAGTATTACGACACATTGAAATAAGCGGGGAAAGTCTAAGATAACCATCATTTGTGATTTCCTTTTGGTAGTCTATAGTTAGCGAGAAAAAAGGCTGATATAATACGATGCCTTGAGATAACATTGTGCCAGACTGCTCAGAGTAGAGAAGCGAAGTGAAGCCTGAGATAATACGGTACTTTGAGATGATCTTGTACCAAACAAATGGAGATAGAGAAGACAAGAGAAATCGAGAAATATGATACTTTAAAAACCATTGCTAACCGCCAAAAAGACAGCATGGTACCCTGAGTTTTGACCATTCCTCTGACTGCTCTAGGCATAGAAAAGCGAAGATAACTATGAGTATACAAGTTTTTGAGAGAGGCTGTAAAAGCCTGAGGTAATCCGATACTTCAAGATGACCTTGCGCAAAACTACCCTGGGTATAGAAAAGTATAGAAGCAATGAGAAAATTAAATAATATGATACTTTGAGACGCACTTGTACCAGAATAACAAACGTAAAGAATCAAGTAGAAAATAACATAACACATGAAATTTATTTGTACCAGTCAATCAAAGAACTAAAGGACGCTGAGAACTAAAACCTGAGAAAAGCATCCATAATAACCGTTTGAGATTGCCTTGTGCCAGACTATAGGAGGCGAGAATATAGTGGCCAAAAACTTATACGATAAATTGAAAAGCTTTGCACCTGATTTGATTGCTGATTAATTGATTGACCGTGAACTGGGCCAACAAACTCCTAATCTCTGTGATGGATGAATGTGTGTATAATTTTTAAACTAAATATTACTATTGTTATAAAGTTGTGTTCTGTTTTTTGCTTGGTGGCGTCGACGATTTTTTTTACTTTCTTAATTGTGCGGTCTCGTCTATCCACTCATCGACAGGAACTCCACTTGGGGATTGATCTGCTGTCTGGATAAAAACACAACGTGGATAGATAAGCGGATCGTTCGCGACATCTGATGAGATAACCAGCCAACATATCGCTAACGTAAAATTAATAAATAACTAAAACATAATTGATATACCAATATAATATACAATGTAAAAGTGAAGTAAAGTTGGCGAGCTCAGTGGATGGTGATCCGAAAGCTCCTTTTTCAATCGCTACTAAACCGAGGTGTAGGGGAAGGTGCTACTCCATTCACTGCTTTGCTCCACTTTACACTTGATCCTCATCTTATGGTGCAGAGTGCTAAGAAAGGCGGCATCATGTACCATTTTTGAGTCTTTGGAATAACTCGACCTAGGATTGAACCCCGGTCTTCCCTGAACCAATGGTGAACACTCCACTCAATAGGCCAATGGCTGAGTGAATAATATACAATTTATATACCAATAAAATATACAGTCCGATATAGAATTAATATATGACGAATATATAGCTAATATGTTAATAACTTACGGAAATTAGCCAGTCATGAGTAATGTGTAAATGCAAAATATGTTCAAAAATATCGTGACTAAAGCTACATTTACGACGACAAAACTTAACATAGAATAAATCGTAATTTTTCTTCAAAATAATATCCTTCCATTCAAAATACTTATTCAGGCGAATATTTTTATACACAGCTTAGACTCCGCTTTTGATTTAAGGTGAAGTTGCACAGTCGAATTTCTTTTAACGTCTTCCACGTCGTTAAATCTTTCATTAGAGACGAATTTCCAGTTAAAGGAAAAACAAAATCGCATGGGCCGAAATCTCGTGGATAATGTCGTATAATCTTCTGCTTCGTCTAAAACTGCTATTCAGAAGTGTTTTGTTTTCATGAGATCAATTTGACGTAATCTATATTCATTCTTCATTTTCTATAACGTCCAACTGTTCTCCTTTTTATTATTTTTTTTCGGTTTTTCCCTTTCCTTTTTTTCAGTGGAATTTCAAGAACCGTTATTTCTCTCTCTCTCTCTCTCTCTCACACACACGCAAAAACACATACACACACACACTATATATATATATATATATATATATATGTGTGTGTGTGTGTGTGTGTGTGTGTGTGTGTGTGTGTGTGTGTGTGTGTGTGTGTACACTTTTTCAGGCAAAAGTTTTAAAAATATGCATTAAACTGACAAATTAGCTGAATAGTTTCAGCTGGTTTCGTTTGGGAGTTCGTTTTTTTTACTCACCCCAAATCCTCATTTTTCCCAATAAAAAGTGTTTGTATTTTTCCTCAGTGATGCCTAATAGATAAAATAGTTAATCTTTAAAATTCTAACTATAATTTAGTGATGATGTATCGCATATTGAAGTTTATTACTTTCATATTGTTTGTAGGTTTCTTTGTTTTTTTTATTTGTTTATTTTTGTCGAAATTCTCGCTCCTTTGTCAGTTGGCCGGAAGACTAACATTTAAGGTAAGGTCACGCTCCTCTTAAAGTACTTTAAAATCGTATTTAATTTTTTTCATTTAGTATATATCTTAATTTTTTTCTTTGCATTTTCCTATTTATACTTCCGTATTAAATAAGCTTCTATCTTTTTCTTTAATTCTACCATCCTCTTTATTTTTTCTTTCCTTTTTCGTCTCACATTGTCTTTCCACCAACAAATTTCTATTCATTTATTCCACAATCTGTATGTCGTGACTCTGTTCTAAACTTAAAACGTTCTTGGCGTTTTCTTTCTTTCCGTCACGATTTTGGTCTGTTTCTTCCTTAGCATAAATATTACGCACTAGTATTAAACGATAAAGAACTTTGTTCTCCACTTCAAAGAAACGCAAATGATTAGTTTCATCAAATTCATTTTTGTTTGTAATCATTTAAAAGATCCCTACCATCGTTCTTTTATCCTTTATTGAAAGAAAAATTTGTCTGCAGATCTGGAAATAAGTGCCCTGTGTATGTTTCTTAATAGAATTCGGTGGTGAGACAATATTTGTATTAGATAGAAATACTTGAAACAATGTAAATATGTACACATCATTTAGGAATTGATAAAGGAAAGAAATTATTTAGTTTCAATTTGGTTTATACACTTTTCTGAACAAAAGTGTATAAACATTTCTGCTGGCTGAGACTTTTATTTCATTCCAACGAAGGGAAAGTTGTAAAACGCATAAAATGTATAATCCTTATGTTCGTAAAAGTTATGATTATCTAAGATTGTTGTGTCCTATGTCTGACATTCAATTGTATCCAGCTGGAGTATTCAGAAGAATGAGTCACACTATCGTTGCCATGATTTCTAGATCTACTATGACTCGTAGTACTAGTGCTATTTATAGTTTCGTCAATGGCTCAAATAAATCATTTTAAAATTATCTGTATTAGACATTTATACTTGAGACCATGTAATAGTGAGCAAATTACTTGTATCAAGAAATGTTCCCTGAAACTATAATTGCTTACAAACGTTATTAATTACTTCAAACCCTCCAACTACTTGAAAAAGATTAACTTCGGCATCGGATAACCTTGGGTTGATATGCCATTAAACAAAGAAACCAAACCAAACCAAACCAAATCATGTCATAATGCCAACAAATGAATTACTTAAGCTTTGTTTAGTGGGGAAAAATTAAAAGAAATAAAGCTAAACAAAAACAAATCGCGTCTGAAGTATTTTCACCTCAGTGAGAATAGAATTCAGTAAGTATTTTATGTACGTAGAATCAGGTTTATATCTTTGTTTTACGCGAGCTCATCGGATAAATTTCGTAAGCATAAATATATACATACTAACCAAAATAATGTTATCTACCAAAAACCAACGAAAGAGAGAAAGAAAGCTCGACAGAAACATAGTCAGAAGAAAAAGAAATAAAGAATAAATTTTAAAGTTTTGGAACAGTAGAATGTAAACGGTAAATGTAAACAAAACAGGATCCGTTGTCCATAATAAATGCCAGGTGCCACATTGTCACAGCCGGTGTTTCGTCTACTCCAGAACCATCAGAGGAAGATAAACAAGAGAACGAGTGTCCGTTCTCCATTGTATGTAAAGCTCTCATCTTTTGACAAGTCACTGATTACATTGCGTTGGGACGCTAATCAGAAAAAAAACCCCGGAAATCTTGAGGAAATCCCCAAAACAAAAGTCAGCCCATATTTATGGAAATGACTCTCTCTCTCTCTCTCTCTCTCTCTCTCTCTCTCTCTCTCTCTCTCTCTCTCTGTCACACACACACACACGCGCTCGCGCTTTTATTTTGAATTTTTTTTTTAAATAAACGTCAACTTACCTTTGGTTTTTTTTGTGGTTGATTTCCAAAACTTTGAAATTGTTCTTTCATTGTAACATTAAACTTTGACAATGAGGTTATGTCAATTATGCAGTAAAAGAGTCAATGTTTATTGTTGGGAAGACTGAATTGGTTTGTTTTTCAAGAAGTCCAAAATTTGTACATAGATATATTGCACCCAGTTTAAGGATTTAAAGCATGCTAGTTTCTCATTAGGAAAAGGGAATTTCAAAAGGAAAAAAATCCAAAGACATTATCATATGAATTTTTTTTCGGAACCCAAAATCATTCTGCGGTTAAACAGAGTTCAATCCTGCATGCCGTCCTATGGCTATGAGATTCTCATAGTCACATTACATCTTTTCATATTTGTTCTAGTACCAAGTGCCCTGCCGATATTTTTAGGAGTAGCGGATGTGTAACATAAGATCATTGATAAGTTTATACACTTATACAATAGTTGATTTTTTATTGATGCTCAGTTTTCAGTTCCATTCGAATACTTTACTATATTCCAGCTATGGACAACTAGCATGCCATAAAAATGGACAATTTAACCTTCGTAATGCGACCAGTCTAGGAAAATGAAAAATCATAATTATAGCTAGGTTAACTCCGCTTAAAATCTAACTTGTGCCCCATACAGCTCGTGACAGAGAAGTTGGTTTGATGGATGCTATATTCAATCGAGCTTTTGACGCTTTTCGTACCAATTTCATTATAAGTTCACTTTGAGTTTTCGTATGAATTTCGTTGAAAAGTGTCTCCTTATTTCGATAACTCGATTAATTTTTATCGAAATTAGTTTCACAGAGACAAGCGATATCAATCTTTTCCCACTTAGTATGTCCTATTGGTAATTACACGGTATTCAGGCTCAGAATTGAGTAAATTTATCGAATTCAAAGTTTCAAAAGATCACCAAAAAACGGTTACTGATGATTTACATGCTACTCTATATTATGTAAATAACGTAGAATAAGGTAAGAAACTTATAATTTTACCAAGAAAATGTTGCTTTCATTTTTCTACCACTAGTCTACAGTAGGTGGATTTAAATGAATTATCATTAAAATTAATAATGATTTTAAAATGTCTTTAAAGAAACATTTCTTGAAACAGTAATAGTATTGTCTGAAGATTATGGCTCTGGGAGTTATAAGCACTAAAAAATAAAGTCGAAAGTATGAAACTTTACCTGATCTACGAGATCGGTTTAAAAGGAAATGAGAATGACTTTTTGTTTTCGGATGAAAATCTGCCGAGCACTAATAATCTTGACTCAAGTGAAAGTACGAGTTTGCTTCTGGGAATTCAGTTCAGTTGAATAATCTTAGATAACTGCATGTGTGTTTGTTTACGAAATGGGGCACAAAGTCAAAACAATACGACTTAACAGACTTATATTAACAGTCTTATAGAGACTAAATTGTATCCTGTGTATAGACCTTTTTTTTATATAAGAGAGTTTGGAGGTAACCCGTCCATTTATGAATGAATTAAAAAAAAAAAAAGGGGAGGCTTCTGTTAAGTTCATTAAAATGGTTGTCGATGTGAATAATTAGTAGTGAACTAAAACTGATGAGTTGATTTCCTTTCAGAGCTTTCAACCAGGAAAAAAATTTTTTTATTACTTTCTAACCTCAATTAAAAACGAGGTGTGTCCACGATTTGAAAATGTTGAGAACTTTCTCCAAGTCTTTACAAACCACCTGAATGCAGTCTCAGCTGAAAACTTCCATTAGTTTCTACTTATGATAAAAAATCGTTGGTACGTGTCTGTTTACGTGAACTAATTTAATGGACTAAAGTAGATGTGTTGTTTTAGATTAATTGCTTAATAACATATCAACACCTAATAGCTTATTCAAAGCCGAAAATCGATTCACTTCAATCCTAACAATATGTTTAATATTGCATGGCATTTTTATTGCACATCTTTGGTCTATAATCATTTGTTTGAACGCAAATTATACGATTAAAATAATTCCTATCAATTAGAAATAATTTTCAAACAGACCCAATTGGTCCATATCAGATACTACCACTCTGCTTCATAGTTGGCCTGGAAGTAATGGTTATTAAAAGGTACTCCACACTACTCGGATCTCAAGAGCTTGAGTCTCACAATCAGAAGCACTTTAGAGAGGTGAATCTCTCCCATCTGCAAAGATTTAGTTGGTGAATTAAAAGCCCCGTCCACATCCATAATTTTTTTTATACCCTTAATTTGATAGTAACCACTTTTTTTACAAAATCTGCCCCATTATTGAACAGATCAGCTTTGTTAGTCACTTTAGACTGCTATTTCTTTTTATTATGAATTTTTTCCAGATTGTCTGAAACTGTAGAACATATTTCAGGCTGTTCAAAGTATGTAATTATAATCTACGGAATAACCTGTAGGATTTTGAGTTATGGAAATAGCCAAACAGTATTTTTCATTGAAACAACATATTCTATCATGTATAGCGTCCAGACTAACCAGATACATTAAAATAAATGTTGTGTATTGCAAATGATGCACGTTTTGTGGTAATTGTTTTTATACATATATTTACATCAGTCAAAATGGCAGTCGGTCAAAGAGGAAGCATGAATAAATAAATAAATTGTACGTTCTGAAGCTTTCAACAGACGAATGTATTTATGTATTTTTGCATGGAAACAGTATTTTGCCCGTGTACTCGAAGATAAAGTTGCACGTAAACGCAGACACAACTTTGTTTTATTACCCGTCTAATGTTTTCTTTTTTTTTTTTTTTTGCTACAGAAACATTCATTGAAAAATATATTGATAGATAAAGAACGGTTTAAACTGAAATCGATCAAAGATGCAAGAAGAGAAAATCAATGCTCACATAGATGTATAAGTTGATTTCGGACAAATAAATATAACCTCAATAGTTTGAGGACAGTTTTTTACCCGCGTCTAATATATATATATATATATATATATATATATATATATATATATATATATATATATATATTGTAGGGTATTTTTGTATATATAAAGAGAGATAGAGAGAAAGAGAGAGAGAGAGGTGGGGGAGAGAAAGAGGGAAAGAGAGAGAAAGTGAAATAGAAAGAGAAAGAATGTGTACCTTTTGACGGTTATCATCGTCAGGAAGTGGATCCGACGAACCGAGTTCCATTCCTGCGCGACTCTGTTTCCGTTTCCCATTTTGATAATGCGCTTCGGAAAAGCATGAATCACTATGTTCTCTCTCCAGCTATAGTTAAATAGTAAGGCAAACATTTTATTTAATTCTGAATATATATATATATATATATATATATATATATATATATATATATATATATATATATATATATGCGTGTGTGTGTGTTCAGACCGTAACAAGTACTAACACTCGCTATCGGAGTAGTCCTGGAAGCTATACTAACGAGTGCCGCATACACCTCTTGTAAATTAGGTTTTCTCTGAAAATGAAACGTAACCACGTTGTATATGTCTTGAAACCTGCTGACAAAGTAGAAGACACAGTGATCCACAGGATTAGCCCTTGGAAGTTTGCAATTTCTATGTACGAATGACATTTTTGTTGTAAAGAAATGATTTTTCACCTTGTTGTGTGAGATGTGTTCGAAATGTATCGAGACTGAAGTTATATTTAGAAAGACACGAATAAACAATGAATAAGACGTTATTGTTTTCATGTTCAACTTGTTATTCTTACAGCGAGTTTCACACTCGGAATCTAATATTTTGACGTGATGTGAACACATACCGTATAATTTCATTTGATCTCCTCCATATTCTCATATTTTACCCTTGAGATGTATTTACCCTCAACGAAACAAGAAAAAGGTACAAGGAATTGGGTCTAGTTATGTATGAAGCGTGTTTTACTCGTCCAAGAACATTCGTTAAAAAATAAGAAGGATAAAACTCTGCTTTCGGAAAAAACAAACTTTATTTAGAGGAATATGCGTTGAGTTTAAAATTTGTGTCAGTTGGATTGTTTCTGAAGTGTGACACATAATTTCTTATTGTCTTATATTCTATCACTCAGTTTACTAAATGCACTTATAACAAACCAAGATTACACAAGATCTGTGATGTAATCAACAATGGAACGCTTTCATATCTGCAGAAAACCAAAATTGCTGATTAGCTGATTAATTTCCACTGAGTGTTGTCAACCTTAAATAAGAAAGCAACGTTTTTTCTAGCCTCCAAAGTTGATCCCTTTACATATATTTTTTCAAAGGCAATCCAAAGAATAAATATAAGTATAAATGATGTATATTAGTATTTATGAATGAAACTATGGAGCAAAGGAAATATATGTATGGAAGGAAATATCAATTCACATGTTAACATTGATTTTATGGCAAAAACATATATCTATATTCCGCATTTGATCTTATTGTATATCTAAAAACAGCCCATGTATACAAAACTGATTTTCTTTAATAGAGTCTAAGTGTGGATAAAAGTAGTCGAGGCAAGTTTAATTTGTCTAGATTACATTTCTATTCCCACTTATTCCTCCTCTATTTTGGCCTTTTGAGTGACAAGGCAATATTTACTAAATAAAATGTACTCAGAAATATAAATATACCTCCGAAGAAAAAGGTCATTAGGGTACGCGCAAAAATGTCTTTAAACAAAAAAGAAGGAAAAAATGAAAATGGTCACGAAGAAGTAATGTTTGTAGTTTTTTCACTTTCTTCTTTCTTTTGGAAAAATTGAAATTCTTCAATGTTTCCTTTTCACGTTAAATTTGTTTACATATTCTAAAAATTGATTTCAGTAATTATAATGGAATACATTTGATCAATACCTTAATAGTAATAGTAAAAATTGATTAAATTTATTGAGATTAATTATAATTACTGATTTATTAGAATTGATTACTGATTGTAATTTGTCTTATTTTGCTTATGACTGATCCCATTGATCATGCATTTACTATTTAATCAAAAGGAGTAGATATACAAAAAAATTCTTAGATATTTTAAACACTTCGACTTTTTGATCTTAGTAACCTCATTTTTCACCTGGCTATTCTTTTACCATTGACATGTATGCAATTCAATTAAACTAGAAACTTTGTTTTCTCTGAAAAAATTAAAAATTTGGCTATGAATATTCAAAAGAGGAACCATTTATTCCAGCACCGTTAGACGAATCAAGAATTTAGAAGATTATTCCCAAGGAGATGTTGACGAAAAGTCTTAAATCTTTTATATATATATATATATATATATATATATATATATATATATATATATATATATATACCAAGAAACTCCAATTGATTTACGGATCGGTTAGTTATCAATGAAAAACTAGAAATGTTACCGTTTCCTATTCGTATAGACGTTATCATGGACAATCATTAAATTTTAGATATAATTAGATTATGTAATATTTAACCCTTAGGACATGATCATCCAATATCAGTGTAATTATGTAAAGGTACCAATAGGAGTCTGGTTAGGGAATCCGCTTACAAGGAATTCATTAAGTTTAACAACCTGTTGACAGATTAAAGCATCGTACATTTCCAGAATTTTTTAGTGAGCAGCCTAAAGGACCAGAGTTGTAGGAGTTAATCTATGGTAAACTTCATGGTTTTGTTTAAATGATATTAGCAGTTGCCTCTTGCAAACCCACAGGAAAATCTCTTATTTAGAAGGGCATAAATTCAGTATCCTTAAAAAAAGTAGTTTGGATATTCATCATTCACTAAATTAGCCATCTGAATATATGAAATGAATTACCAGTTCATTTCAGAAGTCCAGAAAATTGGACTTATGAACTAAAACTGGACTTATGAAATAAGAGTGCTCTCATTTCAGAACAAATTTAGAGCATCCTAGGTCTTCTGCTCGAGTCAAAGCAATATGGTTCTTATTCTACATTAGTGCTCCAATGATTTAGTTAATTTGTTTAATGGCAAATCAATTTCTTATGAGTCATATAACAGCAAAAATTGATTCATTCTAAATGTTTGGTAACAATGATAACAATATTTTTAATTTTTCATTATATTTTTCTAAATGCACTTTTTCATTTATTTATAATAATTTGTTAGCACTAGGTTAAATCCTATCAAATATTCCTAATTCAAATGATTTTCACACAGTTGTATTGTTTTAAGTATTCCTTTTCTTTAAAATAATCTTCAAAAGTATGTATTTCCACCAAATGACGACTCTACATTCTCGAGAGTTCCACAACTTGAGCCTCACCACCGGATGCAGTTTAGTGTCATACGCAGATTAGAGTAATGTTCAGTCATTTTTTAGCCTTTCAGTCGATAATACTAATAAGTGTTGCATACTCCTTTTAAAGATGGTGTAATCTCCCAAATTGAAATGAAAAATCGTTGTATAAGTTTCGGGAACTGCTGACAAAAGAGAAGACGTCGTGATTCACGGTATTAGTCTTTTGAAGTTTACAACATCTACGTACCAACTAGCTGCATTGTCTCGATGTTTTTTTTTTAAGTTTACTCATCGGGACGAAATTCTTTATTTTTTCAATTCAGTTTTTTCATTTTGCCTACATTTAATATTAGAAGACCCTGCCTAACATCATTCTCACCTATAGTTGTGGAAGGATAAGAGAGCAGTTCATATTATTTCAATAGAAATTGTAGAGGCATTACTAGCGTTACCGTTGATGTTGTAGGAAATGCACTGGATTAATTGAGGTTAAATCCTGGACGTGCCTATTTTGAATGATATGAAGAAATGAAGGACTTAACAAAATATTTTCTATTGGCAGGAAGGAGAAAATCCATTTTTAATCTGAGAATTCTATTTCAGTGGGAGGAAAAAAATTCTGTTGCCGTGCACAATATTAAGAAATATTTCAAAGAATTTAGCATTTCCAGTTGCAATTATGCAATAAAGAGACCAGAACTGCTTTCTTTTTTTTTTTTTCTTGGGGGAGCCTGAATCTATGACTTTCATCATAAAGCGTAAAAAAAACTTTTCTCTTCTCGAAGGGTGAATATACAAGAGGAAATATTTTTTTTCAAAATTAGCAAATGAAATTTATCAAAAATGGAAAAATCAAAAGAAACATAAAATAATTGATCTGTTTTGAGGTTTCAAAAGAAACAAAAGACCAAAGTGAATTGATTACAAGAATTAAAGTTTAATAAAAACCCCGGAGTTTTCAATTGATATTTCGCAAGAGTGAGAAACATCAAAGATCTGGCAGGTGTTCCAATTTATTTATTTATTTATTTTTTGGTTTGGGTATGTATGCGCATATGAAGGTATATATAAGAAGAAAAATACATATACACATATCCATTCATATGTTCGCGTATACACATGCATCCGAGTGGTATCCGAAAGAAAACGAAAATTAAAAACAGTGTGATTAAAGGATTTAGGTGGCTTGATTCTGACTTTCTGTTTAGTAATATATTCATAATTTACTAAACTAAGTAATGTTTGGCACAACTCCATGAATCTAGGATACTCTGCAAAAAATCAAACTCACTATCAAAGGTAAGTTGTTTAGCCAGCTAATCATTACGCCATTCAATTCTAATGAATGAACATTCACTTGACATTTTAAAATTTGTTTAGATTAGACATTAATGAATTTTGTTTGTTTAATTCAATTTCATATCCAAAAAAATAAATTATGGAGACTATTCTGTAGTCTGAAAGGGAACAGTTGTTTAAATCGGTTGCAATTTCACGTGGCATATCAAGTGTTTTGAGTTAGACCACCAATCTCATTTTGGAGGAACTTCGACTTTAAGGGAAAACGGTTATATTAAGTTTTTTGGTGAATTACGGTACAACTCTTACCTTTCAGCTCTCTATTCTTAGAAATTTGCTTTCTGTGTACTAAATAGTTCAAAATCATCAAAATTTTGACTTCTGGAGGTTGTTTGATTAGTTTATGCTTTGTCATGTATCGTATTTCCTTTTATGTCATTTATTGTCTGAAACTGTAAAATGTACCTTTAGAAATAATTTTAAAAAACTGTGATAGTAGATCAAGAAGAATTTTGATTTTTAATAAAATAATTTTATATGAAAGATATTGTTTGTACTAATATGATCCTATACATTTTAAAGATGATTTACAATGTATATACAAAATATTCCGTTAAAGACTTCGATACCTACTTTTTTCTGTCTGTACCGCAACCCTTTCCTTACCTCTTAGCAAAAAATATAACGCCTTGAACATCTTCGTATATAAAAGAATACCTCGTTTGTTATAGCGTATCTCCATTTCCTTGCATACACATGTACGACACGGAAGATTCATCAAGCCACATTCCTATCGATATACACACGTCTGATAGTCGACTTGAATACGCATGCTTCATTGATTTTTTTAACAAAAATTGAATGAGAGAAAGGGAAAGGTGGCAATAGCCAAAAAATGAATAACCAAATAAATGAATAAATAAATAGAATGAATGGAAATTGCTAAATAGAATTACTATTCCATGTCATTTCAGATAAAGATCCAAATTTTTAAGGAAGCCCACCGTACATTGCCAGGCATTGAAGATCAATTATAGATATCAGCTCCTACTTTCCAGTCGGAATTCCAATACAATTTATCATAAATATTACCCTTTTTTTCACATTTTATTTCTTTTCTCGTGCAACAATTCCAGTTGTAAAGAATCCAGAATTAAAACTAATAGTCACTACTGACTATTTATTAAGGACTATACTGTCATAGAAAAGTTGTGCATGGTTAGTTTCAAATGTCAACCATTGTTAGGTTGTTTAATGCCGAAGCCAGTCTTGTTCTTGAAAGCGATTATTTCATCTTAATTAATTAAGATAATACTTTCTACATGAATATTGCCTTGAGAAAATATTCTTAATATTACTAATTTGCACAATGTTATATCATTTCCAGTATTGCTATATAATGATAATTATTTATTTCAATTTTAAATGGTTTCGAATACCTACTCCTTTACGTAACAGGTTTTATCGTAGAAAATGGAATTGGTGAACAGAAATCAAATTTTTGACAAAGCTGTTTCAATCATTTTCTGGTTATGCTCTTGGAAAAGGCAAGAGTCCAACAACTAAGGTAAAATAGTAGAGCAGGTTGGGTTATTTAGTCTTGATGAGACAACCTGTCCAAGATTAGGAAAACTTAGCCTTGTGCCACATTCTGCTTGTAGTGGATGGGCTGTGAAGATATATATTATTATTTTATCATATCAATAATAATCTCTATAATCAGTAACAGTTTGAGTAATTTTATTGAATATAAATACACCACTAATTAGTTTCAAGTACTCCAATCTAATACCAATAATTTTCAAACATATCTAGTTGGTCCATTCGTGGGATTCTAAAATATACAACTAATTTGAGGCAGATTGAACCAGAAAGCAATAGTAACGATGGTATGACACCATTTGCCATAAAATTCCACCAACAGATTTACTATTAAATACAGAAGTTTACTATTAAATACAGAACATTCTTTTTTGGAGATGGGGCATTACTCTTCAGCAGGAGATGCAGGTTGTGATTCCTAGACCTCGATGATGGGGCAAGTTATTATCATGGCAAACATTTATCATTCATGAATATCAAAAATAGGATTAACGATCATGAAATAATTTTATTCCTGCTATATTGGTACAAAAATAATTGGTAGTTTAAACTCTGATGCCCTTTTAGAAGAAAAATATCTATGCTCATATGAGAAAATATATCTAAGCTACTGATTCATGTTGATGCTTTTCTTTTCACATTACTTATATATTTATTTTATATGCCAGGTAAAAAAGAAAAGAAATTTAGTTTACTTTATTGCATGAGTTCACAAAGTGACAGATATCAGTGGAATCAGCTCGCAATATCAGCAAAGAAGACTGTCAACGAACGCACTGCTGGTCATTGGTTCAAACCAATACTGTAATATAATTAGGGACGTTGGGTTATTATTTTATTCAAAAATTGTTTTCTAGCTAGATTAATTGGGCGACCACAGGACGCAGGAAAAGAAACAACATATATGAGAAAGCGGTTCGAAGCAGTCACATAAATATATATATATATATATAGAGAGAGAGAGAGAGAGGCTATAAGGAAGAAGATAATGGGAAGCTGAACGAAGGGGTTCCCAAGTCTTGGTCGGATTAGCTGCGGAATTTCAAGTAGAAAATAGAAATGTATCAGCAGCAAATCGGCTTATGCCTATGATTGGCTGAAGGAAACGCAAACGGAAAAGCTGTTAAAAGTGGATACGTGTGTGACACAACGTGCGGTTGACTACTTAATTAATATGTAAAAATTAGAATTTATGAAATATATTTTGCTTAATACATATGTATACATATACATATATACATACTCACATATATATATATATATATATATAAACAAAAAAGATCCTTAAAATAAGTATCTTTTTGTTCAAGGCTTATACTGACCTGAAAAGCTGGTTGATCTTTCCTAAAGGTCAGTTAAGTGCGAGACAATCGCTTTTGATTTTAAAGGTCAGTTAAGTGAGAGACAATTGTGTTTTGATTTTGAAGGTTAGCAAATTTCTTTATTTTTTCGGTTGTCATCAATCACAATGATGAAATGGGTCATTTCGTAAAATATATTTTTCTAGCCTTTATCTTGAAGGTCGATGTCAAAGGGAGATTTAATTTTGCTCCACCCTAAATAAAGGTGAGCTGGGCCTTGCTCATCCGGTCAGGTGTAGCTGAGAATATTTTTTTGTTCAACCCCATTGCTCTAAACCTGTTCCCATTGGTCAAAGCATCTAAAAAAAAGTTTTCCCGATACCTGTAAGATATAATCCTGAACTAGGATTGGCTGACCAATGGGAATATGACTCCTAATTGTCTCTTATTGGATAACCTATCAGAAACCATTTTTAGTCCAGATTTTGATCTATAAAAAATGGGATAATTAAACGAATCCCCAGAGAGGATAAAAAAAGGGACCAAGAAGAAACGCAAGACTGCCAAAGAGGCATCTAGACCCGAATTACTCTGAACAACCTTCAGACGTTACAAAATTTCAAAGTCCCAAACTTTAGAGACGTTGATGTTACTCTAAACGCACCTCATCATCACTCTTCCTCACTCGATATTCTTTCTTCTTCTGTTTGCCAGGAAAGGAAGCCTCGTTTGTTTGTTATTGATTGTCTCACCAACGTGTTTCAATAAAACCGATTTTTTGTTATTGTTAAACAACTGGTTTTCTCTATTCTTTGAGTTGCTAGACAATCTAGCCACTCATATTACCTGACCGTCAGAAGAAGATCCGGCTGAATTGTGTTAACCCCACTCCGTGGATCTTTCAAACACAGCTTGGGCACGGAAGGATTCAACAAAGCAAACTGCCGGAAGCTAATGTGGTAGTCACGAACACAATAGCCACAAGTACTGTGACTAGTAGTCACACCACATTGAGTTCCGTGACTAACATAGGACCACACGGGAAAAAAATCTGGAAAAGAGAGTCAGTTCAGAACCTGAGGTGATGGCGTGAAGACAGCCCAAAATTACGACACCCGTTTCTGGTGAGGTTCATAAAGGGGTCCCAGAAGCGCTGCGAAGCCATGAACACAGAGCTAGTGATGAAGCACGTGCGAGAATTACAATAGAAAACAAGTAAGTGTTTCTTTCCAATCGACGACAATTAAGAGGGATAATTGCAAATAAACTATTATATTAGCGAACCAAGACGGTGTTTCGTATATTCATCACTTTTTCTCACGGTAACGTTAAAAAGGGGTCCGACTAATGCTTAAGGCGTAGTGCTACACACATACACCCGGGAGAACTGTGGTTGTACAAATGTCTATGTAGTGCCGTAGTTTGCCAAGAACTGTGGTGGTGTAAACGTCTATTTGGCGTCGTCGTTTAACAAACGTCTATTTGAGAACCGTTGCGCAACAATACATAAAAAGAGGCACAACAGCTCGAAGATGAGGAGAGTCGTAAACGTTATTCTGCAAATGACTATTACCAATTGGTGTTTGTTTATGGAAGCAGCTTCTTGAAAATCATTGAGACGGTACAGATCAAACTATCAACCGTTCAACACATTATAGGCCATTTTCTCAAAATGAGAAAACCCAAAAAGCACGACAAATTATATACACTCTTTTAAATTCGATGGTTAAAAACCAAGGCCATTTCATCTTAAAATCCTCTTCGCTTATTAACACGATGTAATTGTGTACTACGAAAACAAGTATTTTATCATATCTATCGGTGGGGCTGACTGTATTCAAAGCCGACGGTTAAGACCTCTTCCAAAAAGTGGGGCTGTGTGTATGATACTAAAGTTCATATGATAATAAGGCTTCGGTTCAAGAGCTTTTGGATGTGTGAAGAACCCCTTCATTTTCATTGCTCCATCTCAATTTGGATTAAGAGTTTTTTACCTGTTACTGTCCTATGTGTGTATCAAAGAGACACTCTCAAATTATTCGTATTTGATAGGAATACACGATATTACATAACCATGAAAAAATGTAAATATAAATCTACAATATCTGCAATTTTCTGAATACTAGGTATAAGATAACTCCAGACAGGTTGATATACTGTTCATATAACTTTTCCAATATAATACTGTGAAGAGTTATTTGAATTGTTGATTAATATTTAGCTATCCTATCTCATTCGAAGTGTTCAATTCCATCTTATTGCCCAAATTAAAGGCAAATCAAAGTTTCATGTTAGGGGATCTACCAACTTTATACATGAAGATTCAATCACTTATAATATTTCAGAATAAGAATCAATACCCCTATAAATAGTATAAACAACATAAAATATTGCTGTAATTGTTATAAAATAAATTCTGATTTAAAAAATAACAAGCAATGTTTTAACTTCCTGAAAGTAAATCAAAATAATCATAGTGTTTGTAAAGGAATATAAGTCAAATATCTGCTTTTAAGAATACATATAAGATATTGATGCTCCCAGTTCAGAGTTTGAACTTTATTATTTCAACGCCAATCACTCAAAGTTAGACGCTTCATAAAAAAAACAAAACATCTTCATCTTTACAAAGCTCAAGAATTTCTATTCTTAAATCACGATCTGCAGTTTTTCCCTGTTTACTTAGACTTTATTATAACTTTGTAAGGAACAATTATCAACTGCTTCTACAGTATAATCTAAACAAATATTTTCAACTCCTGATTTAGCCACCTTCTGGATTTCTATGACTGAGTAAATCACTAGCACCAGTACGCTTGATTAGTTTTTCGTCTACTGATGGTCACCTATTCAGTTTCAAATTTCACATACCATTCGACGAGATTGTCTAGTCGGAGATGATTTCCAGAAATGTGTTCTAAATGTGAGCGAACGAACAAAAGGGATTTACTTTTTTCCGTAGCTTCGTGTGAGTTCCACACACAAAGAAGACCATCTGCCCACAGAACCGAAAACGTAAATTGTTTGACCAGGCGTTGTGGCGTCAGTCTTCCACGGTTCAATGGCAACGTTCTCCGGTCCACAACGGGCGTAGTAGCAAATGCGCTCGTATCAATAACGGTAGACTTGTTCGTCGGCCGCTAAGTAACCTCGTGGATTGAAACGTATACTGTACAATACATTGAATTATAGGTTGATAAGCAACGGCGTTGAATTGAGATATCTTTTGCTGTGTTACTCTTAACTCTGTAAATCGTCGCCGGTCCTTTTCTTGGGACTTTTATAATTGTAAGGAGGTCTCATATTCTTTGTATACGCTTGCTACTTTTGCCTGAGAAAAGCATAGAGAAGCTACCACCTCGAAGATTGAATGTACCTCTTTCTAGACGAAATAATCACAATATTGCCGATCGATGGTAAATCCAGTTGACAGCTCATAGCTTCTATTGCTACGTTATCTTTATCTGTTGTTGCTGTTTCGGTGTCATGCGTACACTAGTTTAACTAGCTACATTTTCCAATTATACATACAAACTGCAAGATACTTATTATTAAGAAAAAGATAATACAAATTCTCTTTTGTGAAAGTTTAGGATAATCATCCTTATTAAAAAGACATCAAATTTTTTTATTTTTATTTACTGCAGGCTACTGATATGTTTACCCAAAGCATTGCGTATAGAAGAAGATTTTGTTTTTTGTTTTTTTTTCATTGAGCTCAGATCCTTCAAACCCGTAAAAATTCATGAATATCTTATTCAATTATGTTCCTAACCGATAACGAGCCAAAAGAGACAATCAGATAGACAGATCGAGTGTGACAGTGAAACAGATTGAAAGTGAGACAGACACCCAGAAAGAAAACAAAAAGAGAGAGAGGGGGGGTTCTTACTGCATATAGGGAGGGAAATAGTCATATCCCCACAGTACCTATCACCAAGTGAGTGAAACAGAGATCCTTTACTGTGAGGGTGAGAGTATGCCTAAGAGACTTAGATAGATTCCACCAAAAAGTCCGTTTCATCCGAGTTTCCTATTGAAGTTTAAAGTCGTTTTATGTATGTCTAACAATTTTGAAATCCCACCAGAAATGGTGACATCTTAGAGGTACGGACCGACGGACATTTGAAGAAATATAATAAAATACTTGAGTAAAGTCACTTGAATATTATCTAGAAAGTCGATAACAGGCATCATGCTACTGTGTTGGTATACGTAATGTCAACGTTATCAAGATTTTCCTCGAGATCTCACGCATCTCGAATCAGTCAACCTTTCTTTAAATTTATTAAACAACTTTTATCATATTTAC
Source organism: Sepioteuthis lessoniana (assembly GCA_963585895.1). Lineage (NCBI taxonomy): Eukaryota > Metazoa > Mollusca > Cephalopoda > Myopsida > Loliginidae > Sepioteuthis > Sepioteuthis lessoniana. Next base: position 51,302,054 of record OY757914.1, read on the forward strand.
TTTACTGTAATATCAGGTGATATTACACTCAACAATTTTAGGATGGTCATCGGATACAGTTCTCATTTTACTTTGTCTGAATATAATATGAATTATGTCTTGAATTGGAAATGATCTATCTTCTATGGAAAGTTGTGAAGAAGATTGTAACCTGATCTGACACTTCGATGATAAGAATATGCATACATTATCTGGTGACTTTTCAAAGAGAATCATATATATATATACATATATATATATATATATAGGTATTCTCAAAAATACTTCTAGCATAAATACTGAGTGGGTCTGAGAGATGGCGCAATACTTAGCAAACTCGTTAAACAGACGATTCTTTCGAGTTGATTTTTCATGCGTGCTTTGTGCTAAACTATGGTAAGCTAGGTAGATTACTATTTAAGAACACACTGATATAACAAATGCTCAATTACATTCAGTACATGACATTTTAGCTCTTACCAAAAGCCATCTGTGTGCTTTTTAGTTTTTACATTAAATACTATTTTGCATATGACACTAATCTGTATCCGAAGTTGAAACTCCAGTTCTGAAGCTTTTACTAGTGTGTGCAACCCCTTTGTTTACTTTAGTCTCATGTCCACTCTAACTTGTTAGGGTCCCATAAATGAGTAAAAAGATATGTTTGAATATTACTGTAATAGAAAGAGATACTTGATACCATAAATCTTTGACAGACAAATCACTATTAAATAGGAATCGTTTTGTCATGATATATAATTGTATATGAATTATTACTTTAAGATAGGAAAACTAAATGATAAAACTGTGCATAAAAAGGTGTATTAGATAGGAATAATTCTACCATATAAGCAATTTCATAAGCAATCCTAGTGGCGTTATTTCGTTCAATTTTCGTTCACTATTGAGAAATATTTCGGCTTTTGTTTCTTTTTAATGTAATATAAGCCAACATTGGCTATTTAAGCATTTCTTGTAGAAAGAGAGTAATAGTGCCATTTAACCATAGCTGGAGGATAGGCTTGTTCATACCATATAAGACTCTATCAGCAATATTTGACCTTATTTACCAATAAAATACAATGAAAATATTACCATGGAACTTTTTAAATATTTGTGGTGAGGATTAAAACAAAATTAAAAAAAATGAGCCTTAAAGCCTTAAATAAGTAGATGGTATGCTGTTAAATAAACCAAACCAAACCGCGCAATCGCTTTTAAAAAGAAAAAAAAATGACATGCATTTTTTAACCCAAAAGGGTCCACAAAATCAATGAAAAAGCGTGTTACTCATAAATAATTATCTTCTTTATTAGTGCCCGAAGTGACACTAAAATGCATGAAGCTTCAGTCCTGACGTTGTGACTAGAGTGGTGCCATCCCTTTATCTTAAGATATTACTGATAGATATTCTCGATTGGTAAAATAGATCTGTTTGATATAATGTTAAGGATTATTTTCAAGTCTATGTATTTACCGACCTTTCTGCAGGAGCAGTTGGTGACAAATAGTCCACTTTTAAGAGGCGTTTAACGGGTGTGAATACAAAGTTTCCTTCTTCAAGAGTATTTGGCTAATTAAGACTAAAGAAATCAGTCTGCCCTACTATTTACCCATTATTAGGGAGAACGGCTGGAGAAGAAACTAGATGGCAATTACACAAGAATGCTACGTGCAATCCTGAACAAGTCCTGGCAGCAACACCCCACAAGACACCAACTGTACGGTCACCTGCCCCCTATCACGAAAACTATTCAAGTTAGACGAACCAGACATGCAGGACACTGCTGGAGAAGCAGAGATGAACTCATAAGAGATGTACTCTTATGGACCCCCACACATGGCCGCGCAAAAGCAGGACGACCAGCTCGAACGTACATTCAGCAGCTATGTGAGGATACAGGATGTTGTCCTGAAGACCTACCTAGGGCGATGAACGATAGGGAGGAGTGGCGAGAGAGGGTCAGGGATATCCGTGCTACCAGCACGATATGATGATGATGATGATTAGATTTATACATTTTACAGGGCATTAGTGCTGTGTGAAATGCAATCAGCCTAATCCAGGATTTGTACTCGTCTCACCGTGTTCATTTTCTTCGACGATAAAAATTACACCACGGGCATCTTATTATTATGGTTTTGAAGTATATTATCATATTGACTCGTAAAACATTGATATTATATCGGACTGTGACGTTTTTTCCCTTTTTAATATGGTTGTTAACTTTATTAGTTTTGTAGCGTATAATTGTAGACCATAATCATTGGAGTTGTCCTCGTGGTGTAATAGTTAGAGTGATGAACTGCGGAATAGTAGATAGTTAGTTGGGGAAGGTAAAAACTCTCTTATCCTCCACCTACGGGTTAAAGACTACTATTACTATTCTTCTAGAAGGATGGCTTTGGCATTAAATAACCTACAAAGGTTGATATGCCATTAAATAAAGAAACCAAACCAAACCATTATCGTTAAACTATTTTTGTCATAAAATATATAAATAAGGGTTGATATGCCGTAAAACTAACCGACCAGCCTTCCTCCTTTTAAAAACATTGAATCCGTTGCGAATATTGTCTTATAGTTTGAATATTATACTGATCAAAATTCAGCTAATATTGTTCTTGACAATGACCAGAAAATGGTCAAAAGCGTTCCCTTAAAAAATAATTACAATCAATAAGACTTTTGTTGAACAATTCAATACAAATTATATAACTTTCAACCAGCAAAAACGCACACTTAATACTGTCGTCATAAAATACCAAGCGCGATAGCCGATATAGAACCAAAAACATCCATGCTGTCAAAACGCCATGCTATATGGATGTATATGTTCTTATATGATCTAAGGAAGAATATCCAAGGGGTAGGAGTATTAAATATGAGTGCTCAGTACCGATGGGTATTGATGTATAATTAATTTGGTATTATTGATACATCAACACTCAACGAGTAAAGCAAAACATTCTTTTATATAAAGACAAAAAATTCCCTTACTTGGTATCATTATAAATTCATTTCGGACACTTGTAATTTCTTATAGTTTAACATAAGTTTTTTTTTGATATAATGAAAGCTTCTTCAGATGAGGCATTAAAAATTTTAATTAGATGTTTTCAAACTGCTTTCAGCGAGAATAGAATTTGAAAAAAGTATTGATTTTTATTTTTGTATTTTTTAAATGTAAAATAAATTATTTTATCTATTTATCAAACAAGAAAAAATTAATAAAAGTTGAAGATATTATATATTTTATTATTTTCCATATATATATTCTAAAAAACAAAAACAAAAAAACCGTTACCCCTAAATTATATACTTCAGACATTAAAATCTTTTTAAAAAATAATCCCAGAAAAAGTAATTCGTGTTGCGTGACTTTTAAAAAATCTATAGATAAAGTTTTTTATTCTACTTTTATTGAGACTATTATGTTTTTATCAATACTAAAAAAAAAGGAAAATAATTAAATTCAGTCTAATTGACAAAACCTAATTTTAGTCATTCAAATATCATAAGAAGTCAAGTTATTTATATTAAGAAAAATTTCATAATCGAAAGTTAAGTCAATCACAATAAACAAATAATTAATATTTAATTCACATATCGAACGTTAGGAAATTGTAATAGGCCAAGAATTAACCTGTAAAAGATATTAAGTTAATGTAATTCATAATTTAAAAAAAAGAATATTTTAATGTTCGATTCCTAACCTTGTGATTATCTATAACAAAAACGGTGTTATAAAAAAACGGTGTATGTTAGGGAAAATTCTTACACGTTAAAAGTCCAATTGTTCATTTTTCCTTTATTATTATATTTTCCTATTTTATCTGATTATGAAAATTTATACTTATATATTTCTATTAATTTTAATTGTATTCTATATAAGAAACATTTTAACTTGATTAATTCTTTATTCTATTTTGTAAAGAAATAGGGATTGATATATTAATATATAGAATTAAGGATATATAAATCACTCAATTAAAGATAGTTATATACATAATTCTAATAATATATCAATCTAAATTAAATTATACGAAGAATTTTGTTTAGTATCTACATGCTAAACATCTAATTAAACTTTTGAAATCTCGACTGAAGATGGTTATATACTTATAAAAAAGAATAAACAATCAGTTAAACTTATAGGAACTTTTAAGGGCCTGAAAAAAATGTAAAATAATACCAAGAAAGTGATTTTTTTTTTGTGATTATATATATATATATATATATATATCAAAAACAGGAATTTTTTGTGTACTTTAACCACACACACACACACACACACACACACACACATATATATATATATATATATATATATATATATATATATATATATATATAACACATAAAATAATTGCCAGGGTTTTTGTTTTCACAGTGTATTTTATGAGATTTCTAATCTATTCTGGATTCTTAAACTAAAGAGCATGTCACTTAGTGTAATGGTTGTAATGCTAGAAAACCTCTCTATATAAAGTGAGTTTGAATATTCCTGAATGTCTCAAACTTCAGACCTTATTTAAGCTGAGACTTAGAGATTTTTACTGTCTTCCATTCTTTCAATCGATCTACCGTTATTGATTTCACGAATGTTGAAATTCATTCATCACTGATACACAAAGGCCAAATTTAACCGAATCAGAAGATATATTTTATAAAAAATATTTAACTTTTGAAAAGCAACCCACATTTAAATTTTTTTCCTCTTATAAACAATGAACCTTGAAAAATTGCTTCGAAAACTGAAAATGATCCCTCAAAAAAAATACAATTTTTCAAATATGTTTTATAAATAGATATAAAATAGAACTAACGAATATTTTCAGTTTCAAAAACTTGATTTCTCATTTCTTAATGTCATTTAAAAATGAATTCTTATTCATCTAAGATTATATTGATATCAAAATATTACTCCGGAAATTGATGTCTCAGTCTTTAAAAATCACAAGTTCATTTGTCAAAATCACTGGAAAAGTTGATCAAACGAAAGTGTCTAAAAATTGGAAATTTACCATCCAACTTTCAAACTAACTGGATAATAATTCTTTTCACCCTTTTCAAGCAAAAATTCTTTCATAGTAAATGCAAACGTTGAACCCATTTCCGTCACATTGAGAGTCAACAGACACTTCTTAATGAAAGGAAAATGGAGGGCGAAGTAACAGAAAATTACAAGGATGATGTCAGCATTTTCAAAGAAAGTACTTGTTATTTGGATACGCCGTTAACAAAATAATTTACTGAAATCCTGCTGAGAGCCCGTAGTTCTCTGAAATACAAGATTGTTGCCACCAGATTTCCCGACTGTTTAACTCATTCTCAACGATAACAGAATAAAAAACTTTGTCAATATTCTCATTAAGACAACGTTTGCTTAACAGCAACAGAAATGGATGCACTCTGACTTTTGTAAAAAGACAAAAAAAAAAAACAATGACACAAAAAAAAACAACATTTTTCGACACCCAGGAATTAAAACTTCAGCCTATTAAAGACATTTTTCTAACTTTCCAAGACAGTTAAACTTATTCAACAATCTTTTTACTGATCAAATCGACAATTAAATGACCTTTTGTGCAACCTATTATCATAAATAAACATTCACGCATAAAAACCATACACGGTTATCTGCCTATATTTTTTCTTAAAACATTTTCAAAGATCGATTGTTTTTTCTTTACTCACTTTTATATTTTGTAAACAAATAAATCATTTTTTTAAATCACACTTTCAGCTCGTGGTTTTCATTCCTTCACAAACTCTTACTTTTTATTCAATATCTTTGGTCAGTTCTTTATTTTAATAAATAATAATATGTATCAATCGCCCAAAAACCTATTTCAGATAAAAGATCAGGAAACATCCCTAAAAGTTAGTCCAATAATTTCTCATATTAAATGTCTAATCCTTCTAATTTCCTTCTAGCTTTTTAGTCCTTTCTTTTCCTCCTTCCATTTAGTTTGGGATTCGTTTTCCGTTATGCATTTTTTTCTTTTCGGTTGATTTTGAAAAGTATTTGGAGAACTAGAGACATGTTATTTCCCAGACATAGTGATTTTGTTCGATTGATATTTCTACCAAATCGTCTTCCGAATCGTCTGACAATAATCGAAAACTTATAACATGAAGAACTTTCTCTGGTCACGTGACACTTTCAGCTAAAGTCTTTAGAGACATCAAAGAGATCATATGTACGTGTGTGTATTTATGCATGTTCAATTTTTTTCGTGTATAATAATACAGACTTTTATGATGAGCATCCAGAATATTAGGCCTTTTAGTCATTTTCACCGGAAATTACAATAGAGTGAAGAAAAAAAAGCTATTTGATATACGTAATATTCGGTTAGAAAACACTGATTTTTCTCCTCAAAGTCAGCGCAAATGGCTATAGATTTTCACCCATGTAGAACATAATCTGCATGCTGCGCTCGGACGAAAAAAAAAAAAAAGAACAAACTATTCTGCGTCAGCAAGAAGATCCACTTACTCAGAGCAAAAATACTGGAGTCATTCGAATGGAATGCTTCTTGGATCGTTTATCTTTGATTGACCTCATTTCCAACAATCATTAAAGTTAGGATTCAATAAAATATATCTGGTTTCATATCAGACGCTAATTTTTCTCGCTGCCACTGAAATGCTATTTATTATAAGACAAAAATTATTATATTTTTTACAGCAAGTAGGAGTATTTGATTTCATTTCAGGAGAGTATCTTGATGAACACATTGACTTTTCAGACCATTGTACATATATATATATATATATATATATATATATATATATATATATATATATATATATATATGTGTGTGTGTGTGTGTGTGTGTGTGTGTGTGTGTGATTACACATCAATAAAGATATTTTGAAAATTGTCATTTTATTCATTCGAGAATGGAACGTATATTTGTTTTTGTCAAATGGTTGTTGAATAACATAAACTTTATATTCTAAAGCCTAGAATTGCCAAAATATATTTCCTATAAATAGAAAAAGATGATTTAGATATCAATGATTTTTTTTATGAAGAAAACACTACTCAGATATAATTCTTCATGGTGAATTGTTTGTGAGATCAAACATCATTTTCAAACTTGAATTTCATTAACTATTACAAGATCCATCAAGGATCCCGCCATCCAATTATCACTCAGCTTCGGTGAGTCTGACAGTGCCTCAATATGACATTCCGGTTAATGCATCCACATTCTGATTTGAATCATCTTCTTTATTTCCCAATTTTTTCCAGAATTGGGGATGTAGAAATTCAATGTTAAGACATATGCCAAAGTGAAGTTCGAGATAAAATTTCAAAAGTCCAATAATTTTTTTTTACAAAAATACGTGTTATGTTCAATAAATCTGAGAATTGTAAGAATTATGAAAAACTAAGATCAATATGATGTTGATCCCTTAACCAACATCCTTGAGAAATAAATAAATAAATAAATATATATATATATATATATATATATATATATATATGTGTGTGTGTGTGTGTGTGTGTGTGTGTGTGTGTGTGTGATTAGAGGAACATTTTTAAAATGAATGTAAAAAATTATAAGAAATACTCAACAGCCACTGCAGTAAATTTGTGTGTAGGTGTGTGTGCGTGTGTGTGTGTGTGTGTGTATGCTTTTATACCAATATGCATGTATACAATCATATAAACGCACACACACACACACACACACACACACACACACACACACACACACACACACACAGACATATATATATATATATATATATATATTATGTATTACATCTCGTTATAAAAATAACTGGTCTCTTTAATGCATGTGTATAAACCATATTATATATGCTTTTATTATTACAATAAAGCTGTACAATCGCAGTTAATAGTATACACACCCATATACACATGTAGACACATAAAAGCTTGCTTATATATATATATATATATATATATGTGTGTGTGTGTGTGTGTGTGTGTGTGTGTGTGTGTGTGTGTATATATATACATCAAAAGCTTAAACTTACATATGCACATATATACACACAACGAGTGTCACAACTCAGTAGACAACCAGGATATAAACTTAAGAAACATTTTATGGATGTTATCAACAAGATAGTCTGGGCGCTAAGTATATAAATTGGAGAATGGGAGATGATGTGTGAATCAACAAACATTGAAGAAAGTGATATTTGAAAGCTGTAAAGCATTTGAAGCACGACGAATTGCCCACTCCATTATAAAATCAGCAATTCGGAAGCCGGACTTGATGTTGATGCCTGACACTCTTTAGCCTGAATATGTTTGTAACATCATTAGAAGAGCCTGTTTCACTTGGGCCCGATTTTCTAATAACCCTTCTTGACAACAGACTCTCAAAAACTAGGTTTATAAAAATCTCTCAGATGTAACATAGCGGAAACTCCTCTCGGTTTTGTGACAAAGTAAGCGAATCTACACTAGGTCTGAGAAGTCATATGAACATGCGTGGATATAATGCCAATTTGGCTTGTGAGAGTATCTTATGCTTCATGAGTCACACGTACTTTCACGTGTACTTTCGGCGAATTGAGGAGATAGCCTCCTTCTGCAAAGTGGCAATCACTATATATATATATATATATATATATATATATATATATATATATATATATAGTGATTGCCACTTTGCAGAAGGAGGCTATTTTATTGGAGCTTTGTAGAATGTGATTTACTCCTTGGTTGCCATTGGTTCCACTCCGACACACAGTTGTAGTATTTATTAGGCTACAATATTTGAGTCAAATAGAACTTTAATAGTCGATCTGAACATTTGAGAGTATATAATTTTGTTCAATCAAATGTTTGTTATCGTTAAATGGGAAGAGTTACATGATACCATATAACTGTATAGAAATAACTTCGAAAAATTAACTCAAAAACGCCAAAAGGCTGTGAAATCAATGGACCTGATCAATACTGTCTAGTGTGTATATATCTGTATTTACTAAACTTAGCTTTGGATAATAAAAAAAAAACATAGAAATGGGAATACGAGTGAAGTTCAAACAGACCAACAGTAACTACTTGGAACGATCAAGGTTGTTAGTAATCTGTGATACTATAAAAAAAAGTTACACATTACATAGTGTAACTATCATTTGGCAGGCTGCGAAAGAAAGACATATTCAGGTATTAGGCTAGAGTAAACGAATGCTTTGTACATTCTTATCCTCCACCTTTTACAATAAACATCGCCTTCTATTCTTCTCACTCTGTCTGTTTCTATGTCTGTGCACTACTCTTTTTTTTCTTACAGTTTCTGTCTCTGTCTCTGTCTGTCTGTGTGTCTGTGGAGTTTCTACTTCAAATTTTTCAGTATTTTCACACACACACACACACACACACACACACACACACACACACACACACACACACACACACACACACACACACACACACACACACACACACACACAAATATATATCTATATATATATATATATATATAGAGAGAGAGAGAGAGAGATAAATTCGTCTGCGCGTATGTGAGAGTATATGCCTTAGGCTTATATTTTCGAACAACTTATATACATATATGGAAGTGTACGAATATATGCCAACCTATTATATATATATATATATATATATATATATATATATATATATATATACGTATAACTTAAATACATCTAATATCTTCAGATTGATCAATCTACATATTAATCTTGAGCTTATGTGCGTAGAAGCTGTACAAATGTTGCACTCATTACGCCCGGATAAAATAAAACAAAAGTAGCGATCGATTCTGTGGACATGGTTGATATTAATCCTCCAATGACATAGCTTAACATCAACGATAATTCAAAATTCGATTGACGAGTTTATGAGATAATTCTAAGAGATGTTAAGATTGGGCAGATCGCTATCTATTTGTGAAGGAGGAGGAGGATATACAGGAAGTGTAACATACATATTTTCAGCTGCTTTTGTCCTATTTGGCCTTAGCGGCATTGAATTACTATTATTGATGTTCCCGATAGTGGAGCAAGAATTTTCTCAAAAGGACATCATGAGATTTCTACTACGAAAGATAATAAATGCGATAGAAGAGGCAGGTTTCGGTGCCGCGTGCCACTTTGTCGAATTCCGTGCGCTGTGCGTATGATGCTAAAGTTGAACTTTGTTCCAGTTCTATTTTCTGATCAATATTTTCGCATAAGATAAAATCCAGAGCTATTTTAAGAGTTACTGCACTATATGCTACTATAAACGAATTAAATACATCGTTTTGTTTCGTACTTTTTGTTTTTTCTTGCTGGTCTGTATTTTAAACTGGCGTGAAATATCTTTAAAATCAAACATGCATACATCAAATTTTCACAACCAGATATCGTATTGAGACACTTAATAATTATGGGACGCATACGCACACCGTACATAAAAATCAAAACTTAAGCATGAATGTTTCTATAACTTGTGTTCAAACAATTAATTAAAATGATAACCTATACACGGGATCTTAACCCTCAGCAGAAATGCAGTCGGCGTATTTTACCAACTTGGCAGAACATGCTCAGTTTTTGTCATCAAATATATGAGAAGATTGAGTGATATGAATTATCAATTATATAAGAAAATACTGACATAGTTTCTGATAGAGATAACATATACAGTTTAAAAGCGATAAGAAATGTCTTCGAATTGCCAACTTATACGTATATGTCTTGCATTGCGTTTTTTTATAGATAATATATTAACCCTGTTGGAGACATTTCCATACCTATTCATTATATTTTGTTATAAGGGTTCTGAATAAGAGGAAAATGGCCGTGGAAAAGTGCATGGCCACCTCAAATGCACCAATCAAGTTAATATGTTAAAACACAGAAATAAATTTTTCCGCAGCAGTAATGATTTTTCTTAATTGTAGTGAAAATACTAAATCTAAAATCATGGCAAAATTCAAAAAGAAAATGAGGATAATTATGGTGAAGAGAGCCAAAAGTGAGAGCCTGCGAGTATAGGCTATGTACTTCGGAATTTCAAGATGCAGCATCTCAGAGATCCTCTCCATGTTTCAAGGCTCTGGAAGTGATTCAGATCGACTAATACATGGTCCCACAAGAAACCTGCTGTAGATAGTACGCTAACTGATCCGGACAAAGAAATCTCAACCGAAGACTTCAAGACAAGTAATGGATGAATGCGACTGGTTCAATTTGATGTCGGTAGATACCACTAGACGTATCCTTCGCGAACATGAACTGAATGGGTGCATGCTAAGAAACCACTATTAACCAAGAAGCATTTGAACGCAATTTTAAGTTTGCTAAAGAGTTAAATCTATCATATGCAGATGCTTGGAATTAGATCATTTTCAACGATGAAACTGGGATAGAGTTGCATTCTAATGAGCGATAATTTGCCAGAAGGTTTCAGGAAAGCAAGACGACAAAAAATACAGTTAGAGGGCCACACACATAAAAACTGATGCTTTAAGAAAGTTGGTTTAAATTGACCGTAATTTGATTAGTGCCAAATACATTCAGTTACGGAAGGACAATTTAGATTCAAATTTGATGAAGCCGAGATTTTGCAGCATAAGGGAGTTTCATGCCACAGAATACGTGCATCTCAAAAGAGTTTGGCAGCTGAAGATGCTAGACCACTGAGAACCATGATTTAAATATCATTGAGCAAATGTGGACACAACTAAAGAAAGAGTTTATGAAATGAATTTAAAAATTGTTGAAGAATTGTGGAAACTCAACCACAGAGAATGGCATCTTATAACATTAGAAGATGATATTTTTGTACGCATTTTTTTCCCATTTGCATTTAAGAAATTATCTCAGCAAATGGAAGCAACACGAAATATTAACAAGGTACAGTAACTTCTGTGAAAGAACATTACGTAAAAAAATTTCAAAATAAAGTTTTTTTCAGTTTTAAAACATTTTATTTTGATTGGCTTGTATGAGGTGGACCAAAACCTTTGTATGGCTATTTTGTGGGGTGGTGTTGTATCTCCCATCTCATACAGAAACCCTAAAGAAACATAATGATTTGGTATGTAGGGCCGATTTTTTATCCGTAAAAAACGCAATGTGAAATGTTCTCTTATAAGTTGGCAATTAGTAGAAATTTATAATAGTTTAAATTTGCTAAGTACTTTTATTAGGTATTATATAATTTATGACATGTGAATGCAAGAAATATGTGAAACCCGAGCCAAGTATTGGACAACTATTCGGCGCTAGTTTTACTGGGTTTTTCTGTCAAAAAATGATTTTTTTTCTTCATAAGCATAGGCTTATGAAGTAAAAATAATTATTGTACGCTATAAATAGCTTATGGATTGTGTGCAGAGGTTTCAGCATTTTTATCTTTTTCATCATGTCGCACTGCTAACACAGATCTCCCTGATCCTCTCTCGCTACCCATCTCTGTCGTCCATCGCTCCCGCATCCTGTATCAGCACAGAACTGTTTTATATAGGTTCTAGCTGGTCCTCCTACATTTGCTCATCCATTTGAAGGGGTCCACCGAATTATATCACTTATGAGTTCGTCCATGAGAAGTAACTTCAGCAGTGTTCCGCGTGTCTGATTAGTCTAACTTGGATTGATTTCGTGATGGATGGTGCGTAGCCGTGTTTTCTGTGGTGCTGCTTCCAGGACTTTTTCAATACAGATGTCAGTTTTCTTGTGTAATTGCCCTCAAGCTTTTTCTCTATACGTTTATTTAGCGTCCATGTAGTGCATCTATTTTGCAGTATCAACACGACTGCTGCTAGGAAAAAAAAAACTGCGTTTGATTTTGTGGGGCAGGTCTGCCTTCCATATTACCGATAAACTATCGTTAGCTGTCCATGCTTTTGCTCGTCGCGTGTTAATGTCATTCTCGATTGATGAAACGCTGCTTCCAATGTAGGTGAACTTGTCCACTTGTTTCAAAGGGTGGAGATGTCGCCTCTTTGATTAAAGCACATGTATTCTGTCTTGCCTGCAATGAAATGAAGGCCAAAGACTGCAGCTGCTCCTTCCAAACTATGTAGCAGGGATTCGGTTTGGGTTGGCGTATTTGCTAGAAGCGCTATGTCATGGGCTTAGTCTGCGTCTGTAATATTTTGTGCGAGGTATCTTCTGCTTCTTTTCTTTGACAGCGGGAAACAATTTTCTTTTATTAAGTCTACAGACGTTCTAAGCATGATAATAAACAGATACGGCGTTAAGGTGTTTCATTGAAGCACATATGTTACAATATCAAACTAGTCTGAATCTCCATTAGGTTTTCAAAACCGGATTCTGACTGTGTATTCAATATTTGACTTCAATGAAATGAAAAAAAAAGAATGCATACACGTATATTTAACATTTTCTTCTACTTTGCTAATGCACCGCATTCGACTGGTAATATTGTTAATTTAGTCTTTTAAGGATATATTCAAGTCATTTTCGCATGTGCTTAAGCTACATAGAAGTTTGCACCAAAAAACTGGGATAGAGAAAGAAAAACAATAAAGAAAATTTATCTAAAGAGTTATCCAAATGATTGGTACTCTTTGAGTCAATATCTTTAAGAGAAAAATACACTTTGATAATCTGAAGCAAATATGTGATAATAATGCACGTATTATTATAAAGAAAAGTAACTCTGAGTCTACGTCCCGTAAGAATCGTCTTTCTAATGCATGAATTAACGGACGGAAACTGTTTCCATTTGTACCATAATATAACAACAAAATATTAACCCATATTTCCTCACCGATTGTTCATAAGAAGGTATTTTATTTATAAGATGAACTTGTCTCTCACAAATATTAGTGATTAATGAGATTGTGATTTGATATTGGATTTAGAATCCTGATGTAAACAGTTCGTCTGGTGCAAAAAACAAATAGATTAGTAACACTGGTCCTATACAATCAAAAAACACTTAACTATCTTGGCATATATAAAATATCATACACACACACACACACACACACACACACACACACACACACACACACACACACACACACATACATATATATATATATATATATATATATATAACCCACTGACATATAAAATTAAAAACAAATATATATATATATATATATATATATATATATATATATATATATATATATATGAAATCAACTAATTTCCATATAAAAATAGGTGTTAATTTTGTGAAAAAATTGGCTTGAGGAACTGCGATTTTTGTTTCTCTGTTATTGTATTTATTGGCCAATTGGTTCATATGCGTTCATTTAAAAAAAAATTGAGATTTGCTGACGACAATTACTTGGCTTACCACAAAAAATTTGAAGGACCAAAACCCAAAATATCTTAAGAAATCTTTTCCCTCCTAAATTATAAGAAATGAATTTTTAACCAGTTAGAATAATAAATAAATAATCATCTTTTTAAAATCTCATTTCAAGCTCACTTTGATCTTATGAATAAGTGATAGAATAGTTACTTCTACAGTAGTTTATAGATATAGACAGAGACTTATCCCATATTTTCGACTTTATTACTTTTGAGAGAAAATCTAACATCCTTTAATATGGCCTAATTATTGTAAATTGAATGAAAATACTGTTCGCATTGATTTGTTTGTATTGCTGTTCAATCTTTCCCCTGCTTAAACATTTAACGCATAAATATACTTTCCTTATTACATAGTGACATATTCACACATATATATTTTGCACACAAGATATGTCAACTAGATTTAGACAATCACAAACTGCTACATTTCAGGCATGTATTAACTTTCTCTCTTAAAATATTAACGCTGTAACTCTTCTTACAGGAAAGGATTTGGTAACTCATGTTTTTCAACACCTTTTCACTCATGTTAAATATATAAATAAAACTCATTTAATTAGTAGATATATGTTTATTCAATAATTTACTGGCTTATCAGCCACACACACACACACACACACACACACACACACACACACACACACACACACACACACACACACACACACACACACACAATTATATATATATATATATAAAGTGAGACAGACAGAGAGACAGATATGGAGAAAAAGCGAGTGTATTATGTGAAATGTCAAGCCGTTCTTAAAGACTGATATAATTCTGGATGCCTTCAAACAATTCAATCTTCACGGGTTTTTGGAAATCGAACTGTATTCATGAAATATACAGTGAGCAAATGTTCGAATCGTTTTTGCCTAAATTCTACTGTATGAGTAATGAATACAATTTATATTGTAAGTTTTATAAATTTATCAACTCTCAAGCCTGAAATATATATATGCACATTATACGCACAAGGCATAATTGGAATGGATCAACGATAGAATAAAAAGACATGAAGCGTGTGCCCTATTTAATCAAACACACAGACACACACACACACACATACATATATATATATATATATACACACACACACACACACACGCATATATATATATATATAGGTGTCTGTGTGTGTGTGTGCGCGTGTAAGAGAGAGAGAGAGAGAGAGCGTGTATGTGTTTGATTAAATACGACACACACTTCATGTCTTTTTATTCTATCATTGATCCGTTCAAGTTATGCCAGGAGCCGTTTTGCAGTGGGATGGAATACATTTATGAAGGCGTCATATTTCTTCCGAGGACTTTCTCAAGTTTTTAATTGAAAAAGCAAGCAACCAGCCTACAAACAAACAAGAAATCAAAAACTACAAATTCTGGATGTTCTTTAAAGAAAGATTAACAAACCACCACTAAAAAAGTAAATTTTGAGTCTAGCTGCCACGTTCCGAAAAGCTTCTAAATGTTTTCTGACCAGTTTTTCCATAATTTTCTTCCGTAATTTCCACTTCTTCCTTTTTTTCCGCTATTCTATAAATGTATACGAAGAGTCACTGAGTTTGTCATTTCACTGTTCGTTCTCCCGAATATGGCTTCAGCTGGGGCCGAATATATTTGGAAAAATTAAGGAACCTTCTTGAATTCATTCCATGTTTATTCTAAACGACTCATAGAAAGAGTGTAACGGATCAACGATAAAATAGGCAGAAACGAAGCTTCTGTCCTATTTAATAAAAATACTTAAAAGAGGAAACTGCTATATATATATATACATTTTTTTTCAGTATGTCTTTAAGTCCTATTAATTTAAAATGCTGAATTTTACAAAATGTTATGCTGTGTTTTTGTTTGTAAAATAATACTTAAACTATGCGTTTTAAATGTAAAGACACGCTTACTCTACTTTAAACCCAAATTGATTATAAGACTCTGTCCAATTGTCAGCGAACACGGCAAAACGTTTTTGAATCTCTTCTATAATATAATTTAAAAATTCTTAAAGAAAGCCCTAACAGTAGTTTAGAAGAAAAAGTAAAATCCTAAAACACCCAATGCTACCCCCCCAAAAAAAAGAGACAAGAAAAAGAAAAAGAAAAAGAAAAAAAATGATGAAATTAATATCCCCACCCCACCCCCTGACTAGAACAGTTGACCGTCTCCAAAACTACCTAAAATTCAGTAGTAAATAAACGTTTAAAAGGGAGAGGAAAGATTTGAACTCACGTGCCAACAGAGGAAAAAATGTATCAATATTGGTCAGTATGTCTTTAAGTACTATTTATTTAAAATGCTGAATTTTACAAAATGTTATGCTGTATTTTTGTTTGTAAAATAATGCTTAAACTATGCGTTTTAAATGTAAAGACACGCTTACTCTACTATAAACCCAAATTGATTATAAGACTCTGTCCAATTGTCAGCGAACACGGTAAAATGTTTTTGAATCTCTTCTGTAATATAATTTAAAAATTCTTAAAGAAAGTCCTGACAGTAGTTTAGAAGAAAAAGTAAAATCCTAAAACACCCAATGCTACCACCAAAAAGAAAAAAAAAAGTCATTTACAAAAGCTTTATAATTCCTGAAGCCTCCTCGGTCCCCAACGGTAGTATAGAAGAAAAAAAAACTAAAATGCCTAGGAAAATGTCCCAATACCACCCCCATATAGAAAAAAAAAAACGAAAATTCAGTACCAGTGAAAGTCTGACGAAAGTACCTTAATCTTGGACTTTAACTAAGTTAAAACTTAAGGAAACTAAATCAAAATTACCCCACTTTTTTTTTTCTTTTTTTTTTTTTTTACTGTCACATGGAAAGCAGCATGATGTACGTAAAGGTATTTGAATAAACCCATGGACGACCAAACTCAATACCTAAACAGGTCCTGGACGTGAGTTTGACGACTTTACGCTCAGGATCGTTAGTTCGATCGGGGAACTACTGCTGCTCCTCTATAAGAGTGGCTTCTATAGAAGAGAATAAAACAGTCATCAAAAGATAACCATGACCCACACTCAAACCACATACACAAACCGCATCGCTCTTCGTGCGGGTAAAAAAGGGGCGCGTCCTGCTGAGGTTGGAGCCCTGGCCTCAGTGATCGAAAAATCAGCTACAGAGCTCAAACGATCAAAACTACTAAAATACAAGCAAACACTACAAATAGCCACATTTAACGTGAGAACCTTAAATAGAATAGGAAAACTACCAGAGCTAATCGCATCGGCCGAAGAACATAAGACTGACATAATATGCATACAAGAAAACAGATACACGCACACCGAAGATATCAAATATCACGAAACTGGCAATGGGTGGTCGCTCGTCACTGTATCCGCATGGAAAAACTCTGTCAACGCCGCAGTAGGAGGGGTAGGATTACTTATAGGACCTAGAGCATTAAAAACGCTAAATAGCATTGAGAAAATACAAACTAGAATGATGGTAGCTACTTTTAACGGCAACCCCAGAGCAACAATCATCTCCTGCTACAGCCCGACCAATGTTAGTGAAGAAACTGAACTAGTCACCTTCTACGATGAGCTATCCTCATTTGTGCGTAGCATCCCGAAACACAACATGTTAGTCATTGGCGGAGACATGAATGCCCAAATCGGGAAAAACGGAAACAACAAATACAGCCTCCACAACACGTCAAATAGAAATGGGCAACATTTAACAGATTTCATGATAGAAAATAGATTAGCATGCCTCAATACAAACTAACAAAAAAGGGAGGGCAAACTATGGACATACACGTACGCAAACAATAATAAAGCTCAGATAGACTACGTCCTTATAAACAAAAAATGGAAAAATAGTGCAATGAATTGCGAGGCATACTCCTCTTTTGAGGGTGTGTCCACCGATCACCGAATAGTCACGGCGAAAATACGGTTAAGCCTACGAAAAAACGCCAAACGTACAGCGACCACCAAACACTATGACTGGGCCCTATTGAACAACAGAGATATAAGAGATAAATACGTATTAGAATTAAGAAACAGATTCGAAACACTACAAGAAAAGACGGAAAAAAGTACATCAAACGACGAATATGAAAATTTCGTCAATGCACACCTCGAGGTAGCAGCGAAATACATTCCAACAAAACTCAAAACTAAATATAGAGTACCATGGGAAACTTTACCGGTGAGAGAAAAACGTGCACAAGTGAAAACAGCCTCCAAAAACTATCGAAAAAACCCAACAAACACAAATGCCTTGAAACTAAAAACGGCACAATATCAATTAGCAGGCATATATATAAAGGAACAGACTGAATACATTCAAAATCAGATAGATAAGATTAGAGACTCGGTGGAAGATAGACAATCTAGGATAGCTTGGCAAACAATAAACGAAATGAGTAGAAGAAAGAACACAGCCAAAGCAAAACTGAAAGCAGCAAACCAACAAGAAAGAATAAAACTGTGGAAACAGCACTTCGAAAACTTACTAGGAAACCCACCGAAAATAACAACCTACAAGCCACATTAATATTTGTTGACTTTACCGAGGCTTTCGATTCCATTCACAGAGGAAAGATGGAACAAATCCTACTAGCGTACGGTATACCTAAAGAAACAGTAGCGGCAATAACGATTCTCTATAGAAACACTAAAGTAAAAGTACGATCACCAGATGGAGACACAGAATACTTCGACATTGTAGCAGGAGTACTAGAAGGGGACACGCTGGCTCCGTACCTCTTTATCATTTGTCTAGACTACGTACTTAGAACATCGATTGACAAAATCAGAGAGAATGGCTTCGAACTGACAAAGAAAAGAAGCAGAAGGTACCCAGCAACAAGAATTACCGACGCCGACTACGCCGATGACATAGCGATACTGGCAAATACACCTGACCAAGCCAAAACACTACTGCATAGCTTGGAACGAGCAGCAGCAAGCATAGGCCTCTATGTTAATGCACACAAAACGGAATATATGTCCTATAATCAAACGGGGGACATCTCCACTCTAGAAGGAACCCCTCTTAAACTAGTCGACAAATTCACTTACCTAGGAAGCATCGTCGAATCAACCGAAAAGGACATCAAAACGAGGTTAGCGAAAGCATGGACAGCTATCAATAGGCTATCGATTATATGGAAATCAGACCTCACCGATAAAATGAAACGCAGTTTCTTCCAGGCAGCGGTCACATCGATACTGCAATATGGCTGCACTACATGGACGCTAACAAAACGGCTAGAGAAGAAGCTAGACGGCAATTACACAAGAATGCTACGTGCAATCTTAAACAAGTCCTGGCGGCAACACCCCACAAGACACCAACTGTACGGCCACCTGCCCCCTATCACGAAAACTATTCAAGTTAGACGAACTAGACATGCAGGACACTGCTGGAGAAGCAGGGACGAACTCATAAGAGATGTACTCTTATGGACCCCCACACATGGCCGTGCAAAAGCAGGACGACCAGCACGAACATACATTCAGCAGCTATGTGAGGATACGGGATGTTGTCCTGAAGACCTGCCTAGGGCGATGAACGATAAGGAGGAGTGGCAAGAGAAGGTCAGGGATATCCGTGCTACCAGCGCGATATGATGAGGATGATATATATACGCTCGATGTTTTTAAAGTTTGCATTATCTTCAGAGAGGATGTACGATTGCTAGCATAAAGCATATATTTGGAATATGCTAAAGAAATGGCAATTCAATGTTTCATGTATTCATGATCATCGCATAATGCTACATTCTGAAGGATTGTAAGAATTACGATGGAGTGACCCATATAAAGCATTGGGTATAAAGTGAAATAGAATTTACAAGCCACACAAAATATATTGAAGTGGCCGAATTGCAATAACAATAAGAATTCCATTGATTTCGTTATATATGCCAAATATACTTAGAAGTTTAGTACACTTTGAATTTCAATTTTCTTAAATGATTCTGTGTATGCAATTCTTGCCTTATTTAAAAAAAAAAACACAACAGAAACATGTGTTCATGTGTCGTTTGGGGTGTCAACTACAGTAACAAATGAAATGAAACCGAATACCAGTATATATAGAAGACAAGCAAACATAAACAGTTTTGCATGGAAATATGTTTCAGTAATTCTAAAAACAAAAGCAAAAAACGGATATTAGTTTATAAGCCAGGTGTTTGAATAAGCAGTATATAAATATTTATAAATATACTTGTTTAAATGCAGTACACGAATGAGCGTCTGTTAAATATTCAACATTCTATTAATTCCTCATACATTCATTTAATTCCATAATTTTGGTCAGGGAATTATGATAGAAAGTGCATGAGAGCCATTGGTAATAAAGACGGTAAGTCTACAAAATATGAGAAGATTCTGTTAAATTCAGTATTTCAAATGTTTGGCCTTTTATTCTTTTAAAAGAGTAATTGAAAAAAATCATCTTTTTGGCTCATATCCAAAATATGTATTTACTGTAGGTAATCAACTAGCCTGTTGGCGTTAAAAAGAGTACCATGACTGTTCTACATGAAGATGACCGGTTTCTGGGACGTTAGCACCGCTCTCACCACAATTAGGGTTTATTTGCTTAAGTACCAATATGGAAATACACAATACAAATAACAACATTCAACGTTAGAACCTTAAATAGAATAGGACAGCTACCGGAGCTGACAGCATCGGCGATAGAACATAATATGCATACGAGAACACAGGCACACTCATAGCGAGGATATTAGATATCTCGATACTGGCAATGGGTTGACGCTAGCCACTGCATCTGCATAGAAAAACATTGTTAATGCAACGATGGGAGGTGTAGGTATGCTTATAGGACAACGGGCCCTGAAATCACTGAATAGCATAGAGAAAATACAACTTGGGATGATGGTACCTACTTTGAATGGCAACCCCAGGGCAACAATTATCTTTTGCTAGAGCCCTATGCTATCCTCTGCTGGCAAAGCTTCATCCTCCTTTTCTTGATATATTCAGACCGTTTATGTCATCACTCGAATGTAAGGCCAGTACATCTTCATGAAATTCCTCATCCTCTGGTTCATGTGTCTGAATTCACATCTTAATAATGTTCCCGGACAGCCAATTTTGATGAGGCTTCTGTTGCAGTACTTGGTTTCCTCTTATCTTCCTTTCATCTCTATTTGTTCAATTGTGTCCGCTTCCAATATTCCCAAGTATTTTGTAATTTTTCTTTTCTTTAAGTCTTCTTTTTTTTTCTTTATTTGGTACTTCTATCCCTTCCGTTACTTGTCTTTTTCCACTTTTCATTATTTGCATGGCAATTTTTTTTTAAATTCCAAATGCCATTCCTATCTTCTGGATAAATATTCCTATTATTTGTATCAGCGCCCAATACTTTTTTTTTTGTATTTTGCAAATAGCGACGTACATAAGTTGATTAAGCTTTTCTTATGATTTTGTAAAATCTTACCCCCGTGAACTTCCTGAGTATGTAATTTAGTGGCATCATCGTTGTTTTGATTATTGTTATTATTATTAGAACATCTTGTTGGGGGGTTCTGTCAACAATCGCCGAGAGACATTGTTACGTTGTCAATATCTATTTGATATAATTCCATGATTTCGCAGGAGTGCAGTCTCTTTATTTTTATGACAGTCATTGTGGTCGTAACTGCTGTAAGCCATCAGAACTTGGTCTTCTAATGCCTAAACCCATTTCACATTCGATGCAGCATCAGAGAATATTGTAATAATCTGTCAACCTTTAAGAACAGTAGAAACGATTGGTTCTGTGGTTGAAGCCTAGGGATGAAGTCCGACACATTAGTAGTTGATAAGGAATCACCAAATAAAATGTTTGGTTTTCAGCTGATACGCTACTGATAGTGATCGTCAAGAAGGAATTGCAGATCTTTCCCAATTGCTTTTATTCTCTTTCCACCAGGAATTTGTGGTGAGAAGGCATTATAATTAATGTCTCGATAACTGGCGACTTCTTGTTAGAAAAGTAAACGAGTTAACGATAAAATTTGATAGCGTGCTCTTAATTACATCGGTCAAACTATGATATTTCTTGTAGTCCTCAGAATGTTTTCATACATAGAGAGTTATATATATATATATATATATATAGAGAGAGAGAGAGAGAGAGAGATTGAAGGCGCTCATGAAGTAGCGGTTATCGTCGTACGAAATAGACACGGAGATCCGATTTCAAAGCCTATATGAAGTGGTTTTCATTTTATATAGTGCTAATATTCTTCTAGATAAAACTACACTCCACTACGCTATGAGTAAATAGTCGGGCAGACTGGATTATTTAAACTTGGTATGGTAACTGATCTTGTAGGATAAACTAGTTTTACTCAGCTTAAAAAATGAACTTGAGTCGTATCCGGCTCGTGCAGAAGGTTTGGGTAAATCTCTCTTTCTCTCTTTCTCTCTCTCTCTCTATATATATATATATCATTCAGTAATGAGTACAGCCATGCACTATTTTTATATGAAGTTAATTTTCTTCTAAACCATAGATACCAGTATTGTGTTAGTTCTTTTTGAACATTATAAAATTAAAACAGATATTTAGTATACTCTGTTTCCAAAATGATTAGTATTGAAAATAGACGTATTGGAACGAGACGTAAATATAAATAAGAGACAATTATTTGGGAAATGCTTAATATTCCTGTTCTTGATAAGAAGTTTTCGATGCCACAGTCTTCATTAATAATTACTGCCAAATGATATCCATTTTTTCGTTCATATTTCTCATGATTGCAATTTCAAATTTTACTTCTGGCATTAGCGTATAGTTGTTATTTATTAAACAGAGCTTAATTTGGCCCCGGGCAGGAACTATACAGAACTCAATAAAATCGGAATTACTATTAATGGTCTATTAATCTAACTACTCATGTTCAGGATTTGTTAATTTCGTCTGCTTTTTTACAGATTTCTTGGGTCTAAGAAATTTATTTCAGGAATATAATATTCTTGTAATTCTCTCGTTCATTGAGAATCAGTTAAATTAATATACTGATGAGAAAAATGAACTGATGAACCATACAAATCTTGGGCGCGTAGAGACAACATAACCGTAAAGCAAAAACATTTTGTTCTATGGCTTTTTTACGTTAGGTATCAGGTATATTAATATCAGGAGAATTTCATCTGCCCTATGAAATATAACCTCTAGTTCTATCGCCAAGGTACTTAAGAAACACTAATAGCGAATATATTTTCGAAAATATTTCTTTTAAATGCCAGCAAAATAAAAGTAAGGATTTTAAGAGAAAAAAGAGAAATATTCCAGTATCATGCAGATATGCCATGTTGAAAGCTGAACGTTAGTAGAACATAAAAATCATGTAAATCTTCTACTTCCTTGCACCCAATGGTATATTTATCGGCCAATGATGAGATTCAGTGGCGAAAATGCAAAAATTCCGAAAAAACTTTTGTGACAAGAAAAAAAAAATGTCCCTGAAACCAAATTACAGAGGGAAAGCTATCATGATAACCTGTTTTCTATTACCATGTTTTTTTTTCTCTCTCTCTCTCTGTCTCTGTCTCTCCGTCTCTGTCTCTATTTCTGCCTGTCTGTCTATCCGTCTGTCAAAATCACTTTTCTGTTTTTCTTTTTATTTCTCTATCTTTTCTATTCCTTATCAGTTACTAAGTTATATTTTTTTTGTTAAATCTACGTAGCAGTCTTACCAAACCTATTTCTACTTGGTTGATAGTTTTTCAGCCTTTTTCTCAGATCCTACTTTTTCGTAGACACCGCTTGTTTGTTCTTTTTTTTTTGCATAGTTTCATTTCTCTGTTTTCCTTATTCGTTTTTTCTTTAATTTGTCAGTTCACAATTTAGCATTTCCAGCTTTTCATCGCTTTTTATTTTCTCGATAAAAGCCTAGATACATTTGGAACACATATGTGTTGCTATTTTTGTAATTACCAACTTATACCCTTCTATTTGTCGTACGTCATATTGACGTTGGAAAAGGAAAAGACAGAGTAAGTTAAATGCAATATAGAACCGACACGCGTATGCTTATACTATAGAGGTAAGCTGGCAAATGGTGTTATGAATTTAATTCTAAGCCCACCTTGCCACGACACCTGTCCCAGTTAATCATGTTTTACCACATTCCCCCGCATTCAGTAAAATGTTAAGCATTGGAACTGAAGGAATCTCATTATAATGTAATTGTAACACTCTTATAATAATTAATTAATTAATTACTCGCCCATTCATTCTGCTAAAATCCCGTCATTTTTTGGTTCGATTTCGACCATGTTTTAAGATATTTTTACTTTTATGTATGGCAAATTAATGTATTATTTTAGGAAATCTGCCTCCAACTCTTTCATCGGCGGAATCTGTCTCTTACCGTTAGAGTCTTACTGTTCGTGTGTGTGTGTGTGTGTGTGTGTGTGTGTGTGTGTGTGTGTGTGTGTGTGTGTGTGTGTGTGTGTGTGTGTGTGTGTGTGTGTGTGTGCGTGTGTGTGTAGTTGGGCAGCAGTCTTTCATTAAAGCATGTTTGAATAAATAATAAAGACACATTCTGTCTATATAATTTATTTTAGGAATGTTCGTCTTTGAGTGCTTACCAACTCTTGTTAATTTTTACGTGAGGATGATGGCTTTCTCCATCCCTTTTTTCATTACAACTATCACTGTCAAAGTAACTTGTAGAGACACTAAGAGGGAATTACTTTAATCTAAATGACCTCTTGACCAAGAAAAATGTTTTGGTTAATATTTGTGCTCTCTGTTTGTAAAAAAAAACAAGTATTATAATAGAAATAAGTATTCATTTTTAGTAGTTTTCAATATCTCAATTCTCTAAACAAAACCGATGCTGTCCTTCTATTGCTACGCTTCTTGTAAACAAGGCAGTGCCCGTATTAAAAAAATGATAAGAACAATTAAAACTTCTTTTTAGTATGAATAATTATATTAAACATTAACAAAAGAAAAAGTATGCCCTTTATTCTTTCCAAATACCTTCTTCAAACCCGTATGTCATATGGATATTTACTGCTTATAAATAACATTCTTAATCTTAAAAATATCGATTCCATGTCCTTTATTTTTAACAATGACTGTCTTATTACCCACATGTAGTCCAGGTAAAAACTCAGAGTTCTCTAAATACATTTCAAGTGAATTCATGAAATTTATGCGTATACACGTGAAATTGTGGAATAAAGGTATGAAAAATGAGAATACTCTCGATACACAATGATGCATATTAAGCTTTCATTTAATAATGCATGATGCCAAACGGAGAAATACATTTTGCGCAGTGTTATTTTCCAATGGCCTTGAAAATCAGCATTTAAAATAGAGGATTTTACCGGTTCTTAAACCTTTATTCGTAGCACTACCGGGGAAGTTTTACTATTTTTGTTAATAGGTAAGCAACGTATTGTTTTTTAATTAACAATTGTGTACTTTTTTGTTGTCTACCGTCAACTTTTTTTATATCTAGTTTTTTTTGCGATTATTTTTCGTTTCATCTCTCTTCAGACTTTTATAATTATAAATTAATCGTAAAATGAAAAATGTATCAAAAAATGTTTTTAAATATTTTCATTAATTTTTCTAAAATTTCCTAAAAGAGAAAACTGAACTATATTGTTATATGTAATATTATTCTATTAACCCGAGCAACATTGTGTAACCCTTTCTGTTATTTCTATATGTCACAAGCTTTCTTCCTATTTCCTTATCGTTCTTTGTTCGTTTTTTTTTTCCTTTTCATTTTATTGATTAATCTAATATTATTTACTCCTCTTTTCTTCTCCCTCATCTGTTGCCACCACATCCTCCTTATTTTCTGGATTTTTTTATGTTTTCGTAGGTGCCCCATTCGTTTTTTCGTATGATTTTAAACTATTAATTCAATAAGTTTCCTCTTTTGCTTTCAAACTCATCTTCCACGTTTTCTGGAATATATTTTCCACCATGTTCTTTCTTCATATATTTTCCGTTTTCCACACTTATTACTTTCATTCAACTCTCTTTTTCCTTCTGTCACCGCAGACATTTTGCACAAAGGTATTCATTTTCACACATAGTCATATAAATTGTGTTTAAGTGTGAACACCGGAATACGCTCACTGTTTGAGAGCCCAACGTTTTTATGGTTTGCATAAAGAAGGATATAGGAATAAGAATGGAACCCTGATATAAATCAAAATTATTTTGCTCTTATTCTATGCGTGAAGCTGGTTTTTATTGCGTTCTCTCTGAGCTCGTACAAGATATTTTTATTCTGAAAATTTTGCTAAATGAACAACAAAAATAACAACAGCAACAGCAACAGAAACAACACATCGACGTCATCATAATCAGCAGCAATAATAATAATAATAATAATAATAATAATAATAATAATAATAATAATAATATGCGCAAAATTGTATATATCGAAAACTGAACGTAAAAACATAAATCAAACAACCAAAATATAATAATGGAATTCTCTGAATATGAGATGAATGATTATCTATTATTCGAGGTGTGATCAAAACGGTTCGAGACTGAAGCTTAATTTCTTTTTTACTTTAAAAATTGAAATTTAAAATTTAAAATATTGTGAGGGATTACACCCAATTTGAACAAATCCTGTAACACCTCACGAAAAAACGTACGGCCACTTCCATTTCATCCCACAAAGCATCCAATTAAGAGGAACAAAACAGGGTGAATACTGTTGGAGAACAAGGCATGAACTCATAAGAGACGTTCACCAGTGAACTCCTCCACATGGACATACCCGTGTGGCCAACAAGCAAAAACTTAGATCCATCAGCTTTGTACAGACACTGGGTAGAGAACTTAACAGGAGCGATAGTCAAATGAATCCGTGTTATCGGCACCAATTAATGATGATAATGATGATGATGTAAGAATTCGAATGAAATTAAACTGAAAAAATCTGTAACTAACAGCCCTCCACTTTTTCATAGAATCCAACTGGAAATCTTACGATCAAATTTCAGATTGGTTTATAATCTGATTACACATTTTATGGAGAGCCGGTATCTCAAAATATCGTTCATCTGCTTAGAAGGAAACTCTAATAGAAAAACTATTACCTTGGGAATCATTTTTCCACTGAGAAGGCAATATAAATAGTGCTTCATTTAAATAGGTGATGTCTGTTACTCACATGCCGTATTATAACTAACGCAAAATATGCTCACATGCCGTATTATAACTAATACAAAATAAAGCTTTCCTTGGCACTAATTCAAAAAGATCTATACGTACCGTAATGTCTATACATGAGTACACTTCCAACAACTTTTTTTTTTTAAATTGGAACTTTATTCTGAAACAATGATAACAGAATTTTTTAAAATTCTGATAGGACATTTTTCAAACAAAACACACACTAAGCAAAACTAAAGAAGAAGGTCAATTTCTTTTTGGAGATATTCTTAGTGCACAAAATTATGAGGAGGGTCGTAGTCATTATTTAACTGCTATATTCCGATTTTTCACTTATAATTTTGAAGCCTATTGTATATTATACAATTGGTACTTAATAATGTCAGCTTTGCTAGTATTATGATCCACAAGAAAGAACAATTTTTTGTCGTTTTTGCTTAAAAGGAAAATAGCATTTCGTTTATTATTATATATATAATAGATAAACATTAGTTATATATATATATATATATATATATATATATATATATATATATATATATATATATATATATATATATATATACATATATATATATATATATATATATGACTTATATGAAACCAGTGCAAGCTGTTAAGCACCCCATGTTATCATATATCTATCTATCTATCTATCTATCTATCTATCTATCTATATATATATATATATAAAACTAATGTTATCATATATATATATATATATATATATATATATATATATATATATATATATATATATATATATATATATATATGATAACATGGGATGGTTAACAGCTTGCACTGGTTTCATATACGTCATTACACGACAATCCTCAGGCATCGTTTTTACCTGAAGACTGGCATGTAAACAACGTTCATGGCACCAGTGGTCTCTGGTAAGCATCCGTGTTATTGAAAAACCATCATATATTTATCCATTATTATCACAGATATTGAGCACTCTCAAAATTATACCACACTTGGTCTACCACAAATTCGCCGAGTGAAATAGTGATTACAATAAACTACTGAAATAACATATATATCATCATCATCAACATATCGTGCTGGCAGCACGGATATCCCTGACCCTCTCTCGCCACTCCTCCCTATCGTTCATCGCCCTAGGTAGGTCTTCAGGACAGCAACCTGTATCCTCACATAGCTGCTGAATGTACGTTCGTGCTGGTCGTCCTGCTTTTGCGCGGCCATGTGTGGGGATCCATAAGAGTACATCTCTTATGAGTTCATCTCTGCTTCTCCAGCAATGTCCTGCATGTCTGGTTCGCCTAACTTGAATAGTTTTCGTGATAGGAGGCAGGTGGCCGTACAGTTGGTGTCTTGTGGGGTGTTGCTGCCAGGACTTGTTCAGGATTGCACGCAGCATTCTTGTGTAATTGCCATCTAGTTTCTTCTCCAGCCGTTTTGTTAGCGTCCATGTAGTGCATCCATATAGTAGTATCGATGTGACCGCTGCCTGGAAGAAACTGCGTTTCATTTTATCGGTTAGGTCTGATTTCCATATAGTCGATAGCCTATTGATAGCTGTCCATGCTTTCGTTAACCTCGTTTCGATGTCCTTTTCGGACATGGGGGCATATATGGGGGCATATGCGTGATTGTGTGTATGAGTATAATAATGGGACCAATATAAGTTACACTAGAGTTTCCGAATACTCTGGGAAAGAAAGATTTAACAATCACTTATTTCGTTTAAGATTAATGGTTTGAATTGAAGACACCTCTCGATTGTAATGTTGAGTTGGGTCAAAACACGGTAAGTTATACTAAGGAAGACAAATTAACAATATACGTTTTCCTTATCCAAATAATATTTCAAATAAGAGACAGTAAACGAAACTCTTACTGTAAATTGAAGCTAGATTAAAGTAGTGACCTATATTTTCTCAACCCTAAATTTTAACGATTATCCAAATTTAATTTGTCTACAGACTTAGCGTTTAACAAATGTCATCTACTAATCAAACTCATGAAACTTAGAACCGTGAGTCACGAATCTGACGTATAAATTTTTGAGTTATAATATTTGCCCAAGACAATTGATACATGGTATAGTTTTTGTGGACAAAAACATTTTTTTTACCGAATTTAGAGTAATTCTCATTTTTACTAAATGTATTATTCCATCTATCTATCTATCTATCTATCTATCTATTTTTTTGTTTGATCTGAAGAATTCCGGTTGAGTTTTTAGGGCAATGATTTATTTCAATGCTTTTTAAAAGGATAAGAATGAATTTATAATCGTAATGTGACTGATTGTTTGTTTTTTTTGGGGGAATTTTTTTAAGAGAAAATTATTTGTTCTGTGGGTTTTATTTACATTGAGCTCTTGATCAGGATTATTTAAATTTAATATTTAATTTTTGAAAATTTTATTGGTCCTGCTTGGAATTGTTCCCTACTCCAGATTTACTGGATTGAATAATATCTTTACACACACACACACACGCACACACACACACACACACACACACACACACACACACACACACACACACACACACACACATATATATATATATATATATATATACTCGTGTGTGTGTGTGTGTGTGTGTCCCTGTGTGTTTGTGTGTGTCTGTGTATATGAGTGTGTCTCTCTTTGTCTCTGTGAGTATGTATGTATGTATGTATGTATGTAAGTTCAGTGCTAGGATCCCAATGCTCAAAGCAGATGATATGGCGTCAATATATAACTTTTCAGTCCATAAACATTTCAGGCCATCAGTATATTATATATATATATATATATATATATATATATATATATATATATATATATATATATATATATGTCCGTGTGTGTGTGTGTGTGTGTGTGTGTGTGTAGTTGGGCAGCAGTCTTTCATTTAAGCATTTTAAATAAATAATGAAGACATTTTCTATATATAATTTTATTAAGATCCTTTCAAGTTTCCTGATAAGTGTCTGTGTTTCAGGTTGGTATTGGTGGATGAATTTACTAAAATTGTCCAGAGCGCTCTCTCTCTCTCTCTCTCTCACTCTCTCTCTCTCTCTCTCTCTCTCTCTATATATATATATATATATATATATATGTATATATATATTATGTGTGTGTATGTGTGTATATGTTTGGTATGTCCATCTATATTTTCATACCTAAATGTTGCTTTTATAAAGTCACAACGCTTTTGTTTCCGCATATGTGCATTTTGTGTATGAATATAATGATGCAAGCGTTAAAAATGCTTCATTCAATAGTGAATGAATGTGACTGAGTTTGTTCGAATAAAAATAAACAAGTCTCTATGGAATTATAAGTAACCGTTCGTATCAATCTTTCTCGATCATTCTATAAAAACATGTTTCGTTATCTGAATCAGAAACCGTACACACTTACACTATATCTTATTCAATTACTAACAGAGTGTGAACCACACACGTATAAACAGAACCGTTTTTTTTATGAATCCGGGAACAGCGTTTTTCAGATATGCTGGGAAATAGTTATTCATAGCATTCAAATGGCTGAATTGACGATACATTGAATAAATTCAAATTATTGCAAAAAAAGAAAAATATATATGTTTCACCATATGAATATATATATTTTGCAGAAACTTTTTGTTATTTCTCATAAAAAAGAAGCTTTTTTTTCCCTTCAGAACTTCGTTTTTATGACTTTTTACAGGATACATTAATTAATATTTTTCCGGGTTTATACTTGTGGCAGGGTTTTTCTTATCTGACTTTATTAAAATATAGGTTTTTGATAGTGATATTTGCTGCTTTTCAACCTTTGTTGAATAGGAAGTCCTAATTTATTTATTCATTTATTTTATTTCATAAAAGGCGTTGCACAGATAAATTGTGTAAAGATTGTTTTTTAACAATATTAACATACACGCAGTTATACACATACACACACGATGGTGATCTGAAAAGTTCATAGACTGACCAATATACTCAGTTTGAATGCAACATATTAACATTAATTTTTGGCATAGTTGACCTTGCAGTTCACACACTTATTCCATTAATGTCCCTGTAAATTACGTTGGTTAAAAAGTCATTAGTATCATATGTGACGGCTTATGAATTTTTCCGCATTGGAACTTTTTAGCCCATCCTCCAATATATATATATATATATATATATATAATTGTTTATTATTATGGGTATATTATGAATAAGTGCTGCCTTATCACCCAAATGAATGCACTCAGCCAATTCATGTTTGTTTCGTGGTCGGCGGCTTACTACTGTGTCGGTGCGCCTATGTTGGCTGAGTTGTGAAATTTCCAACAACACAACCTGTTTCAGTGTTAGGACCTTTCGTTGTTGCTTCTCACTCCATTCCTTTTCCCGGACGCTGAAATCAAGAAAAAAATGGACTGTGGACACCACATGGTAGTTTCCTTATTCGATGGAGTCTCCACCAGTGCTTTCTCACCCTTACCACAAAAAGAGCAAATCATGAAATCATATGATATAGATATATACTGGAGTTCTCAAAGAGCACCACTCTCCCGGCTGCTATGTTTTCTTGTCCTTGTTACAGCTGTATGATATGGTCTCACAGTGCTAAATCCAGCTAATGTTATTAGAGTGCAGTGGAAGAGAGATTGAAGTCTGTCTACACGTTTTTCCTTCGGCTGTTGGTTTTTTTATGAGAATTCGACACATTTTGCTTACTATGCTACATTATTTTTCATTTTACAAACTATGATTGCTTATTTATGAGTGAAGAAAATATTGACTGGGCAGTTTAAGATTGAATATTTGACTGGGCAAGTGACGTTAAATTTCACATAATTGCCCATGGAAAATGGGTAAATATAACTCTTCTTTGTCCACTCCCTACTCTTGATAAGATAAGGCATGATAGAATGTTTTGGGGTAGTTGATAACTGGAAAGAAAATAAATTAAAAACCTGACAAATTTGTTTGAAGTATATGCTACACACCATTGCACCATTCTTTAATTATCAGCCCATACGGAAAGTGAGTATAGTTTTACGCCAACCTTTATAAAGAAATTTTCAAGTAGTACTTAACAGCTCCTATCTTTAACTGAACCGTAAAGCTCTAAATACATCATTCCCGACGGGAAAGACGAAAAATTCATTTACACTCGACCTTGGATTGAAAACCGGTTGCCCAGACCATTGGGGAACGCTCTACTCATTAAGCCAATGATTGGAATGTTCGCCAATGGTTCGGAATTCTGGAGTCCAATCACTAGTCGAATCATACCAAAGACTAAAAAATGGTACTTGATTCAGCCTTCCTTAACACTCAGCATTATAAGGTAATGATCAAGGGTAAAGTGGTGCAATCCAAGGAATGGAGAAGCGCCCACCCCAACTTCTCGGTGTAGTAGTTATTGGAAAGAGAGCCTTTGGGTCACCCTCGACTATAGTCGCCAACAATGCTTACTTTTATATATATATATATATATATATATATATATATATATATATATATATATATATATATATGTAGGAGGTGCATACGATAAGTTTACATACTTTTTTCGTATAGGCATTTAAAATTGTTGTAGACTCTTGAAAATTCAGTATCTTATTGCAATATATCTGATGAGATGACCAATTTTTCTGATTTCAGATTCAAATCAACAGCTACAGCAGCAATTGGAATACACCCTACTAAAGCCTGATCGTCACAGCTAGTGAATTTCAAAAATGCAATCTGTCACTTTGGAAAAACGATATGCAATAAAATTATGTTTTAAACTTCGAAAACTTTCCACAGAAACGTATGGACCGCATCAGACTTCTTTTGGACCATATTGCATGAATCGAGAATCATTTTTTCTGTGGCCAAAGAGATTCAAGGAAGACAGGGAGTCTGTGAGAGATGATGAGAGGTGTGGCAGGAAGTCAATACACTAGAGTTGATTGGCCAAAGGGTTAGAGATAGGGTTAGGGTTACTATGTTGAGGTTTTAAGGTTGTTCAGGAAGACATTCCGTCGGAAGAGGTCAGCACTCTTCAAATCGGGTCAGTGGCATTTCCACCAGGACAATGCAACAGTCCACTACTCCATCCTTGTCACAGGCTCTTTGACCAAGATGGGCATCACGAAAGTTCCTCAGCCTCCCTAAAGTACAGACTTTGCTCCCTGTGAATTTTACTTATTCTCTAAGCTCAGAGGCTGTCGTTATTAGAGAATTGAGGAGATGAAAGAGGCTGTGATGAATGTAATTGACACGCTCACACAAGAGGAATTCCATGGGGCCTGCCAGAAATTGTTTGAACGGTACAACAAGTGTACTGTAGCCGGAGGAGATTACTTCGAAGGGGACTAGAGTTTCATGTGTGTATTATAAAAAAAATGCCCATACGAAAAAAATCTGGAAACTTATCGTATGCACCTCGTATATATATATATATATATATATATATATGAGTGTGTGTGTGTGTGTGTGTGAGTGAGTGTGTGTGTGATTATTTAAAAATTCTCCATAGCGTAATAGCAATAGACTCCACGAACCGATTTCAAATCCTTGCCGATGGTTTTTGCATTTAACCTTCATGTTAATGATCTTAGGAATCCATTTCTTTGACATACACCTATATGTATATCTAGTTAGACAGATTGCTCTGTCTAGCCTTGGTAGATATAAGAGAATGTCATCTTTCTTCTTTAAATAATTTTATCCTCTTATTTTCTTTTTAATTAATTTACTTTCAGCATAGTCTCGCTTCATTTACCTTCGCCGTTTTCTTTCTTTCTTTTTTTTACTTTCTTAAAATTATTCCCACCAATCTCGAACAACCAGGAAATCCGAGGAAAGTAGTCGTGACCAAATCGTAAATAATGACAAGCTTTTATCATGGCAAAAATCCTAGTTCAGAACAATTGATATAACTTTGTTTAAGGAAACAGAATAAGATGAGTTAGTTTGTTTTTCAAGTGTTATTTTTAAAATCAATATAAAGCTCATTTTTTCCCTAACGTATGCTCAAATAAAGAATAGCTTTTTATTCGGACGAAAATAAATAATGAGTGATGAAGTAGTATTGATAATATATAACAAGACATACTCTTCTTGTAACAAACCAACGCTAAGCTGAATAGTTCCAAATTGAAGACATATATATAACATGTTCTCACTGGATGTGAGTACGCTCTAAGAAGCTATACTTGGAGACATCACGAAGTCCTGGAGATTTTTGCTGAGGTTTCGAAAATGTGTTTTGAGACTGCCTACAAAGCTCTAAATATTATCAACAACAGAGCAATTCAGTTAGTTAAAGAATTAAATATTTCGAGACTTGCACGTAAAAATATGCGTAAACCAACTTTGCTTGAGGGCTGCACGGACTGGCACGTCGCTACCGATTTAAAACATAACTTCATATTTCCAACTGAAATAACGTTTACGACAAAGAGTCTAGCAATTGTCATTTGGTCCGTTAAAGGAAAAGAATGTTTTCTTTATTGAGTCAGCGGTCCCTTTTGAAGAAAGTTTCCACTGGCCATATCAGCGTAAGTTGGAAAAATATGTGTATCTGCGAGAACAATGTGTCAGAAATGGTTGGATAACAAATGTATTCCCAATCGATGTTTTATTGTTAACTCAACCTCCGTTTTCTTAACTAATCTTGGACTTCCTTTATCAGACAAGAGGAAAATACAAGGAAAAGATCCAAGATGAGGCTTCAGCGTGGATATAGCAATCCCATAGAGAGACATCAATCTGACAAAGTCTGGTTGTGTCGTGAAATACTGCTGAGGCGCTCTGGGCTAGTAGTAGTGATGTTTC
Organism: Sepioteuthis lessoniana; assembly: GCA_963585895.1. Taxonomy (NCBI): domain Eukaryota; kingdom Metazoa; phylum Mollusca; class Cephalopoda; order Myopsida; family Loliginidae; genus Sepioteuthis; species Sepioteuthis lessoniana. Next base: position 51,337,260 of record OY757914.1, read on the forward strand.
GGCCCCGAAACCATGCCTGAACTCAGAGTCATCATCTGATGAAGGCTTTGTTGGAAGCAATGCTGTTGTACAATCATCAGTTATTGTATAATACCTACTATTAGCTTTCTTCGATATTCTTTATTCGAATATGCTGCAGGTCGATGAATGACAAAAAATTTTCATATGTACTTCAATAATCTACCGTCCTGATTTCCACAAATCACTGAATGGACGGGTATGAAAATCAGAATAACTAATGCATTTTATAAGTGTATATGTTTCGCAAAAGATAACATTAGTAATTTGATAATTTTTTCATGGCATCACACACATAGTACGTCCATGTTTTTTTTTTCTGTATTTTCCTACTGGTCGTCTTTTATCAATTAATCTAGTTGCTAATGTAATGCGTTGGCTAAGAATACGTTTAAGCATATTTTTATAATGTTCGGAACTATTCCTCGTCGCCACAATTGTAATATTCCTTGAGGGTGTAATTTTAGTCGATACTTAAAATATTTTCAGTTTCGTAAAATGCCGATTTCTGTGTATGGAATGCTAAACAAAACAAAATTGCAATGTAATATTTCACATCTATTTTGCATACGCAATCGGTATTTGTTGTACGTCCCACCGACTTGACGACTGTGGCACAAGGCCTTTTTTACGTGGGTCCGATCGCAGGGCCATAGCCCAGACATTCCTGGCAAGCACAAAAACGCCCCAGGACCCATCGGCATTCCTCTAAAAAGGGGCGTTTCAGGCGCCAGGCAATAAACCAAGCCCCTGCAAGGAGGGTTTGTGCCTGGGGACGTCCACCTGAGGCTCACGAGATATGAATTCTGGCATCCCGGAATCCATGTCAAACGACCTTGACCGACAACGAATGGAACCAGGGCACACCCGCACTGAACTGTGTACTGAGTCACACGGTCGATCAAAGTGTGTCCCAGCCAAGCGATGCCCAGAGTCTTGGCATACTCACTCTCCCGTCAGGTCTCTGTCTAATCCATTCATATATCCACCATTTCTAGTCATGTGAACTCCAGTAGCACAATTCATTTCAATACTTGTGTTTGTTGACTAGAGATCCGTGTTCAAATTACACGGGTCCCTATCGGTACATTCGTCTACATAACACATACATCATTTGTAATATAATGTCTCGATTTTACCAAATCTAGGTGCTATCACGTGGATATAGAATACAATATGATGACCTGAAAATGACCCCGACGTCATCAGATGTAATGAGGAAGGCCAGATGATATTAAAGAACGCTTGAAGAGGACCTGGCCGACAGGATCGAACTAAAAGTTTCAATCAACCCTGAATTAACAATCAACAGAATTTCTTCTCTTTTAGAATTCTGGCTTAATAACCCACGAAATCATACCCTGGAAATTGCTAAAAAGACTATATGTCAGTGTTCCTTTTCTACTACTACTACTGCTGCTGCTGATACAATGAAACGGTTACCTATCTCCAGAATACGATTACACAAGGTACTCGTATTTCGTAATTGGTTGGTTGCATGCTTTTACAACATGACAATACTTGTTGTGTTATTCAATACTAAAATCAGTCTCTTTTGCAAGCAATTATTGAGTTTCAAGGACTATTGATATTTGTTGATAATTATTTGTAAACAATGATATCGTAAGTAATCATTCTTAATACGAATAAATTGCTCACAAAGATATGGTTTCATTTATTCCTATTTAATTGTAATAATCTGCAAGGAATCATATGATTTCAAGTTATTAGTATTTAATATTAATTTGCTAAACATTAGTTAACTTCGCCTATGGCTATTGTAACAACCGGAACTATATTACTGCAGTTTATGTGTACTGGTTTGGTTTCTTTGTTTAGTGGTCATCCTTGTAGAAGAACTGTAGTGACCTTAGTTAACCCATAAGGAAAAGTTTATGTCTAGCCCACCATTTTAAGGGTATTATTTCCAAAGAAGGCATTATGGTCAGATTATCATTCGAACTCGCATATTAGAGAGCTAAAGTCCTACACGTCAGACACTACACCTTGAAAATACTCTCATATTTTTATTTGGTCGGAATACTTGATACCGCATGACAGTTTTCAAGAAAAAGGATATTAGTGAAAAACAAAAGATTACGATTTAAAAAGATGATTGCAGGTAAGCATTGAAAATATAAGTGGTTATGTAATATCACCAAAAACTTACAAATAAACTAGATTTTGCTTTAAATGATCCAGAAGAGAGTGGTTTGCAGTAAAATAAACCACTCACACTGAAACAAATCAAACCAAATAGGTAAAGACTTAAACTCTCATGTGTGCACACGTGTGTTTTGGGGTGGATACCTCACGTGGTGCAATGATTTTGATTTGCTTGGTTCGGCATTATTGCATATGAACCATTGTAGGTTATTTGATGCCAAATCTTCTAAATACGTATATATCAAATATACATGATTTGTAAACAGATTTTGTTGATAAAATTCGTAAACGAGCCTGATCTCATTCTTTGGCATTCAGTTAAATGCTTCTAAATATTGCTATATGTCACTTATAATTTAATTAAACATCAGTCGTTTACACACAGTTAAATGATCAAACAGTTCTATTTCAAATAATTCAGTTTAGCATAAGTCATTTGTCTGCCCTCAGTTTAGATGTCACACAGTTTTATTTGACCTATAGTTTGGACCCTATATAGGGCTACTACTCCGGTTTAAAGTGGAACTGGGAACAAAAGAATGAACGGGTACTGAACATTCTTAAAAGCTTATGCAGAAGAAATAAATTCAAATGTTAGAATAACGGAAATTTAACAACGGAAATAAAACAGACATATTGGTAATTGAACTACTGATGAATTCAAAAAGAATATTCAGGATCTTATGTTCTGTGCTTCACCCTTTTATATTACGTATCCAGATGTGGTACATTTTACTCCAGCCTCCCGTTTCTTATCTTTATATTTTATAAATGACTATCCGGACTTTTTGGCTTCGTATATTTTGAAACTTGCAGATTTATAGCCTGAGTGAACGACAAAATATTATTTCTGATTTTCCGAAATTTAGAGAGAGAACAGCACTGAAACAGTAGAAATTACATAGAAGTTTATGAAGTATATATATATATATATATATATATATATATATATATATATATATATATATATATATATTGAAAACGCTTTAGAGTTGCAGGTGCATCAGAAAAAGAGCAAATCCATGCTTATTAAAAATTTGTGTCAGTCACCTTTAATCACCCAAACACGTAGAGATAGATAGAGACAGAGAGAGAGAGAGAGAGAGAGAGGGGGGGAAAGAGAGAGAGAGAATGCAAAAGGGATGATTAGATGATATATATATATATATATATATATATATATATGTGTGTGTGTGTGTGTGTGTGTGTGTGTGTGTGTGTGATGAAGAATAAGTCTGATTTTTTCTTTCCGTCGTGTGTGTTTATATTCTAATCGCTTGGATTTGAAAGTTAAATCCTGGAACATTGAAAAATTTCTGAAAAACGTCTTTTTTATAAATATGATAAGATATTCAATGAAACATCACGTTTTTCTCGCTTTCTTTTGTTTTTGTTTTTGTCTAAAATTTAAAGTGATATCTTGAAAGGATCAAGGAAATTTACACGTGAACTCCAAATTGTTTTTGAAATAATTTTCAAAACATTACTCTGATGAGGTGGTTTCCTGATTCATATCCGATGGTCCTTGTAATCCATAGCAGTAAAAGTCATATTCTGGCCTTTTACAAACACTGATGAGTATTATTTTCTATATGTTCAGACAATAAAAAGTTCTGTTCTTGAATATTTGAACAAAATTGGATTAAAAATTATCTGGGAAATTGTTCTCCTTAACCGACCCCGAAAAAAATTTCTGGAAAATTATTATTATTATTATTATTATTATTATTATTATTATTATTATTATTATTATTATTTTGTAAGGACGTGTCTTAAAATCTTTTAAACGAATTCTAAAAATTTTGCATTCAGAAAAACATAACATGAATTATTGCTTACCTGTCTCATATATAGTGTTTATATACCATCATACAATCTTTTTTTTATCGTTTCTTGCTTTCTTTCTTTCTTATCAGAGTGATTTTAGAGGATTTTAGTCGACCGATTGTCCTATATTGAAAACTCACAAATACAGTTGATGTAGTAATTTCAAATACGTAGAAAAGCAAAATGGTCGAAAAATTCCTAAATAAAAACTCTAATTTATGACGGGAACCATGCTAGTTTTAATATAATAATTGGCGATAGAAGTGAAAATTAGATACTGCCAAAAATTGATAAGAAAAAAGCTGCAAAAATTCGAAAACCGAGAATCTAAGAAAGATAATAAAAACAAGTTAGACAAATAATGCTGAAAAAAAAGAAAAAGAAATGAAGGATTATGAGAGAAAATTAGAGAAAGAATGAATGAAAAGCAAAGAAAAATGATATGCAACTGCTCAAATAGAAAAAGAAAGAAAAATGGAGAATATTAAACGTAAAAGAAAGAAGAAACGTGCTAAGGCATATAAGAACAACGTTAAAAATAACAAAAAAAAGCTGTTTCTCAGAATATGTGAAATGTTTGGTCATGTAAGCATTACAAAAGTGGCACATATGCATTTGTATAGCAAGCTGTCATAAGATGTGTGGAAGATTATAGTACAAAGCATATTCATTGATGTGTGTCTGCGTCTAAAAGGCGGGAAACGTGCGTAAGGCGGGGGCCATACTCATACACAGAAATACCCACTCGTACCTACAAGCATTCATACACACGGCTATTTTTATGTCCTTGCGTAGCTCTGTTTTCGCTTGTATGCCTTTAACCGCCTTTTTTTCACTTCATCCTCCATCCTCGCTGACTTCCTCGCAGCATTCTTTGAATCATTCACTTTCACCTCACCCACCTTCAACACGCAAACACTCTTTTCACCGATAGAGTCTGTATTCTAGGGCGTTGTACGTGTGACCGCACACAACCACTGATGCGCAAATGTGATTATTAACTGCTAAAGGAAATGCTTTTGTGAGAGGAAACTGCACCTCGGTGTTGTTTTGGGACCCAGTAGTCGCTTTATGTTGCCCTTTTATTCAAAATCACTACAGCGTAGAGTATCGCTAGAACAACGACCGGCAGGCCAACAAGATGGAGGCAATCATGGAAATGGCTGGGTCAGGCTAAAATTTGAGTATGTCTGGTCAAATAAAAGAAAAAAAAGACGGCTTGTTTCAGTTTATTTTGTGAATATTTATGCAAACGTTCATTTTCGTACGAGACATATGTTGACGGACATTTCTTTTGGGCTGGTTCTGAACAATTGGATCATTTTATTTATGTCTTGACTCGCAGACTTTCTCCTGTTTAGCAGCGAAAAATCATCGTTAAAACTGTAGCAGATAGTATATTCTGGAAGTGTGAACAGGTGCTTGAAAAGTATTATATATTAGACAACTTGTAAACTCGGTGGGTTTGAGTTGTCAGAAAAGACCAAAATGACCATTCTGTATAAAAATAAGTGAAAGATTACAATCTCCTAATCATAGTGATTTCACTTATCTTATGATTAAAAGAATTATAATCAACACCTATAATGATCTAAAAAAACTATCAGAAATTTGCAAATAGAGCAGCATTTGGTTTATTCTTTTACTTGGATCATATAAAATAAGTTACGCTAATAAAGATATATTGCTACAATTTGACATTTATCGAAAATGGTTACATACACCATCATCATCATCATGTCGTGCCACAGGCACGGATATCCCTGACCCTCTCTCGCCACTTCTCTCTATCGTTCATCGCCTCTGGCAGGTCTTCAGGGCTACATCCCGTATCCTCATATAGCTGCTGTATGTATGTTCGAGTTGGTCGTCCTGCTTTTGCCCGGCAATATGTGGGGGTCCATAGGAGTACATCACTTCTCTAGCATTGACCTGCATGTCTGATTCGTCTAGCTTGGATAGTTTTCGTGATGGGAGGTAGGTGGCCGTATAGTTCTGGCCTTGTGGGGTGTTGCCGCCAGGACTTGTTCCATATTGCTCGCAACATTCTTGTGTAATTGTCGTCTAGCTTCTTCTCCAGCCGTTTAGTTAGCGTCCAAGTAGTGCATCCATACAGCAGTATCGATACGACCGCTGCTTGAAAGAAACTGCGTTTCATTTTATCGGTCAAGTCTGATTTCAATATGATCGATAGCCTATCGATGGCTGCCCATGCCTTCGTTAGCCTCGCATCGATGTCCTTTTCTGTTGATGATACGCTGCTTCCTAGGTTGGTGAATTTGTCTACTAGTTTAAGAGGAGTTCAATCTAGTATGGTGATGTCACCTGTTTGATTATAGCACATATATTCCGTTTTGTGTGCATTGACATGGAGGCTAATGCCTGCAGTGTCTCGTTCCAAACTATGCAGTAGTGTTTCGACTTGGTTGGGTGTATTTGCCAGTATCGCTATGTCATCGGTGTAGTCGGCGTCGGTAATTGTTTTTGCGGGGTGCCTTCTGCTTCTTTTTTTTTGTTGTCTGCTCGAAGCCGTTTTCTAAGCACATAATCTACACAGATGATAAAGAGGTATGGGGCTAGCGTGTCTCCTTGTAGTACTCCTGCAACAATGTCGAAGTATTCTGTGTCTCCATCTGGTGAACGTACTTTCACTTTGGTGTTTCTATAGAGACTCGTTATTGCTGCTACGGTTTCTGTAGGTAGACCGTATGCAAGTAGGATTCGTTCCATCTTTCCTCTGTGAATGGAATCGAAGGTCTTGGTAAAGTCGACAGATAGTAATGTCGCTTGTAGGTGTTTTGCCCGTACCTACTCTTGGATTCTACGGATGGTTAATATTTGTGAGGTTGTGGATCTATTACAGATATATATATATATATATATATATATATATATTATATATATATATATATATGTCAGTGTGTGTGTCTGGTAAAAAATCACAGAATTGTAATCCTTATGATCTCATGATGTTTTTTTTTTCTTTAGCTTTCTAGTTAGGTTCTTTGAATAAGGTTCAGTTGATTGAGAAGATGCCTGAGGTTCTGCTTACCAAGGGCTTTTAATTATAACAATTGATTGTCTTTAGAACGATCGTGGGTAGAGTTTGTTCAAGTTTAGTTTTCATGGGATATTTATTTTGTTGGAAGTGTTTATTCTTGGTGTGTTTTTTATTCGTATGTTATTTGTCAAAGATGTCTAGAATGTCACTGTTGGCGTTAAATACTATTTCATTTGTGTTCGATAGTTTATTTTTGATGCTGATTGTCTCGAGGATTTGTCATGTTTTTTTTTGTTATTTTTATACGTGATTTTAGTGTCATTGGTGAGGATTTTTCGTATTCCTTGTAATAGGAATTTATCGATCTTATTACTATATATATATATATATATATATATATATTGTCCACCGGAATCGATGAGGACAATCTGATTAAACTTTTGATTGAGAAATAGATCTGTGGGTGCGCAGATGGCTAATGGGGCCAATCAATGTCCCAAAGAGTCTTGGGCAGTGAGATCAAGGAATGGTCGTGGCAGTGACTGATGTGCCTTTTCTAAGTTTCCAGCGCAGCTCAGTTGCGGCGTTCCTTCTTGCTTCAGAGACTTTCGCTCCACGTTTGAAAACTTTACGCCACTTGTCTCTGTCCTGTGCCGGATATTCGAGGCTGTTAGGGTGACATCGAAAGATTTCATGGAGACCTTCGGTGTGTCTTTGATGCACTTTTTCTGGCGAGCACTTGTTCTGAGACAGTTCGTCGTAGAGCAATTTTTTCTTACACGCGCGCGCTCACACACACACACACACACACACACTTATATATATATATATATATATATATATATTTACGTCATGCAGCTGGTTTCACCACAGGGTACTGCAAAAGTACTTTGCTAGGATGATAAAAATTAAATTATTACGATATCAGTTAAATGCGAGTCACAGGGGACAAATAAAATAGGCTACCTGAGTAAATGTCCCTTTCTAAGTCGCTCAGTCACACACTCATTTTCTTCCTGTCTTTTTCTTTTTTTTTCCTTTCCTTTTCTTTTCTCTTTCTATAAGTAATGTTTTAGTCCACTTCTACGGCAGCATTATGTGTCTGTCTTCTCTCTTTTAGATTTACTGCTTGTATTTTCTCTCGCTTTTGACATTTCCCACTCTCCCTTATGTATTTATATATAAATTGATATATGTGTGTACATGTGTGTATGTGTGTATTTGCGCGTGTGTATGTGCATGTGTGTGAATACAGGTTTTCTTGCTCGCTCACACGAAAATTCCGAGAAATGCAAGGCTGCTTATTTTGAAGAGTTCGATCAAGGGATTTCGTGTATTTTTCTCTACCAACCCGTTTTTTCCCAGTTGGTAATGCATATCGTAATTCGTTGCCTTATCGTAGGTTATGTCTACGATGCACGAGAGTGTTATTATATATATATATATATATATATATATATCTTTTAAACATGCTTGATTAAAAAGGACAGACATATCGCTTCTGTCTATTTTATATTTGATACGTTCAAGTTTCCCATGAGTCATTTGACATACAGATGGAATAAGTTAAAAAAGGCGCCATGTTTCTCCTGAACTTTCGGCCAAAGCAAAAGCTACCTTCGGAAGAACGAACATTGAAACGACAAACACAGTGACAATTCTTATACATATATATAAAGAGTAGGAGGAAGAACAAGTTGGAGTACAAATTACAGTTGAAATTAACTTTATTATTTGTAAGATTTGATGTTAAAGACATCTTAAAAAGCGGCTGCCACATTCAAAATTGATCTTGCTTAACGAAGGTTTGTTAATCTTTATATTGAGAGCTACAAGTATTTGGAGTTTCTTTTTGTTTGTTTGTTTTTTGGTTTAATATGATGATTTCCGTTACAATCCTTTGGTATTTTGAGGGGGCAAGAATGTGTTTTTTGTCTTGAAAGATGCAACTTATGTCAGTTACCTAAACTGTCAAACAATTCCACAGAACCGTTTTTGTCAAGCCAAAGTATTTACTTATTTTCCCGGAGAAGTATTCTCCTAGCGGACATTTAAACACACATATATATATATATATATATATATATATACTATATATATATATATATGAAAGTAGCAGAAAAACATAATCCAAATAGGTGAACTTATCATGATTTAAATTCAATGTTAACGTTTCAGTTTCAGAAATCTTCATCAGGACTTGGGTATCAAAATAGTTCACATAGCGATGGATGCTTGCTTGGATTAAATTTTTCTGCTATTTTCATATATATATATATATATATATATATATATATATATATATATATATATATATATCATGTCTTGAGCATTTTAGAGAACTGTTTATGGTGGTAAGAGTCTACTTCTGGAGCTTGGTGGAGAATGGGGTCAATATTTCGTTACCATCACTCGTAAGTCATTTCTGACCCGGAGCATAGTAACTCTTAGAGTCGAATCTGTTGGTCAGATAGTTAAATTTGATACAAGGAGAGGTTTAAATGAATGAAATAATTCTAAATATACATTTTTATGATAATTAAAGAGCAGAATTTAAAAAGTGACTTTGTCATATATAGACTTCTCAAGGCTTGACATGCAGTTAAACCAACATCCAACCATTACATATATACATACATATGTATATTCATATGTATATATATATATATATATATAAAGAGAGAGAGAGAGAGAGAGAGAGAGAGAGAGAGAGACGTTTGCGTACATACATGTGAATTTATAACAGTCCGGTGACAAATATGGAATTATATCATCTGATATCTTTAGCTTAAAAATTAACATGCCATAAATTATTACGGGCAAATTATTTTCTGATCCCAGATAGAGAACGATTTTTCGACGACCATAAATGAAAGGCACCAATTTTAGAATTATTTTAAAAAATTGCTGTCGTATTAAAAGATACGAGTACGATCCAATCAACTTTTTACGTTTTCCTTCCCGGTAATGCACCGAGGAAACACAAAACTATCGCTAAACAGTAGGGAAGACCAAGTTACTTAGCATTACTTTGGCAAACAATTTAAAGAAAATAATTCTTTGAATTTAAACCAGCTTTACTCTGCTTAAAAGTGCTCTTCCATCACTGCAATGTAGAGCGGTTAGATAAATTGATAGAAGCTGTCGGCTAATTAAAAAATTCTACAATAAAGAAAAGCAATACATATTGAATCGAAAAAAAAGTCAATATATTTTTGTAAATATGTACACATGTGTGAACTTTGAAAAACAAAAAGTGCATTCAATAAAACAGCTATCATCCTCGAGTGTGGGCTTGGAAGCAAATAAATGGTTGAATGAGGGTTTTCTCGATTATTTTAGCCCTCACGTCCACGGTGGCGGCCTGCAGCGAGTTCTAGGAAAGTAATTCAGAATATTCAAATTCAAAGGAGAGTTAAGAGGGAATACATTGGGGATGACATGGTCATAAAAAGTCTTTGCAAACCACCTGGGTCACATGAACTTGATGTCATCGAGCACAACACTTTCGATAGTGGATTCCACCACCATGCGATACTCAGCGATTGCACTTGTCAACTTTTTCATTGAATTTTATGATTCCCAGGCTCTTATCAAATAACTCAACCGTTCTTACCGCGTCTGATTATTTAGAGAGATTATTATTTCCTTTTTCCATGGAAAATACGTGTCAATTAGAAATTGGCCCACAACTCGAAACATTGGTTCAGTTTTAGGAACTTTTAATATGACTGGCTGATAGCACAAAAATGGAGAGACTTTTCGTTTCCATAGTTAAATTAGTCACAGCCATGTTAAAACTCCTAATATGCCTGAAAGAGAAGTATCTATAATACAGTTTGGGGCATGAAGTTTTTCATTAATGGGAGTCAAGTGATGTTTTCTAAAAAATCTGCTACATATTGAATATTAAGAGTGCATTGGTGCAGGTTTCATGACTTTTAGTGATCAAAATAAGAAATCCTAGCTGAGGCCGTTTATGTTTCCCTTTACATTTATAAGTTCTTCATCTAACTATGGGTATAGTAGCATAGACTAGGCACATTATTCTTGGTTTCAATCTCTTAGAAGTAAAAACTCCGAATTCAAACTAAGTATAACCTGCTTAAAAATTGACCTTGAGTCAAATTCTGCGTCATTAGAGTTAAATACACCTTTATTATATAATACAACTCTTTCATTTCGGTTGCAATATATCTTTCCAAGTACCAGCAGTTTTTACAGTTTCTTTTATTCATGGCTTTTAAAAAGCAATATACAATCTAATATAAGAGACCATTGCATATAAAAAAAAGCCTATCTTTTTATTATGTTTAACGAACTTCTTTTTAAATAAAGGAATTTCAATAACTTTCCGAAGTTATCACAGTTATAATGAATATACTATATTGTTACGTTGAAGGAAATTACAAGACAAAACTTATCTTTATTTCATGTAATTTACAGAAGATACGAAATATTTTTGCTGCCATTCGGGGATATGCATAATGAAAGTTATAGATAAGAAGCCAACATAATCTAAAACCTTGCTCTACACTCTTTTGTAGCGATGACACAGTTATCTTAAGAAAAAGATAGATGTATCCACAAGAGCATTGCAAATTTAAAATAAAATGCAAAATTATTTCAGTTCCGAAAGGCATACATTTCTGATGCTGCTGTTTTTTTTTTTGTTTTTTTTTGCTTTTTAATTCATTTTAAATTTATTTCTATTCTATTTCTTTTCATTTTGTTCTACAGTTTCTTGTGTTTACCTTTTTACATTTACCTTTTGCCTTTTGTTTACTACGTAGTTCTTTGATTTTTTTCTATGTATGTTCCCTTAATGTTTTTGTTTTTAATTACATAATTTAAATGTTCTTCTTTAGTATACACCATCTTAACGTCTATCCCCATAGGCATCAATGTCTAGTCACATTACTCTTATTGATTTGATATCATTATGCTTTTCATATATTATTTATTGGATTAACCATGTGTGATCATAAAGTATCGATGCTGAATATTTAATGTTTTAAACTGGAAATCTATAAAGTCTAAATCGTAACTTCTACACAGCTATGTGGCTTATACAAAAAATACTGATTTTTAGATATCGAGATAACAGTCTAGACGAGTCAGTATCGAATCTTGATTCTTTTCAACAGTATCAATACTTTTTTGCTAGACAATTTAGTCGGCACTGAGAATTGTTCGGTTAGTTCCTTTTAGAAAAAGAAAATATCTGAAACAAAGTAAGACATTATTTTACATAATGTTTTGGGCACGACACAGAATTTAGAGTGTGCGGCTCTATTTTCAACAGATCTTGTGTTTTAAAATGAGAATTTAGCTGAAGAGCAAAGTTTGAGGAACTGGGTGTCACTAAAAATCTATTCCGAGCAGTTTCCCCGCAGTATCAAAGGAAAGATTTTTGAGGTGATTCAACAAAGTTTTATTTTCACCGTAGACTGGACAAATTTGAAGAAATTTTGTGATTCAACTAGTGTTCATGAAAATATTAGTAAATAGCTCCCAATAATTTTTGTTTGTTTGTTTGTTTGTTTGGGTTTTATGGCATATCGACCATTGTAGGTTACTCAATGCCAACTTCATTTTATACAAATGAACAGTTCTATTTTTAACAATTCATTTTAATTTTCAAAATATTTCTATTTCAAGCTATTCAGTTCAGTCAAACAGTTCTGGTTCAAACAATTTAGTTTAGTATAAGAATAGTTTGTTTTTTTTTCACACACAGTTAAATGTCAAAAGTTCTATTTTGAATAATTCAATTTAGCCCAAGTAGAGTTCCAATGTCAAAACAGTTCTATTTAAAGTAATTCAATTTATCAATCGTACAGAGTTTAGTTCTATTTGACCCATAGATTGGACCCTATCAGGCGCTATCACTCCGGGCCATAGTCTACCTGAGAGTGATGGCAATGAATGGGTGCCCTGCATTCCCCAAAGCTCCAGCATTACAAGAACATCACCATCAGTTTCTTTAGTGTCATATCCAGGACACTTTGGGGGCGTCTTAACCCTCTGCAGATTCTGATACTTTCGAACACTACTTATATATATATATATATATATATAGAGATATAGATATATACATATATATATATATATATATATATATATATAGAGAGAGAGAGAGAGAGAGAGAGAGACGTACAAACATACACGGGTCATATTTGTATTTTCGTACAATATAAGAGGATTCAAAGCCCAACGTTTGTGGTTGACATGGCTAATATTTATTGATTGTCGAAAACTCTGGTGAATATTTATCGCTTGAGTCACACAATGACTTTTGCGGAAGACTATGATGAAAAGATGTTAGGACATCATGGAAGAATGCCTATGCGAAGACACGAAGCGGCAAATAAGCTACTGCAGTGAGAAATCAAAGAAGGGTGAGTAAAGAAACATGTACAGAGGAGAAAAAGAATTATGAAAACGAAGCATCGAAGGAACGAAAGAAAAATGTTAGAAAGTGGGTAAATAAGAAAATAATTGCACACGTTGAAAACGAAGAAAGAAGAACACACACACACACACACACACACACACACACACACACACACACACACACACACACACATATATATATATATATATATATATTAAATAAAATCTCTGAATTCAAACCACTTGTATTCTACCTTAAAATGACTTTATATCGTATGCTGCTTGAGGACACGCACAGACCAACACACGCACACACACCCGTGCATACACACACACACACACACACACACACACACATATATATATATATATATATATATATATATATAAATACTAGGTGTCCCCAAAGTATTTACAGACTTTGATCTATTATAAAAAATGTTTAAGGTATATTAAAATATATTTCAAGTGAAAGAAGACAATATTATGAGCTTTTGCAGATGATGGAACTCATAGGAATTACACTCCTATATTTTAAATGGACGTTATGCCATGTATTCCTGAAACAAAGATTGCGGACGCACGTAAACAATCAGTCACAGGAACCCATTGCCCAGGAGAACCACGTGGTCAGTGCTCAAAACTACGTCCGCCACTTCAATTTTGTCCAGCGTTTTTGGAGCCTACTCAATGATAAGAATTTTCTATAAATACGCTCATCTTCCAACACACTCTCTCCTTTCACATTTTCACTTACAGGGCCAACACACTCACTCCAGTGTGACTTCCAGAGAGAACACTATCACTCTCTCATTTCAACTTACAGCTGTATACCGCCACAAAAATGTATATGCCACGCACCATTCTCTTACTTGTTACACCTTTTCAGTGAGATTTTTCCAGCTTCAAAAACAACAGAAATTTCGTCAAACCACCGAAAGAAAGAAAGAAACAACATGGGAGAAGACACGTTCCTCTTAATATACACTATTAAGATTCTATAGAAAATACTTAGGCATAGGACACGTTTGTTACTTAGTTCCTTTGTTATATAATTACGGAATGGATTTTTAATATTAATCATTCTTCGTTAAATATAGTTTATCATTCGGTTTGGTTGGGCTGTGAACTATTCGGCTCTTAGTGCAGGTGCACACACATTGAGTACAGTTCACGCTCGTGCGCATAGGATATGACAATCACGAATGTCACAATAAAAACCCCAGGTAGGAAAATAGGACTGGAGTGTGAATGACGTCATGCTCGGAAGAGATGGACTGATAATTTGGTGATTTTGAAAAAGAGTTAGTTGAGATCCGACTTTTGGCCGGGCCAGTCCAACTGGGGGCTACGAGATGCGCAGCGCGTTTGTTGGGTCAGATAGTACAGTCAGCATAGTAAAAATTGTGTCTCTCTCTCCTCGTGTCGAAAAACTAAAGTGAAGAAGTTAATAAACGTTTCGTGCCTGAACAACGGAGAGTCGTCAGTGTTTCGTATTTCCCTGCATCTGTATATTTGTATAGTTGTATTGTGACTGTGCAACACCTTTTTTTTGAAGTATTAGTGTTACACACACACACACACACACACAGAGGAATACGTAACAAACAGTATTACAACACTAATGTTCTGAAATATTTGATCATATGTATTGTTGAAATATACATGTGAATTTGTTTGTACCGCTTTGTCTTGAATGTTCTTTTTTGTCCGTGCCGTTTCACATCTTTCATATCGTTTACACATCATTTGCCTCATGTGTCTTTTCCAAATATAAACACCAACAACTTACCACTCAACGAATATAAACATACTACTACAAATTGGGGGACCAAAAATACCCACTAACCAATGACATGTCCCCCTACAAACTGACGATTGTTCCTGTTTACACAAAGTCGATAACGAGAACAGTCAGAATTGCAAACGTCACCGAGTTATCGCAGTTGTCCAAACTGATGATCATTCTATTTAAGCCACCCTTGATAAATCGAGAAGATGGAATTACAAGTTTCACAAATCGTTTCATTTTATATGTGTGCACTGTGCTTCAATTGCAACTATAAACTTGTTGGTTGTTACAGGTTTTGTGCAATAAAGTAAAATGTGTTGATTAAATGCAACAGTTGGAACTACTGGAGAACACAGAATCAGTATATGCTTGAACACCAGATTTCCTTAACAGGAGTTAAAGTGTTGTGTGGATTATCATTGTTGCGTGTAATTGAACCAATGTTTTTTTTTTCAAATATAGTCACTGATCAAAGAGTTCGTAGATTTTTTTGGGAAACCCTGTATATATCTACATAATAGCTGCATTCAAAAGGAATCGAAACTTGAGCTGTGGATACCAATAGATTCATGTCCAATAAATGAACAGGTAAATTTAATCGACATAGTTCCACTACATATATATATATATATATATATATGTGTGTGTGTGTGTGTGTGTGTGTGTGTGTGTGTGTGTGTTTAATCATCATAATCCAGTACAGATCATCATACTCGGTAGATAAATTTAGATACCTCATTTAATCCAGTCCAGTGTGTTACTCAACGATTCTTGCGTAAGAACTGTTTTCACTTTACATACATTTTAATCGGTTAAATTCTCTATATAAAGGCAGTAAGTATAAAATACTTAGAATCCTTGACTCATTCGAAACGATAAAATAGGAGCCAAACATCTTACAGTTTCTGCGCAGTTTTTGTTTGATACCTTTTTGTATGAGAGCAACGTACTTATACTTCTTAAATATAGATAACAAAGTAATTTCCCATCCTTTTTTTCAACTAAGAAAACAGTTATTTTCTTTGTTTACATTACAGGTCATTATTTTAATCATACAGATTCACGATATAACAAACATAACAATGAAGTGCTAATTAGAATCATTTTATCTTCCTGAGATAGAAGTCTAGCTGTTATAATGGGCTATTATGAAGAGATTTCAACAGCTTAATGGCCACCTCCGTAATTAACATAAAAATCTGCTTAGCAGAAGTGATTCACTTAGAGTGATTCTCTTATAGTTAATATTAATAGCATTCTACAAGAAAAAAAATGATGTGTCATGGGAATGACATTAAACTGCACTTGGTAGTGAGAATCTTATTCTGGATCTCTGCGTATTGGGGAGTAACTTCTTCATTTTCACAACTCTTCGCTCAACACTGATCCAGAGTAGTAATACCTGTTAAGATTCACGCTATGTGTCAAATACATCTGCTGGGAAATTATTTGTATTAGATTGGAATATTGGAAACAATATAATTAAAAAGTAATGTTGGCGAATATAGTTGAGAGGGGCCCGAAGGCTTCTATCTCAATAACTACTACACCAAGGGGTAGGGGATGGCGCTAGTCCTTTCCCATGATTGCTATACTTTACTCTTGACCCCTACGTTATAATGCTGAGCGTCAAGCAAGGAGGCATCAAGTACCTTTTTTGAGTATTTGGTATGACTCGACGTGGGATTGAACACCGATGTCCCTCGCCATTAGGCTAACACTCTACCCACTGGCCAATAGTCTGGTGAAAAGTATTATATTCCGCAAATTTTTTTTATTAGGAATAGTTAATTAACTCAATTACTGTTTATGAAGTAATTTCATTTACTTGAAACAAAATAAATAATAGCACAAAAAGATTGACTTCGTCATTAGTTAGATTAAACCAAGGAACTAAAAAGAGCCAATCATGTAAATTCAAAATATTTACGAATCACATGATATACGTCACCGTATTCCTACAGTTCTCTTTTCTTCATTGAATTGGCAATAAAAATAATTCACAGATATGCCAATTAATTTAATCGTGAAGAAGAGATATTTTCTAAAGCATTCTATGAAAACAAATAAGCGTTAAAGTAAAATACTTCTATTAATTTATGTTTTATTAGATGATTATTCAGTGAAAATGTGGTTATGTTAAAAATGATGATGGTCTGAGCCCCTGAGAGTATAGCAGAAAAATAAATTTACCCAGAAGAAATGTAGTATTCAATGAAATCCTTGAAAATGAAGGAAAATTACTTTCTTTTTTTATTCAGTATTTATTCAAAATTTGTAAATATAAATATTTATTTAACTCATATATGTTAAAATAAGTTTTCCAAAGGAAAAAAGATGGTCCCACAACCTGCTACGTGGAAATGGATTACACCGTGAAAATCGGACTTTTAACCCTTTAGTTATTACTTATATTCGAGTGCTAATTTCTACACACCAATCAGGCGTTTCTTTCTCTCTCTCTCTCTCTCTCTCTCTCTCTCTCATACACATACACATATGTACAGCCACAAACGCATATACCAGTAATACCACGAGGAAAGGTTTGAATCCACCAATTCTTCCTCCAGGTTGGGGTAAATAGTAAGGCTGAAAATATTTTTAAACGTAATAACGAGAAAGAAAACTCGAATTCACTCCTGTTAAACACCACTAAATAACTGTTCTTGTGTCGTATCTTGGTTGTACTTAGGGATTGATAAACATATACACCCCTATATATATATATATATATATATAACAGTATTGGCTGTCACTATCTCATTTGGTGAGTTTGTGACTGACCAAATGCGTTATAATTTGGAGATGCTCAAAATGTTTATTTTAGAATCAATTAATGAATGCATATATATTATTTTTTTTTATATATTTAATTTCATAAATGCTTGATTTGACAACAGGTTTCATGCCGTCTTATTACGTCAATCATCAGGCCGATGATTGGCGTAATAAGAAGGCATGAAACCAACGGTCGCAAGTAAGTACCCATGCAGTTAAATATACATAAAATCTAATATATATTCATCTATTATCATGTTATATATATATATATATATATATATATATATATATATATATACGTTTGTGCGTGTGTATGTGTTTTGTGTGTGTGTTGAAGGCCGAGTGTGATAAAAATAGTATCTTAGTTAAATATAATCTACTTACAAATATTCTTTAATTGATTGTCTGTTGCCTCTTAATTTTAGAATGTGAGCAGTAATTTTGTCATTGTGATTAGCAGCAATTATATATATATATATATATATATATATATATATATATATAAAGTCACACTGACAGCACAGATTTTCCTGTATCTGCACGGGACCGATGAAAGGTCTTGCTGATCACCAAACACTGGCGCGTCCATGTGTAGAAGAACGTCGCTAATGAGTTTGTCCTTGCGTCCCAAGCAGTGCCACATATGTTCTGTCCGTCTCACGCGGATGAATATTTAGATGGGAAGTAAGTGTCAGTACAGCTACCGTTTTATGGGCGTTGCTTGCAGGATTTGTTCAAGACAGCACATAGAAATTTTGTTTTGATTAAATTTTAGCTTTTTCTGCATGCGTACATCCAAATTGACACAGCTACACCTTGGAAGTTATTCCCATTTAGGCTCTTGGATTGATCAGACATCCATATAATCGGTAACCGGACAATATCAGCTCATAGGCATATGTTCACATCACTTTCGGATATTGCAACTGAGGTATGTGAAAAGGTTTACTAATCTGAGAGGAGATGGCTCTTTCTTGTTCAAACACATTCTATTTTCGTTCACCTCAAAGCTAATGTCTCTTGTAGCTTGGCCCATGTGGTGTAGTTGATAGTTAGCTGGACAATGTTTTTGCCAGATGCGTTAGATCATCTGCATTGTCTAAACACTAAACAATTTGATGGTGAGGTTCAAGTAATGCATTTGGGGAATGCAGAGCACCCCTTCATTGCCATCTATTCCAGTTCCACTCTAGCCTGGAATGGTTACACCTGATAGGGTCCTATCTATGGGTCAAATAATAACAAACTGTGTACTTATGCTAAACTGAATTACTTGAAATAGAACTGTTTTGATATTTAAACTGTGTTCTAATGCTAAACTGAACTGCTTGAAATATAACTATTTTGGCATGTATACTGGGTACTTGCGCTAAACTGAATTGTTTTAAATATAACAATTTTGACATTTAACTGTGTATGGACGAAAACTATAATTAAACTACACTGAATTGTTTTAATTAGAACTATTTGACTAAACTGAATTGTTTGGAATAGAAATGTTTTTGACAATTAAGCTGTGTATTTGTGCTAAACTGAATTGTTTGAAATATAACGGTTTGTTTGTATAAAAATAGATTTGGTATTAAATAACCTACAAAGGTTTATATGCCATAAAACCTAAACAACCAACCAGCCAACCAATCAGAATCTTTGAAATTGTGGATCAATTTATCCGAAAAGCATTTCGATTTTTCTGAGAATTTCCTCAATTACAAGTTTGATACGGCTGAAAAGCAGAACCTTGTAAACCTTAATAGCTAAAGGCGTAAGAGTTATACTTTTGTAGTTCATAGTAATTCCGAAGCTGCCTCTGTTGCAGTATCAGGGTATTTACCTATATCAGGATATTTTTTCCAAGTTTGCTATTGATAAAGTTTGTATTATTTGAAGCTACAGATGCTCTTACCTAAGGTATCAGGTTAATTTTATTTAAAGTCTGAACGTTAAATGTCGTAATGTTTAAATGTTTTTGCATCAAAGTAATTTTAGTTTGTGTCAGATTAATACATATTCATTCAATAAAGGTAATTTTAATTAAATGCAATATACATATTTTTCAGGGTTTTAATCTATAAAGGATAATTTTACAATGGTTGAAATTGGCTAATAGAAAAAGTATGTTAATGTCACGAAAGTATTTGAGGCTATTGAAAATGGTGGCAAATTAAACCGTGGCGTCTAAGCTATCGTTTGTCATCAAAGTTTTAGTGGTTGATATGTGCAAATCATACGAAATTTACAGAAGTGCCTCTAAGTATGCTCAGGTCAATTTTTTAAAAATGTAATAAACAAGGATTTCAGTTTACGAGCGTGACTAAAAAAGACAATATATTGTGAAAACACCTTGACTCTCTGTTTCAAACATTTCCATTCGGAGCAGTCACAACAGAATGTCATGTTGAGAGTTCTCTGGGACATGAAATGATCCATTGCTGCTGATTTCCTTTAAGAAGGTGTGACTGTAAAATTTGTCTAACTTATTAAATGACCCTTTATGTAATTACAAGTGAAATATTCTTAAGAGACAATATATGTAGAAATTGAGTTAAAGATAGTTCATTCCTTGTGCTTTTTCCTCAACTATTCGTCGTTTCCACGGAATGTTGGAGAAAAGTGGCATATATATATATATATATATATATATATATGTGTGTGTGTGTGTGTGTGTGTGAGTGTATGAATGATGATGATCATCATCATCATCATCATGTCGCGCCGCCAGCGCGGATATCCTTGACCCTCTCTCGCCATTTCTCCCTATCATTCATCGCCTCCGGCAGGTCTTCAGGGTTACATCCTGTGTCCTCACATAGTTGCTGTATGTATGTTCGTGCTGGACGTCCCACTCTTGCACATCCATATGTGGGGGTCCACAAGAGTACATCGCTTATGAGCTCGTCCTTGCTTCTCCAGCAGTGTCCTGCGTGTCTGGTTCGTCGTACTTGTATAGTTTTCGTGATGGGGGGCAAGTGTCCGTATAGTTGGAGTCTCGTGGGGTGTTGTCGCCAGGACTTGTTTAATACTGTTCTCAACATTCTTATGTAATTTTCGTCCAGCCTCCTCTCCAGCCGCTTCGTAAGCGTCCATGTGGTGCATCCGTATAGCAGTATCGACACAACCGCTGCCTGGAAGAAACTGCGTTTCATTTTATCAGTTAGGTCCGACTTCCATATGATCGAGAGCCTATCGATAGCTGTCCATGCCTTCGTCAGTCGTGTGTTGATGTCTTTTTCGGTTGATGAGACGCTACTTCCTAGGTAGGTGAATTTGTCGACTAGTTTCAGAATGATAGATTGTGGTAAATTCGACAATATGATAGAAATATGGGAAAAGTTGGATAAATCAAACTTACTTTCCACATATTTCCTTTATATATATATATATATATATATATATATATATAAAGAATGCTTAATGTATTGATAAAATGGACGATAGCAATAACTAATTATTTCTTTTAAGATTAAAAAATAAATAATGAAAAAACATTTAGTAATAAACTGAAATATCTGTTAAATAATCCCTATAGATTATACTTTTCATTTCGTTTATATTTTCGAAGTTAGACATACATTCAAGTGAGCATAGATAACCTTACACGTTGTTATGGATTATTTCTGTGTATATTATTGATCATAAAATAATTCAAACAATAAAAAGTCACGTCGCGTTTAGCAAAATGTTATAGGAAACGAGATAATTACTCATGCTGGCCATTATTGTTTTTATTTTCAATCAATGGAGAAAATCAATGGAGATCAAAGCGTTGGCTGGATTTCTTCTCGTGTCACAAATTTAACCCGTAGTTCAAATCGGTGCTTTTAATCGCATTGATTGTGATAAATCAATGTTACTATTAATCTATAATAAAGCTTACACAATTGCTATTTTTTAATGAGTTCGATTTGCTAGTCCAATGTATTGTTGTTTAAAGAAAAAAGATTATGATATATTTCTTCTAGTGACAAGAACAGAGTAATTCCGTAGCTTCTGGAGGAAATATTAGTCTGTTAGCAGATTGGTTGGTGTTTTATGATATATGGAAGCTCGTACGTTATCTACTATCAACTTATATATATATATATATATATATATATATATATATATATATATATATATATATATATATATTTTAAGCGAATAGTGTGTAGGTAACTTAATTTTAAACAAGTTATCATATCTTATTTCTTTGCAGCTTACACTAATTATTTCATTGCTCAAGTATTCATATGTAATATAAATAATTTGCAAACAGCTGTAGGGTTTCAAATTGATAATAATAATTCTCAGTAAATGTATGAATATATTTGATCCATAGATGGGACTCTGAAGGTTACTATTAATCCTGCTTTGAGTGAGCCTAGATGTAATGGAAATTAAGTGGTACACAATATTCCCTTACGCAACAGAACTGCAGCTTCACCATCAGAAAAAGCTAAGTGTCATACCCATGTCTCTCGTTGTGAGGTCATATTACCTCTTTGCAGAAGTGAAGTCAGCGATTTCAACTGCCTCAGGTGACCAGGCGGAATACTCGTCTCTCGTAAGGTAACATTCTGTAATTGACATCACTGGAGTTACACAGAACACAAATTGTCCCATCGGCTGGGGTTGTAGAATATACTGACTGCACCTATGCAGAAAGGTAAGATACCCTAATAAGTATCCTTGATATGACACTAAGCAATCTGATGGTGAGATTCCAGTGATGCTGGAGCTTTGGAGAATGCAGAGCACCAGTTCATTACCATCGGTCCAAGGTCCATTTAGGCTTGGAGTGGCCGCACTTGACAGGACCCTATCTATAGGTCAAATAGAGCTAAACTGAATTACTTGAAATTGAACTGTTTTGCTATATAAACTGTGTACTTATTCTAATCTGAATTGTTTAAAATAGAACTGCTTAACTGAACTGAAAAACTTGAAATAGAGATGTTTTTGACGATTAAACTATGTACTTAAACTGAATTGTTTGAAATAAGATTATTTTTGCATTCTAAACTGCATTGTTTGAAATAGAACTGATTATTTGTATATAAATGGATTCGGCATTAAATAACCTGCAAAGTTTGATATGCCATAAAACCTTACCGACCAACTAACCAACCAACCAACCAACCAGCAAAAATAAAAAGGAAGAATATCTGAGTATTCAAATAATCATTCCCACTACTGAATTCCCTCACTCTCTTGCCCCACCCCAGTTTACACCGGTAAATTCTCCGTCCTTCTTCTGCTATATTATATTCCCCGGTGGGGGCACCTTACTAAACCGGACTATAAACCTACGATGGCATATTGCCTCAGGGAAAGTGGCTATATTATTTCCAAGTAGTTTTTTTCTTAATTGATCTCCTTTCATATAAAAAGTTCACTGCCATAGAATAGTATGGAAAATGAGCACTGGCTCGCCGAAATTTATTTGAATACATTAGGAGATCTTAAACAATCACATTTTTCATATTTGCACAGTTTCATTTATATGAACAATAAATTTTAGAATCACACAATCAATATTCAGCGTCGATTCCTTTTTGATGATATGGTATATATATATATATATATATTAAATAACCGAAAAATCCTTGGACAACGCATTAGAATTAGCAAGTGAATATATATCGATACCACAAGACAAAACTGAGGTTATCAAACACTGCAGTAAAAAAAATGTTATATTATGATAATAGTATATGGATTTAAAAAGGGGCTGGGGGTAACTTTGATACCCCCATGGGAACTTTTAATGGAGCCTAATTCTGTGAGCTTGTTGGGTGCTAACTTCTATATAACCTTAACAATATAGTTGATCCCTATAGTCACGGGATTCATCATGACGATGGGTTGATTATTTTGGGCAATAGGACCCCTAAAAAATAAGATACCATGTGCAAAGAAATTGCATAGGTTATTTAACGGATTTGGGTTGAAATTGGAAATCCAAATGAATCTTAAAAATACAGATTATCTGGATATCACACAAAACATATATAACGGACTGTGTCCCCTTTATAAAGCAAAATAATAAAACACTTTATGTTAATATATAATTTTTAGAAGTGCCCATGGTGTAATGGTTATCGTCGTAGGAAATGGACACGACGACACGGGTTCAAATCCTGGACGAGACTCATTGCATTTCACATAGCACTAATACCCTTGGGAAAGGTATGAATCCAATTATTCTCCCTCCAGCTATGGGTAAATAGTAGGGCAGACTAGGTTCTTCAGCCTTGGTGAGGCAACTAGTCTAGGAGAAGGAAAACTCTGAATTCAAACCTGTTAAACTCCTCTTAAAATTTGACCTTGTGTCATTTCCTGTCCGAGCGGAGGGTTTGGTAAATATGGTTATGTTAATATGGGGTCCAACCACCCAACTCAGGAGTTCAAACATATCCCTAACGGTATTGAACATAGGCTATCAACAAATATTATATATATATATATATATATATATATATATATATATATATACTTGAGCAAAGTAAGCAAGACTATGAAAAGGCACAAAAAGATAGTGGCAACAATATTAAGGTTAGTTATAAAAACAACAACACCGAAACATCCACCATATATAAAAGGAAAAAAAGACCAAGGAGAATTCTTTGGTTTACACCTCCGTATAATATGGAGGTAGTTAACAAATTAGGTAGTGATTTTTTTTAATTATTGAAAAGAAATATTCCTGTAACAAACCCACTAAATAAAATATTTAATAAAAATAATATTAAAGTAAGTTATAGCTGTATGCGAAATATAAATAGTATTATCAATAAATCCAATATAATAAAACTTAATAAAGTACAATATAACCAGGCCCCTAAATGTAATTGTAATAATAAGACTGAGTGTCGCCTTAAGGGCAAGTGTCGGTATGAATGCATAGTTAACAAGGTGGATGTATATAATAGCGAACCACACAATTGTAAAAATAAAAAAGTATACTTCGGGTCCACTCAGGAAACGTTTAAACAAAGGTACTATAATCATAAAACGAGTTTTACACATGAAAAATATAAACATAGTACGAGTTTATCCAATTATGTGTGGGCAGTCAGAAATAGGCCAAGCATTGATCCCATATTAAAATGGGAAATAGTAAAAAAATGTCGTAAATATAGGGCCGGTAATAGGTATTGTATACTTTGCAATGAGGAGAAATTAGCTATAGCCTCTTACAATAATAAAGATTTGTTAAACCAAAGGTCTGAAATATTGAACGCCGGCAGGCACAAAATAAATTGGCTCCTCTACAAATGATTTTTTAAAATCTATTCTTATAAATGCCATTCTATTCAAATCTTTCATCTATTTATATTTCTTAATAATAAACTTAATTTTTTTACGCTTCTTTTATCTCGTTATTGATATATATATATATATATATATATATATATATATATATATATATATATATATAGTAAAATTTGATGGAGACCCAAACTCGGTTAAGTCGTTATAATAAATTTATTTCGGCGGAGAATATTACTATACTTTCCGTCTCGTCAGATGACTATTTACATGCTTCTCTCTCGTCGGAGAGTAGCAAATGTGGAGTTACAGTTCGTATTCAAAAGATAAAATAAAGGAATTAAAAAATAGAAAAATAAAAATTAGAAAATAAAAATAAAAAATAGAAAAAAAAAACAAAAATAAAAATAAAAATAAGCAAAAAAAAAAAATAAGAATAAAAGTGGAAATCAAATTACAAATTATTTCATTCATAGGCGTGAGCATAGTGGGGTCAAAATGTTATGTGTTAGAACGATTAAAAAACAGGAGTGGAATTATTCTACCGGTCAATCCCTTCCAATTTTGCGTTCTTGTAGGGGTTACTTCTCCTTAGCAGGTGTGATTTTCTAAACAGACTAAGATCGTTTAACTAATGGCTATCTCATACATGATTTACATTTATTCCTTATATGTCTGCTAATTAACTCAGCTGTTGTCATCCCAGGTATTCCTCGTGTTTCAATTAGGACCGAGATGGTTAAACCTGATAAGATGAAGACATTTTATTTAGCTGTCAAGTGTTTTCTAATTTACCAGAAAAATGGTCAAGGGGAATTAACCACTCCAGAATCACTGGCCCTAATTTTTGGATTAATATTCTCTGGCCCTCCTCTATCTTTATCTTTCCTCGTCTCGGTGATATATGTTAGCGAGCAGATCTCTATTAGTTTCTAATACAACCTTATCATTGGCCTTGCGATTACACAGGGACTGGTGTTTTAGTGGTTCTCAATCAGGATAATTTGAATTTTCCCCAATGTCTACACTTAAAGATGAGCTCGTTTCTCTCGTTCTAGAGTAGTCTTCTATTTTTTAAATTGATAATGCTAATTTTCTCATCTAAGCATAAGTTACATCTAACGTTGAAGCTATTCATGGTAGATGAGTACCTGATTATTTTCCACATAATTTGAGAAGATAGCCCCTGGTCCTTAAGGCCCCAAAAATATTTTGATACAGCAGTCTAGTGTCTAAGTTTTGGGTTGGAAAATGAATGTTTGAGGTTGTTTCATCTTTGTTTCCAATTTCCGGTGGAGATTTCTATATAGACTCTTTGTCCGTTTCTTTGCTGTTCTATAGGAGAAATGCATTCCTGGTATACGGCATTTCACGAATCGCAGCGACCGCCTAAGCAGCATTCTTCTTTATCCCTACAATTACAAGACCCCACGTCTGGGTTCCTATCCCTCGTAATTAGTTTATATATATATATATATATATATACGATGCTGATACAATAAAAATATGAACATTTTCAAAAAGAGTTTGCAATAGCAATAAATGTTTACAGATGCGGATTTTTTCGAAAATATCCCAGAGGACTGTCAGCATAAACTTTTAAACTGATTGCTGTTGTTTTTTTCTCCTTGGGCATTCTTTTCGACTCATGCTTGAATTGCACCGCCTCTTTTGACCATTTGAAAACATTCTTGAACCTACTTCCCTTTTACCAAAAATATTCTTTCGTAAATTTCACACAGTCTGAAATTCTCAACCACCATAAATCTGATGACAGACCTAAATTCAAGCTTGGAACACTGTTTAATTTGCAGCTATATTGAATAGCCTCTGACCAAATATTTTTGCAAAATTAAAATAATTACAATAATTTCAGCGATCAATCAATTTCAAATGAAGTAGAGTTTATATTATGGAACTATATATATATATATATATATATATATTCACACACCTATATATATATATATATATATATATATATATATATATTTTGAAACAATATCTTTCAACTTAATGTGCGTAGGTGATTCTGCACGTGTGCATTCAATTTTTAATACGGCTTTCTAATATGAGCGGCACATTTGTTTTCAAATATCATAAAGGACCATGTAATAAAAAATAAGTTGCGTATTTCTCTTTCATTTATTACGATCAATGCAATGTCCTACATTTTTGAGATCTATGGAAGATTTTTGCAGATGTGACGTCTCGAATGAATCTCAATATCACAGCCGTATCTTTATAGAAAACTGAATTCGCCAACAAACACGGCCACATATGTAGACCATCGACATTAAAGAAGCGTTAAAATCTCTCTGTCATTTCTTTTTTTATTATTTCTTGAGTACAAATTAAGAAAATAAAAATAAAAATAAAACAGGTCAGATATAAAAAAAACAAAACAACTTTTAGGCAAGAACATGTTCGTGTTTTTGGATTTGTTAGTACTTATATGATTATTTCTACATGAATTAAGAATCTTTCAACTTGGGTGAAAAATTTTGCCCTCCCGCAGAGAAAAGATTAACACATATGATTCTAATTTCGCTGATAAAAATATCCCCTGAAAAAAAACAACTTTGACGTATATTACGCTGTCTCCACTTCTACATCTAGTTAAGTTTTCTTTGAAAAATATTGCCACAGTTCAGTGGATATTAAATACGGTTCTCATGATATAACGCATTGTGTTGTTATTGCTGTTGTCTGTATATTTGTATATACAAATACATTCACAATTATACATGTACATATTTAACATATACAATATACTTAGTCATTCAGATAAAAAAACACAACATTCATTGCTATAAAAACGTAATTATACAAAGAGGAGTTTACACGAATACAGAACAATATATATATTGGTATGTGTGTGTGTATGCGCGAGTGCGCGTGTGTGCGTTTGTGTGTATGTGTGTGTTTGTGTCTGTTTCTGTTACTGTGTGTTCTGGTGTATACGGGCGCACGTAATTTTGTGCACTTACATTTATGTGTTTGTATAACAAACTATTTACAGATTGTTTTTTTTAAATATTAATGTATATATTCACACAATTACATTCATATTTTTATATATGCATGTACATATGTTTACGTACACACGTCCCCAGATAGATGGATAGATAGATTGATAGAGATCTGTAAAGTATTTTTTCACTTGTTCGGTTTGTTTTAACAGTCCTGGGCAACAAATACCTTTACCGACGTTTGACGCTACTCTGTGAGTTGCATTGATATAGCACAGTACTTACGCGCCAATGGACTATTTCCAAAAAACGGTTTTCATATGTATACATATAGAGAGAGAAACACTGAAAAACAAAGAAATAGGGGAAAAATTGAGAGAGATAGAGGCAGAAAGAGACCGAGCGAATTCCTAATATATACACTATATATTTGATATTTTCCATGAATAAGTACACCACTAATGTGTGTTTATATATATATATATATATATATATATATATATATATATATATATATATATATATATATATATTTACTTCTGCATTAACTTCTTATGATCGAGTTCAGATTTAATTTTGCGTAATGATACAAAATATAACAATAATAATGTGTTTTTTCTGGGTTTTTTTTCTACTGACAAGAAGCGATTGATACGAAATATTTTGCCCACATTATCTTAAAAGAATTACAAGCATAACTATTGCTTTATCATTTGATTTTCAAAGGACTTGAATTTTTTTCCTGGAACGCTTTCATCTCCAATCTCGTCTGCAACTTAATATAAAATCCGAGCTTCAAGTATTGTAAATAAACAACAGTTTCTGTCGCCAATCTCTTAATATGATGCACATAAGATCAAAATTTGAGAAGAGCTGTTCACATGCGTCTAGATTAGCGATTAATTAGTCGGCTGATTGTTTCATTGACAAAATGACATTAGAACGATCTGAGCTTATGATAACATCAAGTTTACTCTCTATTGAACATAATTATTTAGATTGATGAGGGTTACTATGTTCTTTAAAAAGGCATTTAAGAAAGCATACGTTATGAAAAGCATTTAAGAAAGCATACGTTATGAAAAGGCATTTAAGAAAGCATACGTTTCTTTAAAATCAGAACATAAAAGTCTTTATAGTAAATTAAGTGACACCATTTATTTCTATTTCTAGAAAATAACATTTATTTATCATTTTAAACACTTAATAAGAGAAACATACACAGAGACACACTCATGTCCCACATACACAAACGTACAGTTGCAACACATACAAACATGTTTACGTCTTTATTTATCGATCTAACTATCTTTCTATCTATCAATCTATCTATCAATCTATCTATTCGATAATAATAAAATTCAAAAATTCTTTACAGACATGCAATCGTACCCACAAAATGTAGGTTTTGATTTTAGTTACTTAATCTAATCCCATATAAACCTTCATGCTTTATTTAATCACAAAGCCAGCCTTGTATACGAACAGAAGTGGTGCTCATTTACCTATAGGTGGAGGGATTAAGAGGTTCATGCCTTTCCCGAGTTTCTCAGTACAAAAGTTTGAATTCCATTACTAATCTGTCGCAGTCCAGCATGTTGGTCAATATGACACAGGGATTCCTCTTACGATATATATATATATATATGTGTGTGTATGTGCGTGTGTGTGTGTGTGTGTGTGTGTGTGTGTGTTTGTAATCGCAAAGACGCATGCACAATCATTCGCATTTAATATCATGTACACATATACATATACGCAATATCTTATACATATATTTTCGGTAAATAAAAGTTGGAAATGTACCAAATCTGCTTGATCCACTTGTCCCGCAAAGAATAAAAAATCCCAACCCCCCTCTCTCTCTCTCTCTCTCTCTCTCTCTCTCTCTCTCTCTCTCTCTCTCTCTCTCTTTAATATTAAAACGCCAACGATACCCATTACTCTGAGTTTCTTGTACAATGAAATAAACCTTCATGAATGAAACAGGGGGAATATATCGACTGCATCGCAGCAGAAGGGTAAGACTCCCTTAACGAGTGATCTTATTTTGGCATTTAACAATCTGATCACCATGCTCCAGCATGAACTTTGGGGAATATGGGTTACCCCCTTATTGCTATTGTTTCCAGGTCCTCCCTGACCCGGAGTGGTAGCATCTGATTGGGTCCTACTAAGAGTAACATAAAACTGTTTGACATTTAAATTGTGAAATCGAATTGTTAAAAGTAGAACTGTGTGACCGTTTAACTATGTGCAAACAAGTGACTGAATTATTAGATATACAGAGCAATACACAGAACCATTTAACTATGAGCTAAAGAATAAATAATGTTGAAAATAATTATTAATGTTTATTGGCAATACTTGAAACTCTTTAACTCTGTGCCTAGATTGAATTCTTAGCGTTGCATAGTGATGCTTGAAACAATTTAACTGTGAGCAAATGAAAATATTAATGTTAGATAGCAATATTTGAAACAATTGAAGTTAGCGCAAAAAAATATTAATACTTCACGGAACCATTCGTGTTAGAATATTTGGTACGATTTAACTGTGTGCAAATACTAGTACTACTGTTATGCAAACTAATTAACTCTGAATCACTTAGGAATTATATTACAAAAAAACTCTTGATTTACAAATCATATGTATAACCTTTTAACTATAAGCAAACAAATGGGCCCGGGATCGTTTTAAAATATTATCCATAATCTATGAATTAGTGAATCATATTTAATGAGTAAGAGGATCATTAAATAGGTTTCCAGACTTTTTTTCGTATGGGTACTTTTATTGATAGTACACTCATGAAACTCTAGTCCACTTCGAAGTAATCTCCTCCAGCTGCAATGCACTTGTTGTACCGTTGCAACAACTTCTGGAAGGCTCCATGGAAGTCTTCTTGTGTGAGCGTGTCAATGATCATCGTCACAGCCTCTTTCATCTCCTCTATTGTCTCATAACGACCACCTCTGAGCTTAGG
>OY757914.1:51368649-51508649 GCA_963585895.1 Sepioteuthis lessoniana
CCTTACGCAACAGAACTGCAGCTTCACCATCAGAAAAAGCTAAGTGTCATACCCATGTCTCTCGTTGTGAGGTCATATTACCTCTTTGCAGAAGTGAAGTCAGCGATTTCAACTGCCTCAGGTGACCAGGCGGAATACTCGTCTCTCGTAAGGTAACATTCTGTAATTGACATCACTGGAGTTACACAGAACACAAATTGTCCCATCGGCTGGGGTTGTAGAATATACTGACTGCACCTATGCAGAAAGGTAAGACACCCTAATAAGTATCCTTGATATGACACTAAGCAATCTGATGGTGAGGTTCCAGTGATGCTGGAGCTTTGGAGAATGCAGAGCACCAGTTCATTACCATCGGTCCAAGGTCCATTTAGGCTTGGAGTGGCCGCACTTGACAGGACCCTATCTATAGGTCAAATAGAGCTAAACTGAATTTCTTGAAATTGAACTGTTTTGCTATATAAACTGTGTACTTATTCTAGTCTGAATTTTTTAAAATAGAACTGCTTAACTGAACTGAAAAACTTGAAATAGAGATGTTTTTGACGATTAAACTATGTACTTAAACTGAATTGTTTAAAATAAGATTATTTTTGCATTCTAAACTGCATTGTTTGAAATAGAACTGATTATTTGTATATAAATGGATTCGGCATTAAATAACCTGCAAAGTTTGATATGCCATAAAACCTTACCAACCAACTAACCAACCAACCAGCAAAAATAAAAAGGAAGAATATCTGAGAATTTAAATAATCATTCCCACTACTGAATTCCCTCACTCTCTTGCCCCAGTTTACACCGGTAAATTCTCCGTCCTTCTTCTGCTATATTATATTCCCCGGTGGGGGCACCTCACTAAACCGGACTATAAACCTACGATGGCATATTGCCTCAGGGAAAGTGGCTATATTATTTCCAAGTAGTTTTTTTCTTAATTGATCTCCTTTCATATAAAAAGTTCACTGCCATAGAATAGTATGGAAAATGAGCACTGGCTCGCCGAAATTTATTTGAATACATTAGGAGATCTTAAACAATCACATTTTTCATATTTGCACAGTTTCATTCATATGAACAATAAATTTTAGAATCACACAATCAATATTCAGCGTCGATTCCTTTTTGATGATATGGTATATATATATATATATATATATATATATTAAATAACCGAAAAATATGGTATATATATATATATATATATATATATATATATTAAATAACCGAAAAATCCTTGGACAAGGCATTAGAATTAGCAAGTGGATATATATCGATACCACAAGACAAAACTGAGGTTATCAAACACGGCCGTTAAAAAATGTTATATTATGATAATAGTATATGGATTTAAAAAGGGGTTGGTGGTAACTTTGATACCCCCATGGGAACTTTTAATTGTGCCTAATTCTGTGAGCTTGTTGGGTGCTAACTTCTATATAACCTTAACAATATAGTTGATCCCTATAGTCACGGGATTCATCATGACGATGGGTTGATTATCTTGGGCAATAGGACCCCTAAAAAATGAGATACCATGAGGAAAGAAATTGCATTGGTTATTTAACGGATTTGGGTTGAAATTGGAAATTCAAATGAATCTTAAAAATACAGATTATCTGGATATCACACAAAACCTATATAACGGACTGTGTCCCCTTTATAAAGCAAAATAATAAAACACTTTATGTTAATATATAATTTTTAGAAGTGCCCATGGTGTAATGGTTATCGTCGTAGGAAATGGACACGACGACACGGGTTCAAATCCTGGACGAGACTCATTGCATTTCACATAGCACTAATACCCTTGGGAAAGGTATGAATCCAATTATTCTCCCTCCAGCTATGGGTAAATAGTAGGGCAGACTAGGTTCTTCAGCCTTGGTGAGGCAACTAGTCTAGGAGAAGGAAAACTCTGAATTCAAACCTGTTAAACTCCGCTTAAAAATTGACCTTGTGTCATATCCTGTCCGAGCGGAGGGTTTGGTAAATATGGTTATGTTAATATGGGGTTCAACCACCCAACTCAGGAGTTCAAACATATCCCTAACGGTATTGAACATAGGCTATCAACAAATTCATATATATATATATATATATATACTTGAGCAAAGTAAGCAAGACTATGAAAAGATACAAAAAGACAGTGGCAACAATATTAAGGTTAGTTATAAAAACAACAACACCGAAACATCCACCATATATAAAAGGAAAAAAAGACCAAGGAGAATTCTTTGGTTTACACCTCCGTATAATATGGAGGTTAGTTAACAAATTAGGTAGTGAATTTTTTTAATTATTGAAAAGAAATGTTCCTGTAACAAACCCACTAAATAAAATATTTAATAAAAATAATATTAAAGTAAGTTATAGCTGTATGCGAAATATAAATAAGACTGAGTGTCACCTTAAGGGCAAGTGTCGGTATGAATGCATAGTTAACAAGGTGGATGTATATAATAGCGAACCACACAATTGTAAAAATAAAAAAAAGTATACTTCGGGTCCACCCGGGAAACGTTTAAACAAAGGTACTATAATCATAAAACTAGTTTTACACATGAAAAATATAAACATAGTACGAGTTTATCCAATTATGTGTGGGCAGTCAGAAATAGGCCAAGCATTGATCCCATATTAAAATGGGAAATAGGAAAAAAATGTCGTAAATATAGGGCCGGTGATAGGTATTGTATACTTTGCAATGAGGAGAAATTAGCTATAGCCTCTTACAATAATAAAGATTTGTTAAACCAAAGGTCTGAAATATTGAACGCCGGCAGGCACAAAATAAATTGGCTCCTCGACAAATCATTTTTTAAAATCTATTCTTATTAATGCCATTCTATTCAAATCTTTTATCTATTTATATTTCTTAATAATAAACTTAATATTTTTACGCTTCTTTTATCTCGTTATTGATATATATATATATATATATATATATATATATATATATATATATAGTAAAATTTGATGGAGACTCAAACTCGGTGAAGTCGTTATAATAAACTTATTTCGGCGGAGAATATTACTATACTTTCCGTCTCGTCAGATTACTATTTACATGCTTCTCTCTCGTCGCAGAGTAGCAAATGTGGAGTTACAGTTCGTATTCAGAAGATAAAATAAAGGAATTAAAAAATAGAAAAATAAGAATTAGAAAAGAAAAAAAAAAAATAGAAAAAAAAAAAAACAAAACAAAAATAGAAATAAAAATAAGCAAAAAAAATAAGAATAAAAGTGGAAATCAAATTACAAATTATTTTATTCATAGGCGTGAGCATAGTGGGGTCAAAATGTTATGTGTTAGAACGATTAAAAAACAGGAGTGGAATTATTCTACCGGTCAATCCCTTCCAATTTTGCGTTCTTGTAGGGGTTACTTCTCCTTAGCAGGTGTGATTTTCTAAACAGACTAAGATCGTTTAACTAATGGCTATCTCATACGTTATTTACATTTATTCCTTATATGTCTGCTAATTAACTCAGCTGTTGTCATCCCATGTATTCCTCGTGTTTCAATTAGGACCGAGATGGTTAAACCTGATAAGGTGAAGACATTTTATTTAGCTGTCAAGTGTTTTCTAATTTACCATAAAAATGGTCAAGGGGAATTAACCACTCCAGAATCACCGGCCCTAATTTTTGGATTAATATTCTCTGGCCCTCCTCTATCTTTATCTTTCCTCGTCTCGGTGATATATGTTAGCGAGCAGATCTCTATTAGTTTCTAATACATCCTTATCATTGGCCTTGCGATTACACAGGGACTGGTGTTTTAGTGGTTCTCAATCAGGATAATTTGAATTTTCCCCAATGTCTACACTTAAAGATGAGCTCGTTTCTCTCGTTCTAGAGTAGTCTTCTATTTTTTAAATTGATAATGCTAATTTTCTCATCTAAGCATAAGTTACATCTAACGTTGAAGCTATTCATGGTAGATGAGTACCTGATTATTTTCCACATAATTTGAGAAGATAGCCCCTGGTCCTTAAGGCCCCAAAAATATTTTGATACAGCAGTCTAGTGTCTAAGTTTTGGGTTGGAAAATGAATGTTTGAGGTTGTTTCATCTTTGTTTCCAATTTCCGGCGGAGATTTCTATATAGACTCTTTGTCCATTTCTTTGCTGTTCTATAGGAGAAATGCATTCCTGGTATACGGCATTTCACGAATCGCAGCGACCGCCTAAGCAGCATTCTTCTTTATCCCTACAATTACAAGACACCACGTCTGGGTTCCTATCCCTCGTAATTAGTTTATATATATATATATATATATATATATATATATATATATATATATATATATACGATGCTGATACAATAAAAATATGAACATTTTCAAAAAGAGTTTGCAATAGCAATAAATGTTTACAGATGCGGATTTTTCGAAAATATCCCAGAGGACTGTCAGCATAAACTTTTTAACTGATTGCTGTTGTTTTTTTCTCCTTGGGCATTCTTTTCGACTCATGCTTGAATTGCACCTCCTCTTTTGACCATTTGAAAACATTCTTGAACCTACTTCCCTTTTACCAAAAATATTCTTTCGTAAATTTCACACAGTCTGAAATTCTCAACCACCATAATTCTGATGACAGACCTAAATTCAAGCTTGGAACACTGTTCAATTTGCAGCTATATTGAATAGCCTCTGACCAAATATTTTTGCAAAATTAAAATAATCACAATAATTTCAGCGATCAATCAATTTCAAATGAAGTAGAGTTTATATTATGGAACTATATATATATATATGTATATATGTATATATATTCACACACCTATATATATATATATATATATATTTTGAAACAATATCTTTCAACTTAATGTGCGTAGGTGATTCTGCACGTGTGCATTCAATTTTTAATACGGCTTTCTAATATGAGCGGCACATTTGTTTTCAAATATCATAAAGGACCATGTAATAAAAAATAAGTTGCGTATTTGTCTTTCATTTATTACGATCAATGCAATGTCCTACATTTTTGAGATCTATGGAAGATTTTTGCAGATGTGACGTCTCGAATGAATCTCAATATCACAGCCGTATCTTTATAGAAAACTGAATTAGCCAACAAACACGGCCACATATGTAGACCATCGACATTAAAGAAGCGTTAAAATCTCTCTGTCATTTCTTTTTTTATTATTTCTTGAGTACAAATTAAGAAAATAAAAATAAAAATAAAACAGGTCAGATATAAAAAAAACAAAACAACTTTTAGGCAAGAACATGTTCGTGTTTTTGGATTTGTTAGTACTTATATGATTATTTCTACATGAATTAAGAATCTTTCAACTTGGGTGAAAAATTTTGCCCTCCCGCAGAGAAAAGATTAACACATATGATTCTAATTTCGCTGATAAAAATATCCCCTGATAAAAAAAAAACAACTTTGACGTATATTACGCAGTCTCCACTTCTACATCTAGTTAAGTTTTCTTTGAAAAATATTACCACAGTTCAGTGGATATTAAATACGGTTCTCATGATATAACGCATTGTGTTGTTATTGCTGTTGTCTGTATATTTGAATATACAAATACATTCACAATTATACATGTACATATTTAACATATACAATATACTTAGTCATTCAGAAAAAAAAACACAACATTCATTGCTATAAAAACGTAATTATACAAAGAGGAGTTTACACGGATACAGAACAATATATATATATTGGTATGTGTGTGTATGCGCGAGTGCACGTGTGTGCGTTTGTGTGTATGTGTGTGTGTTTGTGTCTGTGTCTGTGTCTGTGTGTTCTGGTGTATACGGGCACACGTAATTTTGTGCACTTACATTTATGTGTTTGTATAACAAACTATTTACAGATTGTTTTTTTTTAATATTAATGTATATATTCACACAATTACATTCATATTTCTATATATGCATGTACATATGTTTACGTACACACGTCCCCAGATAGATGGATAGATAGATTGATAAAGATCTGTAAAGTATTTTTTCACTTGTTCGGTTTGTTTTAACAGTCCTGGGCAGCAAATACCTTTACCGACGTTTGACGCTACTCTGTGAGTTGCATTGATATAGCACAGTACTTACGCGCCAATGGACTATTTCCAAAAACGGTTTTCATATGTATACATATAGAGAGAGAAACACTGAAAAACAAAGAAATAGGGGAAAAATTGAGAGAGATAGAGGCAGAAAGAGACCGAGCGAATTCCTAATATATACACTATATATTTGATATTTTCCATGAATAAGTACACCACTAATGTGTGTTTATATATATATATATATATATATATATATATATATATATATATATATATATATATATATATATATATATATTTACTTCTGCATTAACTTCTTATGATCGAGTTCAGATTTAATTTTGCGTAATGATACAAAATATAACAATAATAATGTGTTTTTTCTGTTTTTTTTTTCTATTGACAAGAAGCGATTGATACGAAATATTTTGTCCACATTATCTTAAAAGAATTACAAGCATAACTATTGCTTTATCATTTGATTTTCAAAGGACTTGAATTTTTTCCCGGAACGCTTTCATCTCCAATCTCGTCTGCAACTTAATATAAAATCCGAGCTTCAAGTATTGTAAATAAACAACAGTTTCTGTCGCCAATCTCTTAATATGATGCACATAAGATCGAAATTTGAGAAGAGCTGTTCACATGCGTCTAGATTAGCGATTAATTAGTCGGCTGATTGTTTCATTGACAAAATGACATTAGAACGATCTGAGCTTATGATAACATCAAGTTTACTCTCTATTGAACATAATTATTTAGATTGATGAGGGTTACTATGTTCTTTAAAAAGGCATTTAAGAAAGCATACGTTATGAAAAGCATTTAAGAAAGCATACGTTATGAAAAGACATTTAAGAAAGCATACGTTTCTTTAAAATCAGAACATAAAAGTCTTCATAGTAAATTAAGTGACACCATTTATTTCTATTTCTAGAAAATAACATTTATTTATCATTTTAAACACTTAATAAGAGAAACATACACAGAGACACACTCAAGTCCCACATACACAAACGTACAGTTGCTACACATACAAACACGTTTACGTCTTTATTTATCGATCTAACTATCTTTCTATCTATCAATCTATCTATCAATCTATCTATTCGATAATAATAAAATTCAAAAATTCTTTACAGACATGCAATCGTACCCACAAAATGTTGGTTTTGATTTTAGTTTCTTAATCTATTCCCATATCAACCTTCCTGCTTTATTTAATCACAAAGCCAGCCTTGTATACGAACAGAAGTGGTGCTCATTTACCTATAGATGGAGGGATTAAGAGGTTCATGCCTTTCCCGAGTTTCTCAGTACAAAAGTTTGAATTCCATTACTAATCTGTCGCAGTCCAGCATGTTGGTCAATATGACACAGGGATTTCTCTTACGTTATATATATATATATATATATATATATATATATATATATATATATATATATATGTGTGTGTGTGTGTGTGTGTGTGTGTGTGTGTGTGTGTGTGTGTAATCGCAAAGACGCATGCACAATCACTCGCATTCAATATCATGTACACATATACATATAGGCAATATCTTATACATATATTTTCGGTGAATAAAAGTTGGAAATGTACCAAATCTGCTTGATCCACTTGTCCCGCAAAGAATAAAAAATCCCAACCCCCCTCTCTCTCTCTCTCTCTCTCTCTCTCTCTCTCTCTCTCTCTCTCTCTCTCTTTAATATTAAAACGCCAACGATACCCATTACTCTGAGTTTCTTGTACAATGAAATAAACCTTCATGAATGAAACAGGGGGAATATATCGACTGCATCGCAGCAGAAGGGTAAGACTCCCTTAACGAGTGATCTTATTTTGGCATTTAACAATCTGATCACCATGCTCCAGCATGAACTTTGGGGAATATGGGTTACCCCCTTATTGCTATTGTTTCCAGGTCCTCCCTGACCCGGAGTGGTAGCATCTGATTGGGTCCTACTAAGAGTAACATAAAACTGTTTGACATTTAAATTGTGAAATCGAATTGTTAAAAGTAGAACTGTGTGACCGTTTAACTATGTGCAAACAAGTGACTGAATTATTAGATATACAGAGCAATACACAGAACCATTTAACTATGAGCTAAAGAATAAATAATGTTGAAAATAATTATTAATGTTTATTTGCAATACTTGAAACTCTTTAACTCTGTGCCTAGATTGAATTCTTAGCGTTGCATAGTGATGCTTGAAACAATTTAACTGTGAGCAAATGAAAATATTAATGTTAGATAGCAATATTTGAAACAATTGAAGTTAGCGCAAAAAAATATTAATACTTCACGGAACCATTCGTGTTAGAATATTTGGTACGATTTAACTGTGTGCAAATACTAGTACTACTGTTATGCAAACTAATTAACTCTGAATCACTTAGGAATTATATTACAAAAAAAATCTTGATTTACAAATCATATGTATAACCTTTTAACTATAAGCAAACAGATGGGCCCTGGATCGTTTTAAAATATTATCCATAATCTATGAATTAGTGAATCATATTTAATAAGTAAGAGGATCATTAAATAGGTTTCGTATGGGTACTTTTATTGATAGTACACTCATGAAACTCTAGTCCACTTCGAAGTAATCTCCTCCAGCTGCAATGCACTTGTTGTACCGTCGCAACAACTTCTGGAAGGCTCCATGGAAGTCCCCTTGTGTGAGCGTGTCAATGATCACCGTCACAGCCTCTTTCATCTCCTCTATTGTCTCATAACGACCGCCTCTAAGCTTAGGGAATAACCAAAATTCATAGGGAGCAAGGTCTGGTCTATTGGGCGGCTTAGGAACTGTCTTGGTGCCCATCTTAGTCAAATAGTCTGTGACAAGGATGGAGTTGTGGACTGGTCATTGTCCTGGTGGAAATGCCACTGACTCGATTTGAAGAGTGCTGTCCTCTTCCGACGGATTCTCTTTCTGAACTCCCTTAAAACCTCAACATAGTAACCCTAACCCTTTGGCCAATCAACTATGGTGTTCTGACTTTCTTACTCCTCCCGAACCTCTCATTATCCCTCACAGACTCACTGCCTTCCTTGAATCTCTTATGCCACTCGAAAACTGATGCTTAATTCATGCAAGATGGTCGAAAAGCAGTCTGAAGCATTCAATACGTTTATGAGGCATTTTCTCCAAGTTTAAAACAGAAATTTATTGCATATTCTTCTAAAGTGTCCTCATGTCCAGATTGCATTTTTGAAATTCACTAACTGTGACAATCAGGCGTTAGTAGTTTCTATGACTTCGTCTTTCACGCACTTTATCTGAAAAATATAAAATGCATGAAACCTTGGGTCACAGACAATATATATATATATATATATATATGTGTGTGTGTGTGTGTGTGTGTGTGTGTGTGTGTGTGTGTGTGTGTGTGAAAGTAGTGTTCCCACGTATGCTCCATATGAATTTATATTTACGGTATAGAAATATCAGAAAATATGGATTTTAGAAGCATGAAAATCAGTGCTATACATCAATTAGAATAACTTTGCCTTTTTTTAGAAGAAATCTTCTCAAATAAGATGCTACTGATCCTTGTACACTCTACATATCTTCTTCCTTTAAAAAAAAATGTGTCTTTTTAAAGAAAATGCTAAGTACACATCTTTCCTTACAATCCCAATTTTTTCACAGTCACAGGAAACGTCAAGTATCACTCTTTTTTTCTAGGCTTTTAATCTTTTTACTTTCTTATTTTTCTTTTTTTATGTATCTTCTATCTAAAACACAGTAATTTTAACTCAAACTAGAAGGGAGTTGTGAAATATTTTAAAATGTTTAAAAATTGATTTCAATAAAAATTAATATTATCAATTATCATAAGAAGATGATATTATTTTTATATATATCTTAATGTGTTTCTTAATATATATGCTTGTAATATTAGTCACGTCATATAGTTCTATTCTACACGTTTATAACTTTTGTTCCCTTTGTGTCCTCGTAGAAAATTAAAAAGCGAGTAATGGCATTTACATAGGGCGTAGAATTGGAAGTATTTTCAATAAAGTCTTAATCAGATGATGCCTCGGGGTTTGGAAGTTGTTGCATCATTTCCACCAAGCAAAGGTGGTCCAGCGTTAAAGAAAAAAAACCCGACTGAATGGGTTTTGTTACGGGTATATTCGAGGCCTACTGAAATGATTTTTGTAGTTTTAATTGTTATTATTCTTAATTAATTCTAATTATTAATTATTATATCAATATACTTATAAAATGCTTTATTTTCATAAATATATATATATATATATATATAT
Organism: Sepioteuthis lessoniana; assembly: GCA_963585895.1. Taxonomy (NCBI): domain Eukaryota; kingdom Metazoa; phylum Mollusca; class Cephalopoda; order Myopsida; family Loliginidae; genus Sepioteuthis; species Sepioteuthis lessoniana. Next base: position 51,378,979 of record OY757914.1, read on the forward strand.
ATATATATATATATATATATATATATCTAAACTGTATGTATATATAATCCTTTATTAGTTAATTAAATTTCATATAATTTTATAATTAATCAATATATTTATAATCCTTTTATAATCAATTAATTGCTGGTTGATTTTATTATTTATATATATATATATATATATATATATATATGTATATATATATATATATATATATATATATATATATATATATATATATATATATATTGATTTTAATGAAAATACATACATTGGTGTATTCTCGCTAAAATGGAAGTTCAGGTATTATAACCATAGACAGTCTTGTTTATAGCCTCTTATTTAGGAACCAATCTGCCTTATCTAAATATGACTGGTAGTTAAAAAAACAAGGATTAACCCCAATAATACATTGGAAAATTATCAAAATATCCAGTTCAACAAGATGTTTACATGGTAGATACAATTCATGCTTAGAAGAAAAAAATTACATATTAAAATATAAAAGTAATAAGAATTTATTAAATAGGAGAAATTGGTATTCAACTTTAGACATAAAAATGAATTCAAATTATGATTAAAAATTTTAAATTCACTTTTTAATCCAGTTAAACAAATAGATACATATTGGTTTTAATACCACCTCTTTTATATATAAGGATCAATTTATCATTATTAAATATATTAATAATGAACATAATATAATATGATATAAAAATTTTATACGTAATTATTTTATCTAAACATAATATAAAGTCATACAACAAAATTAAATGTTTTTTTTAATCTAATGATTGTTTAATGTCCAATCTAGTTTAACTTAATGTATAAGTGAATTTAAGTAGCAGAAAAAAAATTAAATTAAAATCCAATTAATTTTACACCAATACAAATCTTTATATAGACACTTAAAACTTAATCCAAAATATGAGAGTAATACTAAATTTACATTTCTGCCCTGTCAAATAAATGAATACATCATGGTTATATTACCTACTCTTTTGTATATAACAATCAATTTATGATTATCAATTATGATGATAATTATAATATTATATTATTCTTTATGTAATATATTTTACTTTAAAATTACAGAAAAATTTGAACAATGATATTATGAGAAATTAAAAAGAAGCTTTTGTAATTGAATTAAATTACATTTTCTCTTTATGAATCAAATGGCATTATAGAATTTGAATTAAAATCAAATTAAAGGGAGTTTAACTTTTCACTTGTTTTCAAAAAATTAAAAGAAAACAAATCTATTACTAAATTGCTATATAAATAAAATCATCCACACATTAATCATATTGTGATATTAACTGTTTATCTCGATAGATATGAATTCCTATAACATCTGATAACTTTTAGTATGTAAATAAACTTAAATCTAGCTATTAATTTACGTAAACATCATCGTAAACATGTTACAATTTTTTCTTTAAACAATTACATAATTGATTAGATTTAAATAGGAAAAATTACTTAAGATAATACAATTAAGTTCTTGGAATTGAGCTTTTTAATATTTTAAAGATATATAAAAATAGCAGAAGTATTGAAACTGAAAAATATTTTTAAAAGGTATGTTTGTGGATTAATAAAAAAGTTTGGTACAACACCAGACATTAATTGGCCAATACCTAATTAATTATATATTAGATTTATATTTCGTTAATAGGGAAAGGTTTTTAAAATGTTTTATTTCATTTCATTTTATTTATCGGTTGATTTATAATTACCTAAATGTTTAACTTAACGTATAATGTATTCCCGGTGTAACGGTAATAACGCCATCAAAACTTGTATTCCATCTGAGGAAACAATTTCTTAATAGAATGTTGAAATAAATTTATAATGGATTTTATCTGTTAATTTTTACTTGTATATATATATATATATATATATATATATATATATATATATATATATATAGGAAAGCTGCAGGGCCTGACGAGATACCCCCAGAAGTATGAAAGACCAGACAATTTGACCACATACTGTTCCGACAATGCAACGCAGTCTATAGTCAAAATACGATAGACAGATGGATGAAGGGATACATCCTTCCTTTCCCTAAAAATGGCGACCTCGGATTAGCCAAGAACTACCGAGGTATAACACTTATATCCATTGCAGCCAAAATCTACAATGCCCTACTACGAAACCGCATAGAACCCAACATAGACAACATCCTTAGGAAAAGCCAAAATGGCTTCCGAAGAAATAGATCGACAACCTCACAAATATTGACCATCCGTAGAATCCTTGAAGGCGTACGGGCAAAAAACCTACAGTCGATATTACTATTTGTCGAATTTACCAAGGCCTTCGATTCCATACTCAGGGGAAAGTTGGAACAAATCCTACTAGCATACGGCCTACCAAAAGAAACCGTAGCAGCAATAACGATTCTCTACAGAAACACCAAAGTGAAAGTGCGTTCACCAGATGGAGTCACAGAATACTTGACATTGTTGCAGAAGTATTACAAGGTGACACGCAAGCCCCATACCTCTTTATCATCTGTCTAGACTACGTGCTTAGAATCTCGATCGACAAAATCAAAGAAAACGGTTTCGAGCTGACAAAGAAAAGAAGCAGAAGATACCCCGCAAAAAAAATTACCGATGCCGACTACGCCGATGACATAGCGTTACTGGCGAATACACCTAACCAAGCAGAAACACTACTGCATTGTTTGGAACGAGCCGCCTCAGGCATTGGCCTCCGTGTCAATCCACTCAAAACTTAATATATGTGTTACAACCAAATAGGCGATATTTCCACACTAGACGGAACCTCTCTAAAACTTGTACACAAATTCACCTACCGAGGAAACAGCGTCTCATCAACCGAGAAAGACATCGACATGCGACTAACGAAAGCATGTACAGCTATCGATCATATGGAAATCAGACCTGACCGATAAAATGAAACGCAGTTTCTTCCAGGCAGCGGTCGTATCGATACTGCTATACGGATGCACTACTTGGACGCTAACTAAACGGCAGATGAAGAAGCTAGACGGCAATTACACAAGAATGTTGAGAGCAATATTGAACAAGTCCTGGCGGCAACACCCCACAAGACACCAACTATACGGCCGCTTGCTTGCCATCACGAAAACTATACAAGTTAGACGAACCAGACACGCAGGACACTGCTGGAGAAGCAGGGACGAACTCATCAGTGATGTACTCCTATTGACCCCGCTTATGGCCAAGCAAAAGCAGGACGACCAACTCGAACATACATACAGCAGCTATGTGAGGATACGGGATGTAGCCCTGAAGACCTGCCAAAAGCGACGAATGATAGGGAGAAGTGGCGAAAGAGGGTCAGGTATATCTGTGCTAGCGGCACGACATGATGATATATATATATATATATATATATATATATATATATATATGCGTATTAGAAAATATCTATTTTTTTGTTTAACGTCGTCGATTGCTTTATATAATTATTCTTAAAAGCATACAATATAGTTCAAGCATATAGAATAGAATTTTAAAGAAATCACTAATCTGTAAATAAAATAACCGTTGAAATTAGAAAAAATCCATAGTTATAAAGTATTACTTTAAAAAAATCTTAAATATTTTCACTACTCACATCTAGTTTGAATTGTAGAAATCGTGTGTAAAAGAAAAAGAAAAAAAGAAATTGATAAAATTAAAAAAAACAAGGGAAAAAGTGACACCTGACACTTCTGACGATAAGAAAGTAGGGATAGTAAGGATAGATATGTATATATACAAAAATAAATAAAAATATACAAATTATAAAAAGGAAGGAGGCGTAGTATGAACGGAGACATATGTAAAATTTCATTTTAAAGAAAACTTCTTACGGAGGATATTCACAAAAAATGCAAGGTGACTATAAGGGATAAATAACATTTATTTCAATGCTTCTAAAAATCCAGAATTTCTCACTTTTTCTTGACTACCGATCTACAAATTAATAATTCTTTTTCTTTAAATTGACTAAAATGTTTGTTGAAAAAAAGTTACAAAGTCTTTTATTCTAAGATAAGATGATATAAATCCGAGCGTAAACATTTTAAAGAAAAAAGTGAAAATTCATAAATTAGTAAATCTGTGAACTTCGAATAAATTTTAAAACTAACAGGTAAAACTAACAGGTAAGCGAAAATTTGTCCATATATGCGAAAATGCTGATACAAAAATTACAGCTTCTTGAGCCAATTTTTTCCGTTAAAATTAACACTTTTTTAAAACTGTTTTTAGTATGGAAATCAGTTCATTTTCCATATATAAGCATATCATCTATTTCCATAGCTCCAGATGACAGAAGCAGTTGAAGATTTTAAGAAGAGATAGATCCACTTGAACTGGCTACTTTGGCAAATTCTCCAAATATCAACATGGTTTTATTTTTTCAATTGCCTTGGTTGAATCTGAACTAATTCTTACGATAGAAACATATTTTGTGCACGAGATTATTGTTTGAATAGCCATAAGCATCTGTCGACCTAAAAGATTTTGTCAACTTATCTTTAATTTTGAAACTGAGTTGGTTTTGTGTTGTATTTTAAGGATTTTTTTCTAACCAAACACACAGCTCCAAATCCACGATTACTCACTTAAACAGGAATTCATTGAAGGAAAAAATAATTAGATGCTTTCATATGTTTTCATTTTCTGGACATAAAAAAATAGGTTTTATGATTTTCTACTCCGACAGCGTAGACTTGTGACTGTTGTCAATGACTTAAAACTGTCAAAGCCAGTTCAAGCATAGAATTCCCAATTCGATTTCAGTCTCTTCGGATACAGTTTTAATTCGGAAATAGGAACTCTTAAATTGATTGTATTCAATGGGATGAAGTCATGAAAGTTTATTGTGAACGTGGTATTTCACACTAGTCTTACTGTTTAAAATTTAATCTTCTAAAAATTAATTTTCTATCTGAATGATCGGGACTAAAACATAAGACTAGAAACGAACATCAGTTATTTAATTACCTCATAAAAGAATGAAAACACGATTTTATTTGCTTTTAAATCATGCATTGATTTGTTGCATACTATCCTCGTTTACTAGTGTACATTTTAATATTTCTTGATAAATCATGTTAACATTGAGTTTTGCAAGTTTATCTGGCTACATTTCAATCAATGCATGATAGAAATTGCAAAATGTATGATCTAATGTTTAGATAAAATTTGTGAGTCATTATTACAACTAGCTGTACCTCTTCAATTAAATGCGATTCATAAGATGGATGATTACAAATAAAGGATATAGAGTCACATTTATTAAAATAGAGCTTAATTATCAATATCCAAAGTGTTTGTTTTTACTTTATTTACAACGAATTACTGCCTCATTTACTAGGAGTTTGCTGTCTAGGATATGGTTTGTGTTTATTCAAAGATTTCAAACACCTTCATTATCCATAAAATCCATTAATGTTTTGAATACATATTTGATTTTTTTTATTTTATTAGATTTGGCTAGATAATACTAATTTAATTTTTTTTGCTTTTTTGTTTCTTTTGTTTTTTATTTGTATGTCAAGCAATCGTTAAGAGGAAGATTTTCTCCGCAAAACCAAGTGATAAACGATACAATTAAATTAGTTTTTAATAGTATTTTTTCTTATTTTAAGAAAACATCACGAAAATCTCACTGTTCCGCATAGAAGTAAAGACATCTGTGATCTGTCTTTTCAACCTTCCGGATATTTGTTTTGTAGAAATACTGTGAAGTAACGGCACATTAGCTTTTTTTAAAACTTCTTGATATTTTTCCATCGGTCTAAATTAAGATGAATGAAAATACATTATACATATGGAGGATATGTTAAAGGGAAAAAATCATTTAGAATTGCTATATTCACGGTTAAGAGGTGAATATCTGCTTTCTTTCCACATTTCTTATTTACATCTTTCTAGTATTTCTTCTGGTTATGCTACGAAGACATTTCCTCATATTTCATCCAGGATTTATATACTTTTTTCTTATCTGTTTATGTATTTATTCCTTCCAACTTAAAATGTTATTATTATTTTTATTATTATTATTATTATTATTATTATTATTATTATTATTATTATTATTCAACAATATATGTAACCTGTTTAGTATCCTGTCTTGCTTCGTTGCTTCATTGTTTATTTTTGATTTTTAAATTTACTTTTTTATCTTTTTTTTTTCTTTCCCTGAATTGACAATTTCTTTTCAATAACTTTTTTCCCACTAAAGAAAAAAGAATTGGACGAATGTTTGAATATATTCAATATTTAACTTTCCGATTGTCAAACGCACAAAATTGATGTATAGCAGATTTGCACCCTTTAGAAACCGAGCAAGCGGTATTTATATTTGCAACTTATATCGGGATCCACAAAATTTCAACTTCAGGATCCCCATTTCTACATTGATTTTGCTTGGCCAAAATGCAACCAATAAAGCTTTTTTTTTTTTTTTTAAACTGATCACAACATTTTCATTTATAACTATTTTTCAGCCAGGATCGAAAAGTGTGGGTGGCCTTGGTCGTGGAAGTGATTTCGGCTTTAAGATCGGTTACATAATTAATTAGGATTCTATGGCACGATATATAGGCTATTCACGTAGGTGTTAGACTCCGTTCACGTGTGTGAATGTAAAAAGGCATAAATTTAGAGAAACATATCCTAACAAAAATAATCGCCAGACAGATCTTATATGAATACAATAAGTTTCCTGTTGATTTCATTGTTCGAAGAGCTTGGATATTTAACAATGTTTTTGACTGAATGCACCAATCAATATATATATATATATATATATATAGAGAGAGAGGGGGGATAGAGACAAAGAGAGAGCGGTAGAGAGAGAGAGAGAGAGAGGTAGACGGGGAAAGAAAGCGGGAGAGTTTGAGAGTGATGTGTTTCTGGGCTTATAGGCAGAGAGAATGGAATTAGCAAGCTGAGTCCAAATCTGGCCGCGGTTGGTCGCGTGCGCTTCTTCCTAATGTAATCAAGTCAATCTCTTTTCCCCCATCTATGAGTAAAATAGTCACAGAGACAGATCTCTTGGCTAGTAGGGCTACAAGTCTGTCAGAATGACATCTCTAAATTCGGACCCTCTACCAGCATATCATGTACATAAATGGCAAAGAAAAGCACATTACACATTTTATTGAAGAAAATATGAGTCCTCTTTAGGAATCAAAAACTGCTGAAGAAATTATATATATATATATATATTTCATAGATAGAAATAAGTGAAACTTTTATTCCTCCTATTATATAAATAAAGTAAGTAAATCCCCTGACTGTAATAAGGGCCATCTAATCAAGTACCACTTTTGGAGTATTTCGAATGACTCGACCTTGGATTGAACCCCGGTTGTTTATGCCATTGGTGAACACTGTACTCATAAGGCTATAAACTATTATGCAACTTATATTACTCATAAAGCCGAATAGATAATCTGCCTTAATAAACATAAAATGTTATTTGACGTGAAGTTCATAAAAAAATAAAGTATATTTTAAAGCATGTATCGAACTAGGGTAGTTACACGAATCTTAGCTATATGGTTTTCGAAGAAAATCGGGTCAGTACAATCTGTCTTTAATTAAAAAAAAAAAAAAAACATTGACTTTTCGTTACTCGTAAAAAGTTTTTAGTGAGCAGTTGTATTCTAAATGAATATTTTTTAATTCCAAATATTATTTTCAGCTAAACTATTTCAAAATCAGGAAACAGATTTGTTTAATTTTACTGGACTAAATTCTGTATGATTATGTGTTACTTCTATCGCATAGGGGTGAGATAATGTTGGTAGATTAGGAAATTAAAGATGAATAGATAAACAAAAAAATATAATGAGTTTAGAATCGAAAATTTTAGAATGTCACGTGACCTTTATTTCTTATAATGTATAAAAAGTCTCAAAAGGTTGAAAGCAGGAATTGAACTAGGTAGACAAACGAATCTTTACTGTGTTGTTTTCGAAGAAAGTCGGGTCAGTACAATCTGTGTTTGATTTAAAAACCTTGATTTTTCGTTACTCATAAAATCTTTTGGTGAACAGCTGTATTTTCAATGAAAACTTTTTAATTCCCCAAATTATTTTCAACTAAACTATTTCAAATTCGCAAAAGAGGTTTGTTTAAATTTACTGTGCTAATTTCTATATGACTCATCTATGACTACTCTCAATCGATGAAAATATATGTACTTAATATAGTCTAAAAGTTTTATGTAAGAACAATTACCGTCCTCAATACAACCAGAAAAACATGATGAACCTAATTTTTATTAAAATATGAACCGCTTTAGCGGAAAAATGTCTAAAAATAGTGCAGTAAATATAAACCATAAAGGTGATACAGGAACACCTGAAACTAGTTCAGGTACTCAGTTCGAGAAGTAAGGCATAGAAATAGCAGGATAACAGACTTTCCCTTTAAGTTAAAACTTAAGAGATTTTTTGTGACCCGGTGTTCATGAACAGTCACCGTAACTGTTCTCTGTCACATCTGTGCCTGGCGCGCAGATAATAAACACCCCTGAGTCTGGTATAGCCACAGTATACCAACCATGATAAAAATGTTGAATCAAAATATGATACGACATGGGACCCAGGTAACAAGCTTTAGTGTCATGATCGACAGGTTCTCTCCTGATTGCCAACATATGTGACCTGATCGTCATCCAGCGAATGTTGGCTGTTCTTTTTTCAGGTAAACGAATGACGATTTAAGGAACCACAACAACCAGAGACGCAAACCCAAAACATAGTTATGGAAGAAAACCACCTTGCACTACACCGCTATTTTGGAGCAACCCTACACAAAGAGTATATAGTAAAAGAATGACAGAGATCTGGCAAAATGTGCTAGTTTTCAGACAGACTTGCCGAACATGTCAGGACAATAATAAAGTTTGGTTTTAGGACTTTGAAATACAAGAAATACACCAGAAAATAAATAATGAAGAAGATAGTAATACAATATCAGACACACCAATAATTAGTAAACAAAAACAGCGTAACCAAAATGAACTGCCAACTTTGGAAAATAGAAATGTCACATATAATCAAACAACACACAACCTGACTAATCAGAACAAACGCTAACAGAAGAACACTAAGTAAATCTAGAAAATTTAAAGAGAATATGAACTGGGGGAAAAGCTGCTTTACCATCACTAAGAAACATAGAATGGAGAAGAGTAAAGACGGAAACGAAAAAAATAAATCAAGTACTACATTATATATCTATGCAGAGGTAAAATTTGTTTATGAGAAAATTTGGATCCCCTTAAAAATACGAAGAAAATATCAAAACCTGGATGAGAAATTCGACAGGAAACGCACATAATAAATCTAGGAAAACAGGCCAAAATGATAAAACCAAGGAAATATTACAGAAGTGCTCGAAGAAGGCCCGAAAGCGGAAATATACGTCGATTTACTTAAAAAAACACTAAAAAAATCAAACTGGAAAACGCCAGGCATTGATGGCATACATGGTTTTTAGAAATGTATAGATGCGTATCCGAATGAATATCCAAAGTAAAAATCACATTGGTTCAGTCGGACCGCCCCAAATATCTACAGATCCATAACCTGCCTGCCGGTGGTGCGGAAAATATTAACAGCGCAAATAAGGGAAGACATTTGCTACATGCTATCAAGCCGTGGTTTGTTCCCTGAGTAACAGAAAGGTTGCCGCAAAAGATCCAGAGGCACAAGAGAGTTTCTTTACATAGATCGGCACATCCTAAACGAGAGCAGAACCAGAGGGGAAAATGTAGCTATGGCCTTGATTGAGATATCATATGGTTCCACAAAGGTGGATAATAAACTGCCTCAAAATATGCAACATATCAGATAAAGGCATAAAATTTATATGAAGGCATATCATATGAAGGCATAAAATTTATATGAAGGCATATCATATGGTTCCACAAAGATGGATAATAAACTGCCTCAAAATATGCAACATACCAGATGAAGGCATAAAATTTATCAAGAAAAAACATGAAAACCTGGAATGCGGAAGTTACATAAGGTGGGGAAAGCAGATCTGAAGCAAAAATCCAAAAAGGCATTTTTCAAGGAGAAGCACTCTCAACGTTTCTATTCATAGTTGCGATGATGCCACTTAACCACATATGCAGAAAATGTATTGCCTGTTACAAACTTACTAAATTGCTAGAAAAGATCAAATACCTAATGTACATGGACGACATCAAACTATTCGTAAAAATGACAGAGAACTGGAAAGTGTAATACACACTGTTAGAATATACAGTCAGGACTTAGGGATGGAATTCGGCAGACAAAAATGACCCATGCTAATCATGAAAAGCGTAAACGACAATTGACGTACAGAACGGAACAGCCAAATCAAGACAAGATTAGAACCTTCGTAGAAAAGGAAACATAAATACTTGGACATCTTGGAGGCTGTCACCATCAAACAACTGGAGATGAAAAAATATAAAGAAAGAATATCTCAGGAGAGCTAGAAAGCTACTCGAGTCAAAACTATCGAGCAGAAACCTTATCAAAGGATTAAGTACATGGGCTGTACACCTTGTTAAATATTCGGGGCACTTTTTGAAGTGGACCAGAGAAAAACATAACCAAATGGACCAAAGAACAAGAAAAAAAATGACCATGTATAAGGCATTGTATCCCAGAAATGACTTTGACCGACTATATGTATCAAGAAATGAGGGAGGATGAGGCCATTCCAGCATTGCGGACAACGTTGACGCATCGATACAACGACTCGAGGGCTACAAAGAAAAGCACGAAGAAGACTGATTACAGCCAACTGAAAAGATACTGACAAAATGTTGGCCAACAGAGTTACAATAACTAGTAACTAAAAATGAGAAGAACAACTACATGGGTGTTTTAAACGACAAATAAATACACCAATCGAGAAAACCAGGACGTCGCTAAGGAAAGGAAACCTTAAGAGTAAAACAGAATCTTTCCTAATAGCAGCACAAAACAACGTCATAAGAACCAATCATATCAAAGCGAGAATAGATAAGACGCAACAAAATAGCAAATGAAGGTTATATAGTGATAGAAACCAAACCATCAATGACATAAAAACGAATTCAATAAATTAGCACTGAAGGAGTATAAGGCGATACACGACTGAGTGGGCAAGGTGATCCCATGGGAGGCATGTAAGAAATTTAAATTTAACCATACGATAAAATGGTATATGCACAACCCAGAAACCGTCCTAGAGAATGGCACACATAAACTACAATGGGACTTTGACATACAGACGGATCACCTAATCTCGGCCAGAAGAGCAGACGTTATAATAATCAGTAAAAGTAAGAGAACTTACAAAATTGTGGACTTTCCCGTCCCAGCAGACCACAGAATAAAATTGAAAAAATGTGGAAAGAAGGATAAGTAACTCCACCCTATTAGGGAATGAACAAACTATGGAAAATTAAAGTGATAGTTATACAAATTGTTATTGGTACTTTGGTACAGTAACTGAAGGATTCTTAAAGGAAATGGAGGACTTGGAAAAAGGAGGACGAATGGAGACTATCCAAAATACAACATTATTGAGAACGGTCAGAATACTGATAAGAGTCCTTGAGACTTGAGGAGATTTGCTGTCACGCAAACTCCACTGAAAAGCCATCAACTAAAACTGACACGAACAAATCTCAGCGAGTAAAAAAAAAAAAAATAATAATAATAATAATAATCAATCACCTAATGTACATGGATGACACCAAACTATTTGCAAAAAATGAGAAAGAACAGTAAACCCTTATGCACGCCGTTAGAATATACAGTCAATACATAGGAATGTAATTTGTCATTTAAAAATATGCCATACTTGTCACGAAAAGCATCAAATGACATATGACTGACGAAATAGAACTACGAAATCAGGACAAAATTAGGACGCTTGGAGAAAATGAAACCGAAAAATACTTGGATATCTTGGAGGCTGAAACCATTAAACAAGTGGAAATGAAAAACAAAATCTCAGGAGGATCAGAATACTACTTGAGACAAAACTCTCTAGCAGAAACCTCATCAAAGGAATAAACACTTGGGCTGTGTCCCTCGTTAGATATTTGGGACACATTTCTCAAGTGAACTAGAGATGAACTTAAACAAACGGATTAAAGAACAGGAAAACTAATGACCATGTATAATGCAGACAACGTTGACAGACTATATGTATCTAGAAAGGAGGAAGCAAGAGGACTTGCCAGCATGGAAGACTGCGTTGAGGCATCCATACAACGGCTCGAAGACTATATAGAAAAATACGAACGAGGACTGATTATAGCCATCAGAAAAGATATCGACAACACGATAGACGACAGAATGACTATAAATAGAAAACAAAAATGAGCAAAAAACAACTCTATGACCACTTTAAATGGCCAATTAACACAATCTCACACGAGAAAACCTGGATCTGGCTAAGAAAAGGAAACCTTAAAAGAGAAATGGAATATCTCCTAATAACAGCACAGGGCAACGCCATAAGAACCAATCATATCAAAGCGAGAACAGACATGACTCAACAACATAACAGTGACAGAGACGAAAGGATTAATCACATATTAAGCGAAAGCAACAAATTAGCACAGAGGGAGTATAAGGCGAGACACGACTTGGTCAGCAAGGGGATCCACTGGAAAATGTGCAAGAAATTTAAATTTGACCACAGAAACAAATGGTATATGCACAACCCAGCACCTGTCCTAGAAAATGACTTACATAAACTCCTATGGGACTTTGACATACACACAGATCCCCTAATTTCGGCCAGAAAACCAGACCTTATAATAAATAACAAAAAAAAAAAAAAAAGAGAATTTGCAAAATTCTCGACTTGGCTGCCACAGCTGACCACAGAATAAAACTGAAAGAACATGAAAAAAAGGATAAGTACCTTGACCTTGCTAAAGAATTGGAAAAGCTGTTGAACATGAAAGTGACGATTGTACCAATTGTGATTGGTGCTTTTGTCACAATAACTAAAGTGTTATTAAAAGGCCTGAAGGTCTTGGAAGTTATCGGACGGGTAGAAACTATCCAAATAACAGCATTACTGAGAACGCCTCGAATACTGAGAAGGGTCATGGAGATTTGAGGAGACTTGCAGTCACTCAAACTCCAGTGAAAAACCATCAGCTTATACTGATGTGAAAAACTCTGAAAGAGTAAATAATAATGATAATAAAAATTAAAAGCTAGCAAACAGAAATGGAAAGGAAAACCACTGTATGGATATTTCAGGTGAAAACTGGCAAAAGTTTGAACATGAGAAGACAGACATGGCTACGAAAGGAAAATGCAAAAACAAAACACAAAAAAGCTAAAAATGAGCATATCTCTTAATAATTGCAAAAAACAGTTGTATAAGGGACAGTTATATTAAAGAAAAATCAATAATACGCAACAGAATTGCAAATGTAAATGCAAACGATAAAGGGATGAAACAATAAGTCACTCTGTAAGCGAAGGCAATCAATAAGCCCAAAATGAATATAAGGAAAGACACGACTGTGTAGGAAAAGCGATGATCTGAGAATTTGCTAGACATGGATTTTTTACCATACTACCAAATTGTATGTGCACAAACTAGAACCCCTCTTAGACTCATAAAATTCTCTGAAATTTTAAGATTCAAAAGGATTACCAAATCCCGGCCAAAATACCAGAACTAACGCAAATTGTGAAAAAAATAAAGAGGGAACTTGCTCTCTTGTAAACTGAGCCGTTCTGTAGTACCAAAGAGGGAAAATAAAATTTGGACCTTGCCAGAAAATTAAGAAGGCTGTAGAACATAAGTATGAAGGTGATAGCAATTGTAGTTAGTGCGTTTTGAACGGTCCCGTTTTGATTTGGAAATCAGAGAACAAATCAAGACAATCCTGACCATAGCATTATTGAGATCGATCAGAAGATTCAGTTTTGGGGATTTGACGAGACTCGCTATTAGTCAAACTCCAGTGAAAGACTACAAGCTAACCCTAATAATTTAATAATGAGTCATCATAACTAGAATAATCCTACTGCTAACCTACCAATATATTCGTAATAACCAATATAAAATAAAATCACACAAAAAAAATCAACATAAATGATATGCACAAACAATTTGAAATGCTGATATAGACATTGTAATCGATGATAGAAAAGTTCTGGACAAAAGGTAGGGACTGAGGGGTTAATAATATCATCACAAGACCAGTTCCTACCGACAAAAAGTCATCAGGCAAATATAAAAAATGGATCAAAACCAACATGTTGATTGTATAAAAAGAAAACTGAATAAATTGAAAAGTTACTTCAGATTTCTCAATTTTAATGCCAATACAATGTAAAGAAAGCCATGATGAAATCATCATCATCATATCGTGCTGGCAGCACGGATATCCCTGACCCTCTCTCGCCACTCCTCCCTATCGTTCATCGCCCTAGGTAGGTCTTCAGGACAACAACCTGTATCCTCACATAGCTGCTGAATGTACGTTCGTGCTGGTCGTCCTGCTTTTGCGCGGCCGTGTGTGGGGATCCATAAGAGTACATCTCTTATGAGTTCATCTCTGCTTCTCCAGCAATGTCCTGCATGTCTGGTTCGCCTAACTTGAATAGTTTTCGTGATAGGGGGCAGATGGCCGTACAGTTGGTGTCTTGTGGGGTGTTGCTGCCAGGACTTGTTCAGGATTGCACGCAGCATTCTTGTGTAATTGCCATCTAGTTTCTTCTCCAGCCGTTTTGTTAGCGTCCATGTAGTGCATCCATATAGCAGTATCGATGTGACCGCTGCCTGGAAGAAACTGCGTTTCATTTTATCGGTTCAACCGAAAAGGACATCGAAACGAGGTTAACGAAAGCATGGACAGCTATCAATAGGCTATCGACTAATCATGATGAAATAGGACATTATATTCCTTGAAAAATATGTAAATACTATTGAAAAAAATGTAAATACTATGGAATAGTGAAAGGTGATAAACAGAACCAATAAAAGAAGCTAAAAAAGCAACTACTCTCAAGGACTTTGTTATCCAAACTTGTAAGTAAATAACTTACAATAGGCGAAAAGTATTGGTTAAGGTCTAATATAACTTCTAATTGATATTTCAGAACCAGTAGATAATAATTTATTAGTTAAAGAATAAAATGAAATAATCAAATAAATAAATATAAATCAATTAAGATGCTTTAAAATCAAAGATAGTAAAGAAAATGATCACCATCAATCAAGATCCTTCAGAAAGTTCATGCATCGATATCGTTAAGGGAATATCTTTATATGTTTTCAAACACAGAAGAGCTCAAGGAAATCATTGTGAACTCTCATACATATTCAAAGCATTCTTGGTCAATACAGATTGATTATTTCTTAATAGGAAAATTAGGAAGCATTTGTCTTCCGAGGAATTCCCAAAAGTTATGGCTTCTATTTATTACCCCAGAAAGTACACATGACTTTATAAAAGAAATTGAAACAGATACTTTTCTGCAAAATAACCATTTTTGGCATCGTAATCACAATAAGGTTTATGTTTTTCACAAACGATGCACAGGGACCCACAAAACTCGCTAGAGAAAATATTCACCTGTAGTAGAGATTAATGTTCTTTTTCTGGTAGTAATCACGCTGGCATTGTCAGGAATTATTTTCCCCTGTCGTTCATAATTCATAAGCCGAATTCGTATTGTTCAAACAATTGAAGCTCTCTACTTTTGATGTATTAACAGCTGTATTAGAAGTGTTTGGTTTGGTTTCCATTAACATTCACCGAACATTCATGAATATCCATGAATGGAATATTTTCGTCATAGAAATATTCCATGATATACATCTGCTTTCATGCTTGGCAACATTTTCCCCGGATGATATTTGTAACAAGGCAAAAATATGGGTTATTGAAGGAAAGTTTAGCATCTACTGCCATACCACCAACATCCTCCTCTAATTCTGTTGGACAATATATTAAAATAGATAACATTACTTGATTGGTTTGTTGATTTGATTAACGGTATGTAAAATGTTTTTTCAGTTATTTTATGTCAGTTAAGCTGTTGTGGTTTCCGAATATATACGGCAGAGAATATATCTTCACGATAACTTTAGACATATACATACTTCATAAATTCGAACTAATATATCTGACTGGAAAGCTTGTTAGCGCTCAAGGCCAGAGTGTTCATAGGATTACTTTTAGGTAATGGTAACGAAGTTGTAACCATACAGCATAGAGTTCTATAACCGGAGTCAAAGTGGATGCAGATTTGAGCAATACTCAGGCAATTTTGTTCATCATTAGTGAAAGCATATAGTTAATTATGTTTACTTTGGGGATGAATAGCAACTTATACCTGTAAACATTCTCAGTACAGTAGCGGTATATTTCTCTCAGAATACAATATATTTTCTTTGTAAATAAAGTGGAAGCTTTACTTTTCAGACTACCTTTTAATTGGCATATATTAAACTAAACATTTTAGCAAAAGGCCACAAATACGGAGCACCATCGATCTCACTAACTATGGATCACTAGCCCTGATTATCAATTACTAGTTATTTTATGCGTCTCTTGTTTAGTTCATTTGAAATCCTTACAATTATACATCTACTTGACTCAGCTAAATTTACACATTAATTACAATAAATTTATTTTTGTACAGGATGTGTTAGGCAACATGGTGCCTTAGAAATCCTACTGTTTATTAAATAAATACAAAAATCCTACCGTAAGCAAATTCGACGAGAGCGCATGCGCTTATTTAATATTTTCCAGAGAAACTCAGAGTGTAAATAACAATGTTGATTCTTTGGGGAGATATTTTTTCTTCTCATTCGAAATGCCTCGAAACAATATTCTAACCATTTTTATCAATGATTAAAAACCAATAATCAAGTAAAGTCAAGAGAGCGAGTATGAACACCTTTTGTTCTTTAGGGAATTTTATCGAAATTGGAATAATCACATGGACATTTTCTTTTCGTGAGTACATACACACAGGGACTTTAATATAATGTTCAACATGCTTCGAGATAATTTGGTTTTCAAAAGAAGAGAAACAACTGCTCAAAGAAATGTGCACTCGTGCAAAGAGCTGCAAAAACGAAAAGTGTACTCCATTCTGACTTTTGAAACTGATTATTTGTTTGGTAAATGAGAGGATGTCAAAAAAGTAAGACGAATTTTAATTTTCACATTGCTCAAGAATTAGTAATAATTTTCATTCCTGTTTTTATCATTTATGGATAAATGGAACACAGAGCTTGTAATAATATCCCGTACAATTAATTCTGCGAGAATTATTTTTATTACCTACAGGCAAGCTTTTATTTATATCAAAATCATTTTTACTTAGTATACTAATAAAATCCATCCATTCATACGTAAAAAGGTAAAGTCGGCAACCTTAGTCGATGGTGACCTGACGGCTCCCTTTTCAATTGCTACTACACCGATGTGTAGGGGAGGATGGTACCCCATTCTCTGGATTTCTCCACTTCACCCTTGATCATTTCCTTATAATACTGAGTGTTAAGCAAAGCTGTATCAAGTACCATGCTTTGAGTCTTTGGTATGACCTGACCAGTGATTGAAACCAGCTCTCACGGATCATTGGCGAACACTCTACTCAGTCAGTGGCCAGATTAGATACATACCTAAGTAAAGTTGGCTACCGGATTCGAGTGCGACTAGAAGGGTCCCTTTTCAATAGCTACAACACCGAGGAGTGGGGGAGGGCGCTACGCCTTTCCCTGGAATTCTCTACTTTACCCTTGATACGTACTTTATATTGCTGAGTGTTAAGCAAGGTCGTATGAAGTACCATTTTAAAGTCTTTAGTCTGACGCAACCTGGGATTAAACCCAGATCTCCCAGACCATTGGTGAACAGTCAACTCATATTGCTAATGAGCCTTTAAAATTATCTTAGGATATATATATATATATATATATATATATATATATATATATATATATATATGTGTGTGTATGTGTGTGTGTGTGTGTGGTGTGTGTGTGTGTGTGTGCTGCTAACAAAAGACTTTGAGGGCAATCATCAAAGCAAAGGAATGACCTTTTTGGTGATTACATCATCATCCTCATCATCATGTGCCATCAGCATGGATATTCCTGATCCTTTCTCACCACCCCTCCCGTATCATCGCAGAACTGCAGAATGTAGGTTAGAGCTTGTCACCCTGCTTTTGCTCGGCCATGTGAAGGGATTCATAGGAGTACATCACTTATGAGCTCGTCCCTGTTTCTCCAGCAGTGTCTTGTGTGACGTTGAATTCTACTCTGACGTTAAGAGATCGATATCTTGGTCATTGTCCTCTGTAGAAGACTGTTACATATAATGTGTATCGCCCTAATGCAGTCTGGCACTTGACACTCCACAAAATAAATCCCGGTTAAGACTCCTATTTCGGGCGTATGATAAACAGACAAATAATGTGGAGACTAATTCGGGGCCAGACTGACCTCAGGCGTTGTTAATTCACTTTCACATACGCCACCAATTCCTTTGTCTTCATACCCACTCAGATCATGGAAGAATTAACTTCTAGGTTAGATAATATTAACTGTAGACAGATTTCGTAACTCCTCTTGTAATGTTTAAGGAGGCAATAAGACGTTAGCGAGAAGTAGTGAAAGTAGTACGAGGCTGGGACAAGATACATGCAAAAGAAGTCAAATCGACAGAGGAAAGAACATAACCAAAATATTTCAACACGTGGGTGCATTTAAAATATAATAAAATTTTAATATGCGACGATCAAACAAATAATGATGAGATTTAAGAAACAGTTCCTTTTCCCATTCACTTTTCTTTTTAAAATACCGACAATATTTAACCAACAGGAAAACATAAAACAAAAATGTCTCTCGACAGTCCTTTTTCTTCTTTCTGTTTTTTTCTTTCTTTCTTTATCTCTTACTTGAGTAAAAGTTTCTAAGCCACCGGACTGAGGCGTGTAGCAATGATCATTCAATAAATTTAACTATTGATGAAACAGAACCTTTACAGTTTCTCTCTTTTTTCTATACACATTACTTTCCAATACTTAAGAATTGTAGAAGGAAAACGGTTTGAGCTGTGCTTATCTTTGACGGGTTTTCAATTTTCAGGGGTTTTCTCTCTTTTTTACGGTTGAGTGCCTTTTTCCGGAGCGGGTTCCCATCGATCTGGTTCTAACGCTGGCTTTGTCCAAACTGAAGATCCTTCTTCAAATTTCTCTAACGCGTGATGGGCTTTTTTGGCGTGAAGAGCCTGTGGACCAATCATCAGATTTTCCTCCCCCACCAACTCGCCGGGTCACGCCAATTGATTGATCTAGACTTCCTTCGTTCAACAGACTAAAGGGCTTGGGTTGCAGATAGCTTGCCCTTTCTCTCACCTACCACTTTAATGGTTTGCTTCTTAATGCCTGTTGATTCAAATAAAGAGTGGTAGGGTTATTGACCTCCCCCTTCCCCCCCTCTCTCTCTCTCTCTCTGTAGCATACCCCGTCACACCTGCATTTCTGGTTCATCTAATTTGGATAGCTGCTGCTTTGTGGGGTGCTGCCTCCATAATCTGTTCAATATAGCTCGCAGCGTTCTTGTGTACTTGCCGTCAAGCCTTTTCTCTTGCCGTTTAGTTAGTGTCCATGTAGTGCATCCGTATAGCGGTATCGACACGACCGCTGCTTGGAAGATACCGCGTTTCATTTTATAGGTCAGGTCTGACTTCCGTATGACCAATAACCTATTGATAGCTGTCCATGCCTTTGTTAATCACGTGCCGATGTCTTTTTTGGTTGATGAGACACTGCTTCCTAGGTAGGTTAACTTGTCTACTAGTTTCAGGGACCTACCGTTTAGTGTAGAATTGTCACCGGTTTGATTAAAGCACATATATCCCTTTTTGTGTGCATTGACATGAAGGCCAATGCCTGCGGCAGCTCGATCCAAACTATGCAGTAGGTTTTCGGCTCGGGTGGGAGCATTTGCTAGAATCGCTATGTCATCGGTGTAGTCGGCATCGGTAATTTTTTTTGCGGGGTACCTTCTGCTTCTTTTCTTTGTCAGCTCGAAACCGTTTTCTTTGATTTTATTGATCGATGTTCTGAGCACGTAGTCTAGACAGATGATAAAGAGATAGAGGGCAAGTGTGTCTCCTTGCAGTACCTCTGCTACAATGTCGAAGTAGTCTGTGTCTCCCTCCGGACAACGCACTTTCACTATGGTGTTTCTATAGAGAATCATTATGGCTGCAACGGTTTCTTTTGGTAGAATTTGCTCCATCTTCCCTCTGTGTATGGAATCAAAAGCCTTTGTAAAGTCGATAATTAATATTGTTGCCCGTAGGTTTTTTGCCCGTACACCGTCTTGAATTCTACGGATAGTCAATATTTGTAATGTCGTGGATCTATTTCTTCGGAAGCCATTTTGGTTCTTCCTAAGAATGTTGTCAATCTTGGGTTCTATGTGGTCGCGTAGTACGGTATTGTATATTTTGTCTACTATATATGTAAGTGTTATACCTCGGTAGTTCTTGACTAATCCGAGGTCTCCTTTTTTAGAGAAAGGGAGGATGCATCCGTTCATCCATCTGCCTATTCGATTTTGATTGTAAACTACATTACCGTGTCGGAGCAGTATGTCGTCGAATTATCTGGTCTTCCATACTTCTGGCGGAATTTCATCAATCCCTGCGCATTTTCTATTTTTAATTTTTCTAAGTACTGAGTCGAATTCTTCTAGAGTAAACGGTCCTTTATTCACCCCAAACAGCGGAATTATACGTATGTGAAAGAATTTCTTTTTAGTTATATTACTACTACAACTACTACAACTACATATAATAATGATAATTATAACAATACTAATAATAATAACTGCGGATCATTAAGGTGACGGTGATACCATTTGTAGAAGGTGCGCTTGGAACGGTTTCCAGAAGTTTGAAAATAAAACTCGAGGAGCTGATAATCAGGGCAAGAGTTGAGACCGTCCAGACAACAACATCGCAAAGATAGGCAAGAATACTCATGAGATTCCTAGAGAAACGTCCCCCAACTAGCAATGGTGTGAAAAACTCCCAAGGAGTAAAATGATAATAATGATATAGATTGTTCAGAGAAAACTTTCCTTTAGTTCATAATTTTAAATTGAAAAATGGTGACTGATGCGATTGATTCTATGCTTCGTATACAATATATAGTATCATTCGAGAATTTTCCAAAACATGTTTCTAAAACTTATCGTTTATTATGGATAGAATATTACTAATACAAAATAAAATTGCCTTTTGATAGAGGATTGATATTCTTATAATCTTAAAACATTTAACTTTATTGGTATATCCAAAAAGATGCACTGTCTAGAACGATATCAACCACGCCACCGGGACTCACCCGGTGATTGTTCTTATTAATATTAGGAGTAGCAGTAGTAGTCGTAGTAATAGTAGTAACTGTCACAAGTCAAATTCTGGTTTAACTGCATTGATAAGGAAGGACATTATTTCGGAAGAATTATTGTGTAAAATGAATGCATGCTTTCGTCATAACGCTATTGATTAGTATATATATATATATATATAATTCCAGGCCATTTTATAGGGAAATTGAATTTAGTAGTCGATTGAGAGCTTATTATTTTTGCTATAACCACATGCCATGAATATATCATGAACTCTTCAATATTAACAAATGATTGAAATATTCATACGAATTTGCACATATATCGGTTATTAAACCATAATTTTAAAATATTTTAGCGAACACTTTCCTTCTCGTTTGAGGAGAAAATAAGCACCAAACCTCAGAATAAGCCAGCTCAAACCACCATCATCTTCCGCAATTGTGTATATAGATATAAAGTGAATATTTGATGGACCTGATTACACTAAGAAGGAAAAATCTAGTCCTACCTCAAATATATTGCGCTTCTTAATGTTTATTCTTCATCAATACTTATTTAATCATGAAGAAATATTTGTTTTGAGGCGATTCAAAATGGCAACAAAACAAACCAAGGGCTTAACAAATGTACATAAGTCTGTTATCAAATTCTGGGTAGCTGAGATGTGCAAACCATGTGAAACTTACAGACGAATATGTGAGGTGTATAAAGACATATTCTTTAGCAAGAAATATCTACAAATGAGCTAAAAACCGATGTTCTACTACGAATATGAAACTAAAAGAGATTCCATAAATTGGAAACACACTGAATCTTTAGTAAAAAAAAAATTCTAGGCGCAGAGGTCAGTATAAAAGCCATGCTAACAGTACTCTAAAACATTAAAGGAGCCATTATCGTTAATTTTTTTCTTTCACAATCAATTTTCTTGAAAAAGGGGCAATCCGTAAACATTAGTTCCTATTTCTACAATCTAACGCTAGATGTACTTTATTTATTGAATGGTCCTCATATTTTATTGTTCTTTAAAATGATTCATTGTGTACTTTCATTAACATTAATTTTTAATAGTATTTTGGGTCTTTTTTTATATTTACATGGTGTGAAAAAAAGCGACCCGAATAAATGGTTATTATTATTATTATTATTATTATTATTATTATTATTATTATTATTATTATTAAACATTGAATTAGGACCTGTGTACCAAGGAACAATGTATATAATAAAGTTATGGCGTATGAACGTCTTATTTCTAGTTTAGTCACCCAGAGTACTTCTGAGCGAGTCAGGGCTAATTCTCCATTAAATTCCGTGTTACTTGTAACTAAAGTTGGCGACCGCAGTCAAGGGTAACCCGATAGCTCCCTTTTCAATAGCTACTATACCGAGGTGTAAGGAAGGGCGCTACTCCATTCCCTGGATTGCTCCATTTTACCCTTGGTCCGTATCTTATAACGCCGAGTTTTAATCAAGGGGGCATTAAGTACCATTTTTGGAGTCTTTGGTATGACTCCCCCTGAGATTAAACCCCGATCTCCCGGACCATTGGCAAACACACTAGTCATTAGAACAATGTTACTTAGTTAAACTAATATTTTTAGAATATCCTCAACACATTTGCTTAAGGCAAAACCTTTCATATGATATTCTTACGTTATTTCTTAAGAAAAACGAAAACAATGTTATTTCAGTCTGTGTTTGTTCTTTGATAGTTTTGATTCCTTTGTCGACGCATAACTACTCTCATTATATTCCTATCTTCATTGAAAACTCACATTTTCTTCGTTCATTTCCTGGCATCATCTTTTCTTCTGTCTTCTTTTGTTTGTTTTGAATCAAAGTAGATTAAGATATCCTTTTTTTTTTTTAGAGCTTCTCTTTTATTCGCTCTATGAAATCAAACCGAAAAAAGACGCTTCCTTATCAGACAAATCACTGAGGAAATGGGACAATTTCGAAACAATCAATACCTTCTAAATATTGGCCCCTGTTCAACCAAATTGTGCCCTGTATTTACCAACGAATACTTGTCTTCTATAGGTTATAATCGTTGTTTTTGTTGGGGAGAGAGAATGATGCCTAACAATAAACAGAATCATTCATTGATGTTTTTTATCTTTCTTTTCTTAAGCTAAGAAATTATGTCAATGATAGTGTTTACTATTCTGGTTTCTATGGGTTTTTTTTTAATATGAGATACCGAGTAGCAAAAACGACACAGAAACCAGCATTTGAGAACAGCGTTCAAGTTCTTTTATGATCTTAATATTTTTTTCAGAAGTGCTCTGGGGAAGGCGTAAATATGCATTGCCCAAATATTTATCACAATGCTAAACAGTGACATAAACAACTTAATACGAATCTTTTATAAAAATGCTGGAATTTTAGATTTTTAAATAATCGATATCCTCACAGCTAATGACAGTAAAAAAAAATATAAACTACACTAGATATAACGCATAAAATATACCCATTACATCTGAATTGTATCACACACACACACACACACACACACACACACACACACACACACACACACACACACATATATAAATATATTAGAATTATGGACATGAAAAGTCTCTTACATACTTTTCGGTTTCTCACAATCTTCAGACGGTTTTGCGTTAAAAGTGTTCTATCTAGCGTCAATATTCCATGAAATTTGTGTTTTAACAAAAGAACCAGGCAAATTTATACATTTTGCCAAAGTGATTTATTTAGCAAACAAATCTGGAACAACCTTACTACTATTGTGCGTTAGATCCTCACGTTTTTGTGGGTTCGTAGATAGTCTAAATGTGCCATTGTAGGGAAGGACCTAGACTGGGGAGGAGTAAACTTTTCCTTGAGCGTCTTATTGTTTTCTTGTTGACAGCTGACCCAACTTCAGCTCTTAGCAAAATAACCGAGAGAGATTAAGTGAATACATTTTCTGTACGTGAAAATACAATCCTTGTTCATCTTGGAAATGGATCACTTGTTTCTTCTGTTGTGAAAGAAATTATCATCAGTGTAGAAAAAAATTCAGAAACTGAACAAAACGAATATCTTTACAAGCTTTGATATTTTTTATCATTTGTTTTCTATTTCCTAAGGTATTTTGAAGATATGATTTGAGCTAGTAATTTTTCTTCAAGCATTTTAATCTCTTTGTCTCTCTCTAAACACACACACAGACACACAGACACACACACACACACATATATATATATATATATATATATATATATATATATATATATATATATATACGGTACAATAAACCATGTGCTGCTCCACCAAAATACAAAGTTTTCGTTTTCCATGACATCAGAAATATATTTATCTTTTTAAATATTTTGCTGAGAGTTAATGCTAAAAATCTAATACAAATCCTTGTTATGTAGTATTGGGTCACCTGCGGTGCTGTTATGTGGATATCATGACAAACGAAAAATAAATGAAGATGAAGGCAATAGTCTGAAAATTGTAAATGATAAAAAAACGGAAAGAGTCAAATTCTAACCTTGGTTTGAAAAGCAACAAGAACACGGATTTATACCAGTGAAGCATCTTTTCGTGTTTTAACAATTTTTAGCCACCATAAAGAATTTTATAAAATGGTTCTCTTTTCAAAGAGAGACAGTTGTAAACGTACAAAAAGCTTGCCTTATTTGTTAGAATAATAGAAGTCGAAAAAACTGGAAGCATCGTTTTCGATTTCTTTCGCCAGAGGTGTTCAAGTATCAAAGTTTTAGACTTTTCGACTTTCTTAGCGTTTCAAAAACCAAAAGCGCAAAATTATGTTATAGAAATAAAATATTGAAAGTTAGAGAGAAGACACAGGACTCAGGAAAAAGTGCTTTTTATTTATGTCAACTAATTTGGGTTCTCACTTTGCGTAAACTGTTAAAAGAAATTTTGTGAGAGTATTGAAGAAAATGTCCTGTGATTAAAAAGCGATGTTGTTTCTGGATTTAACTCAAAAAATGAGACAATCCTAACCCAACTTATTTAAATCACTCGAAAAAGTGACCTGTTGGATGAACCCCTGTATATCACGCTGGATATACCTCAGCACTTCCTATGCGATACGTTTCTTTGTTCTGCAGTCTGTTTTCTTCATTGTACCCAACCCTTCCGCAACACGCAATATGAAGCACAAAGTCAATTCTTAAGAGAAGTACAACTGATTTAAATTCAGTATTTTTCTACAAAAAACGATTTCCATAACAGAGACGAACCCCTTCCACTAATTGCCAACGGGGTATTAGTGCAAGGTGAAATGCAAACAGCTTCGTTCTGGATTTGAACTCTGTTCACCGTGGCTATATCCTACAACAATAACCTTGCGCCACAATAACCTTTCTTTATTTCCCATCGGCAGAATGCATCATAAGTTCAACTTTTAAGCGAATTACCGAAGTAACTGAATGTTTATAAATATTTCAATCAGTGTCTTGTGATTCTACTTTTACACTCTTCAGTCTGGGTTGAAACTGATATGCAGGTGATCATATTCCAAGAAATACGTGGAAAAGTATTGAATAGTCCAGTTGTCTGCTGAAAGCGCCTTTCGCATCGAAGGATCGTATGCAAATGATAGTTTCTGCTTTCTGAATGTGAATTACTATCACATGAAAAGAATACAAATCGATGTAAACGTGCTTCTTTTATCAGCTACAAATCCGTGGAATCTCTGCAATGTACAACAAGAGATGGTTTTATCGTCGATAATTCTTCCTTTGAAGATTATTGTGTTCTATAATCTCAGTAACACCAATCTCCATCCAAACTGTCCCAATCAAACACTCTTTCTTTCTTTCTTTCTTTCTGCTGTTGTTGTTTTTGTTGAGCCCTAAAGAAGACTGTTTTTTTTCTGTTCTTCTGGTTTTTTTGCGTATTGTTATCGTTATAGCTATGATAATTTAGCTATTATTCTGTCCTCTTATTACAGCTACTTTTACCTTTCCTTCCAAATTATCTGGTCATTGTGTATATTTCTAAATATCCTTCCTTTATCCTTCCAAAATGAAGCAGTCATCTAAATCTATTCAGCAAAAAGCAAGAAAACAAAAAAGACGTTTATTTGTTCATGAACTTGCCTATCTCCTACAAAAACCCAAGTACTTTTATAAAACTTCCAAGTTTAAATTTGAAAACATGTTTGCTCTGTTTTTTTATCATATCTTTAACGTACAGAAATGATGGAAACTTCCCGTTTAGAATTTCATGTTATTGTGACATGTGCTGAAATTTCAGAAAATTAAATAATAGGCATTGCTCTCATTATTATTATTATTATTATTATTATTATTATTATTATTATTATTATTATTATTATTATTATTTA
This sequence comes from Sepioteuthis lessoniana, assembly GCA_963585895.1. Classification (NCBI taxonomy): domain Eukaryota; kingdom Metazoa; phylum Mollusca; class Cephalopoda; order Myopsida; family Loliginidae; genus Sepioteuthis; species Sepioteuthis lessoniana. Next base: position 51,405,736 of record OY757914.1, read on the forward strand.
CTCCTTTAGAGTTTTTTCACATCAGTGTTAGCTGATGGTTTCTCACTGGAGTTTGAGTGACACCAAGTCTCCTCAAGTCTCCAGGACTCGTCTCAGGATTCTGGCCGTTCTTAGCAATGCTGTCGTTTGGATAGTCTCTACCCGCCCGCCAACTTCCAAGTCTTCCAGGCCTTTTAATAATCCTTTTGTTATTGTGCCTAAGGTACCAATCACAATTGGCACAATCGTTACTTTCATGTTCCACAGCTTTTTCAATTCACTAGCAAGGTCGAGGTACTTATCTTTCTTTTCACTTTCCTTCAGATTTATTCTGTGGTCCGCCGGGACAGCAAAGTCGACAATTTTGCAAATTCTCTTTTTTATTATTATTATGAGGTCTGGTCTTCTGGCCGGGATTAGGTGATCCGTTTGTATATTAAAGTCCCATAGGAATTTATGCGAGTCATTTTTTAGGACAGGTGCTGGGTTGTGCATATGCCATTTGTTTGTATGGTTGAATTGAAATTTCCTTCACATTTCCTAGTGGACCACCTTGCCGACCTAGTCGTGCCTCGCCTTATACTCGTTCTCTGCTAATTTGCTGCATTCGCTTATTACGTGATTGATAGTTTCATCTCTGTCACCGCATAGCCTACATTTTGTGACGGCAAAATGATTAAAATCCCAAGACGGGAATTTATTTTTCGCACGTGTGAAGACGTGACAGCATGGCACTTGATCCCTCGTAGAATAAGTCCTACTTCAGAGTCCTTTCTCGGGCATATAGAAACTGGCAGATTATGTTGGGGTTAATTTGGGGCTTGACTGACCGCTGCTTGCAAAGGGTTTCCAAACTTCACGTTAACACACACACACACCAGGCCACTATCTCTTCATACCCCTAGGATAATGGAAGATATGAGCCTCTAGGTTTTGATATAATAATATTAACTATAGTAGTCAACAATTCTGGTTTCCCTTATAATATTTTTAAAGGAAAGAATAGGACAATTTAGGCGAGAATAACATGAGGCGAACGAAACTGAAAACAAACATGAAGTAGACAACTTGACAGGCAGAGAACACAATGAATAAATTTCAACACGTGGGGACATTAAGATAAGATAAGTTTTTTTTTATATAAACGCAGACACACATATTCAACGTGTCGGCTATATTATCAGCGGATAATACATAAATGTAAATGTCTTTCTTCCTTTTTTTTTCTTTCGTCTTTCTTTAAATTGAGAGGGAGAGAGAATATGTAATTGCAGTACTTAGCTTTTTGACGGATTCCTTCGGTGGAGTAGTTTCTCTTTTACGGGCTAGCGGTGTTTTATATATCTTTGGCTTGAAGGCATATGGCCTTCTTGTCCCAAATTCTTTCTGCTTTTCCCCGGTAATTTCGGCAGCAGTTTCAATATATCTTATCATCTCAACTACTGTCCTGCAAATCCCAGTTCTGGTTCTTCGCCCGGAGTTTGGCCCTAGATTCGCCCCATCTGTTCACGACGACATCTGTCTTCAAAACTAAACTTCTTTGTCCCTATTTCCGCTAACGAGAAAAGGGGGCTACTTCCGCTTTAGGGTTCTGGCCAATCATTTAGCCTTTTTTCTTCCTTTCCCTAGCGATTCGTTAGGACTACTATCTCTTTCACCCCGACATGGTTACGGTGTACAGATAGCTTGACCCACATTCTTTTCTTCCTTCAACGGCCGGCCGAAGTTGACCTACATTTCTTAATCCTCGTTTAACGGTCAGTCTTCGGTGGCCTTCTAATTCAAACACGTAGGGGTAGTAGAGATTCCTTACTTCTCTCCTCTCAGTGGTAGACCTCGTGACAATTTGCTGTTTTGTTGCAGCTTATCTATCCTTTTGTTATTATTATTATTATTATTATTATTCTCCTTGTATGTGTTTTTTTTCCTCTGATATAATTCGTAACCTTTCCATGAATTCTGAGTTCTAGCAGTGTCCTCTCAGATCTTCAGGACACTTCTATGTATTGTAACTGATTTTAAGAGTGCTGTGGTTTGGATTTTTTTCACACTTCCTCTGATCCCCAGTTATCTTAGTCTTTTTCTAAGCTTTTGCGGATCGTTCCAGGGGAGCCAACTACAATTATTCAACCTCATATTCTACAGTTTGTTTTTTTTACCAAGATTTAAGTATTCATTTTTATTTTATTTTATCTTATTTGCTTTCTTTCATTTTAATTGTGTGGTCCACTCCAATAACAAGTTCATTTTTCTTGTTAACTGTTGATCTGGTCTTCTTGCCTGAATGAGGTGATGTACTTCAAAATCCTAGATGATTTTCGGACTTTAATTTCTCTGGATAGATTTTGATTCGTGCTAATACCATTCAGTAGTATCGTCAAATTTTCCTAATTTACACAGTTTCCAGATGAACGTCTTTTACACCAAGTTTACCAAATCTTGAACTCCTTTTGCTTGATTTTGCTGCATTTGCTCATTATGTGATTAACTATTTTATTTTATTTACAGATGAGCTACACTTGCTATTATGATGCGTATTATGGTTTTTACTTCCATATAATTTTCCTCAGGGTATTTAGGGGTTAATTATTATCATTTTTGCTCTTCTTCTTCTTCTTCTTCTTCTTCTTCTTCTTCTTATTATTATTATTATTATTATTATTATTATTATTATTATTATTATTATCAATAGCAGTAGTATTGTCCTTATTTGTTCTATTTTGAGAGTTTTTCGCACTAGCATTTGCTGATAGTTTCTCACTGGAATTTGAGTGACAGCAAGTCTCCTCAAGTCTCCGGGGCACATTTCAGTATTCTTGCTGATCTCAATAATGCAGTAATTTGGATGGTCTCCCATCGTCCTGTTATTTCCACGTCCTCAAGTCCTTGTACTAATTATTTCGTGACTGTTCCAAGAGCACTAATCACAATTGTTATTATAATCACTTTCATGCTCCCCAGTTTTTTTCGATTCCCAAGCAAAGTCCAGGTACTTATCCTTCTTTTCAGTTTCACTTTGTGATCCACCAGGACAGCAAAGACCACAATTCTGCAAGTTCTCATTTTTTTTGTTGATTGTAATTCAGATCTGGTCGATATTATTATTATTATTATTATTATTATTATTATTATTATTATTATTATTCACTCATTGAGAGTTTTCACATCAGTTTTAACTGATGGTTTTTCCCTGGATTCTAAGTGACAACAAGTCTCCTCAAGTCTCAAGGACTCTTCTCAGTATGCTGGCCGTTCTCAATAATGTTGTAGTTTGGATTGTCTCCACTCGTCGTCCAACCTCCAAGTCCTTCAGTCCCTTTAATAATCCTTTAGTTACTGTACCAAAATCACCAATCACAGTTGGTACAATTGTCACGTTCACGTTACATATTTTTTTTCATTTCCATAGCAAGGTCAAGGGACTTATCCTTCTTTTCAGTTTTATTCTCTGGTCATCAAAGTCCACAATATTATAATATTTTTTTTCAGCTTTACTTATGATTTCTTGCAATTATTCAGTGGGTCTTTACCCTAGACTAAAAGGTAGTGATTATATGTATTCTATGTTCCATCCATGCTTACGTGTACTATTTTTACGATTACATTGATAACACTCTAATACAGAGATCAGCAATCTCACAACGTGTCAACTTTAGTATTTCGTATAGAGTAGGGCCACTAAATATTTTTCTGGGGTTTTTTACGGTCCCTTTATTGATAATACCCAGGGCTCCCGCTATAATTACTGGTACAGTGTTAGTTTACATGAATTTTTTTCACCAGTTTAAAGTGGAGGTTTTTCACAGAAGTTCAAGTGATTGCAACTACATTTAATAACGCTGTCGCTTTTATTTTCCATAGCTTTTTAGTTCTCTAGCAAGTTCTAAATATTTATCTATCGATTCAATTTTCTTTATTTTTACTCGATGGCCCGCTGGAATGGAATTTTTTTCTAGTTGACAAGTATTATTAATACATCCACACATACATCCGCTTAAAATTGAGATTACATCATCATGATCGTGGTGAACGCGTTTGGTTTATACATACATACATACATACATATAGAGAGATAGATCTGAAAAAAAAACATTTCCAAATATATTGTTTGTATATACGTTGAAACCTATATGTATGAATGTATGTATGTATGCATGTATGTATGTACACAAATATGCTCACGCATATATGTATATACTCGGTAATGCTTCCGTTACTGGTAATTGAAAATATACACGGATTTTTTGTCTCTTGCCTTCTTATGGAATAAGGAATATATTCACTTAAGCGTGTGCAGTTCCTTTGAACTTACATAGACTCCAGACAAGTCGAATTCATTCATGCAGAAATATAATGGCTTTTAGGCAGAAACCAATAGTCTAGCCAGATAATAGCAGAAAACGCGGAAGTACTACTCATAAGAACCATTTCCTATGAACATATGCAAATACAAAAGTACCAAGTAAAAAAAACAATGTAAATATACATGCTCAATTGATTTTATGATAGAGATAGACAATATAGTTCCTATGTAGCATGTGGGTTTTCAGTCTATACTTATGTTCCCCTCCTGGCGTACTTGCAAGAATCTTTTGGCCTCTACAAAAATGGAGGAATATATTTAGATTAATTTGGTTACAGTTTCAGGAAAGGCCTAGAGATTTCTCAGTGCGTTCCTCTAATTATGGAAGGGCATAAATGACATGATGTCATGTAACAGGGAAGAGATTTCACTGAGCAATATTGATTACTTAAAAAATATCCCAATCGATGTAACCCAAGTATTCTTTGCGGTAGATTATTTATTTTTGCAAGAATAATTGAAGACCATTATCTTTATCTTTAATTCTCAATAGTGTTTTCTTATTTTTTTACTTCTTAATTCCTATTTTAAATTTTACACACTATCAATGTTAATATTGATATTTTTTATTTATTATCTTTATGTTTAAAGTACGAATACACAATAAGATGTGGCGTCAAAAGATTGAAGGATATATTCGAAGTTTTATGTTTGATTTGAACTTTTGCAAAATAAATAAAAGAATAAACGGAAATAGTGCTTTACTTGGTGAAGCAGTTGATACGATTAACCAGACTTCTCGGGAGCAAAATAGGATGTGAGTCAAAAACTCATTAAGTGTCCATAGTTAATTATTGTTCTCGATATGAAGTGTCTCTTGTGGAAGTTAGAATTAACAGCTTGAGTGAGTTAAGATAAAAATTGAAATAAAAGCAAATAATCATTACCCCCTTTAAAATGGAAATAGAAGTAAATACATGTTGATTTTTAAAAATGTATTGAATATAATATATGAGAATTTTATGGAATTTATTCCTCTATGCAAAAGTGGTTTTCTTTTTCGAACTAATTTGTAAGAAAAATATAACATAAAAAACAAATTTGGTGGATTATTTTCTGATTTATTTTTGCTGTAATCTGAGGTTCATTAGAGAATTTGGAAAACATTCTTAATTTTAGTTAAGAAATAAAATGGGACGCGTAATCTGTCTACAAAGGTGTCATAGCCAAATCATTTGGAAATCCCTACTTTGTAATAAAATTTTAAACTCGAAAAACGAAAAACATTCGAAATTAAAATTAAGATCGTTATTTATGACATGAATTAAAAAAAATTGAATATTATATATATATATATATATATATATATAGTGCAATATGATGGAGACTTAAACTTGGTTAAGTCGTCATTTGAAATTTATTTCGGCGGAGAATATTACAATACTCTACGTCTCGTCAGATGACTATTTACATGCTTCTTTCGAAGTTGCAGAACACCAAATGTAGAATTACAGTTGGTATTCAGAAGATAAAATAAAAAGATAAAGAATTAAAGGTAAAACAAAAAATTGAAATAAAAAATAAAAGAATTAAATTTGAATTTAACAATGGATGTAAAATGACAAAATATTTCATTCACAGGCGTGGCTAGAGGGGGTCAAAATGTTAGGTGCTGGAACGATTAAGAAACAGGATTGGAGTTTATCTACAGGTCAACGTATCCTAATTTTGCGCTCTTGTAGAAGGTTTTCGGTCGCAGGTGTGATTTTCCAAACAGACCAAGATCGTATAACTAATGGCTATCTCATATATGTTTTACATTTATTCCTAATACGTCTATTAATTATCTCAGAGGTTGTCATCCTAGATATTCCTCTTACTTTAATTAGGATCTAGATATTTAAATAAGATAAGGTAAAGAAATTCTGCATAGCTGTCAAGTGTTTTTAATTGACCCTAAAAAGGGTAAAGGGTAATTAACTACTTTAGAATCAAAGGCCCTAATTTTTGGATTAATATGCTACGTTTATCTGATCATCATCTATCGTCATCTTTCCTCTTCTCGGTGGTATCCACTATCAAATTGATCGCGATTAGTTTCTAATAAAACTTTATCATTGTCCTCACGATTACGTAGCGACAGGTGTTTCAGTGGCTCTCAGTCAGGGTAATTTGAATTTTCCTCTATGTCTACCTTTAAACACGAGCTCGTTTCTCTCGTTCAACAGTAGTTTTTGATTGATGATTGCAACTAAATGATCGATTGAATTTAGTACATATTTAGGAAAACATTATATAGTGACCTATGCCAAATCAAAAATATTTTCTGGAATAAGCTTAATATCAATTTTTTCAGAAAAATGGGATATAAGATCTAAGTTGATATTTTATAAAAAGAGATCTCAGCAATTTTTTTGCTTTATATTCATGTCGATGAAACACCTAAACTTCTTAAAATTGTTTAAAATAATATTTCTAGGTGTTATTTTAAATGTATCCATTATGCATAAATTTGAAATAGAACACAACGGCTGTTTCAAATGTGGTCGCTTTTTAATTTTGAAATGCAACAATACTGAAATATTTATAGAATCCGCCGTTATCTCCAATTATGAAACGCATAAGCAGTAGGTCGGATTTGATGACAACTAATTTCAATCAAAGATTAAATAACGGACATAAGCAAATTTTAAAGGTTTTTCTTTCAAACATCTTAAAGTTTAATAACAAGTAGCGTTCTTAATGACGTTGCCATGACAACTTCATCGACAGTTTTGATGTTTATCAAGAATTCTTATTCAACATTCTTATTCAAAATCATTTTATGATTAAAGACGTTATCGGCGAAACCTCATGATAAATAAATAAATACACCACATCTGGTGCAGTATGTTTTTCTTCTATTCTGTCCGATATTGTATCAATAGATGAATTCACATGATAGGTTTATAGTCATCTTAATGGCACGCAAATTAAAATAATAGTGGCATCTAACTATATCCGAATGTATTCACCTGAATTACCAAAAAATATCTTGAAATACTCTGATTAAATTCATTCAAATAAATCGCCATTAGTTTTAATCCTGGCCTCCAGACGACATCGGAAACTTCTGGAAGCCTTTCTGACGGTCTCCCTGTTTAGATGAGTAAATGCAGCCATCATCTTTGTCTTTACTATATGTTTGGAGTGGCAGGTTTTTTCTTTTGGTCTCCTAATCAACGGTGCCCCACACATAATAATCAAGGGGATTACAATCTTGCAAGCAATGCGAAAAGATATTAGGGATGATGTGGTGGCAGAAATGTTCTCACAACAAAGACTGACTTCTCCAAAATGTGTGGCATGGCACAAAGGCCTACGTGTAGTGTCTTCAAGCAGCCACACTTTCGATCCAGGATTTCACTATTTCCTTTAAGCTCTTAATGCAGGTTTCCGTGTTGAGTTTGAAGCTATGTAGATGAGTGGAGCTATAACGTAAATATCGCTAGTGACCACCTCAAACACAATTATGACTGGGCGTTTGCTTTTCATCAAAATGAGTACGCTTTGTGTGGACGGAGGACTCTTATGATTGTTTTGTGAGGTGGTAGAAATTTTGACATCCGAAAAAATCGACAAAGAAAAATATATCCAGTAGGAAGTGATGGTTGAGTTTGTTCGAAATCTTTGCGGCACGAACTTTCCTTTCTGTCATTCGTGGGATTTAATACAAAAATGAGAAATGTAGAATTGTTTCCATGCACTAATTGTCTGATGAGTAACTCAGACACGCCAATGTTCTTGGCTATGGACCATATTGAATTGCTATGATTGCTGTCAATTACGGCCTTGATCTCAGCAACATATTTGGGAGTGCGAGGCTTCTGAGCTGATGTCTGTTCGTAATCATCTTAGGACTCATCGAACTCTTTTAGAACACTTTGCACTTTTGAATAACAGCCAAACACTCAAAAATATTTGTGTTGTCACTTCCGGTGCGAATTCTAGCAATACAGCATACTGTTTCTAAATATCTGGTGGAGTAAATTGAATCATGGTGCATTTCTCCTCACAGACAGTCCCCAACTCTCTGGTTTGCTGCAATGTTGACAAAACCTGAAACAACCATAGTGCATGCGCAAAATTATTATTTAAGATGGTGACAATTTATCAATTGCACATTCTGCATATATATATATATATATATGAATTAAATTTGGCGACTGTAGTCATATTTTGAATACTTATTACACCGAGGTGTAGTTAAGGGCGCAATTCCTTTCCCAGGATTGCTCCACTTTATTCTTCAAACGTACCTTATCATGCTGTGAGTTAACCAAGTAGGCATCAAGTACCATTTTTCAGGCTTTAGTATGACTCAGGTTAGGATTGAACACAAATCTCCAAGGCCAATGGTGAATACTCTAACCATTAGACCAATAGGCCGATTCACACACACACACACACACACATATATATATATATATATATAAATATATATATATATATATATATATATATATATATATTGTGTGTGTGTGTGTGTGTGTGTGTGTGTGAGTGAGTCCAAATGCATGAGTTTATTCATACAAAGAGACAATAAAAAGGATATATTTTTATTAATCATGGGTTGTCTACCTGACCAAATTAGCGTAAGGAAACGGATATATAATCAATTGATAGCAAGCAACTTGTCTGATGTAGGGCGCAACATGACATCAACAAAATTTTAGTCCCTGATGGCCTTTCTCCAGACCCCAGCTGTTTCAATTTATTTCTAATCCCCATTTGGAGGAGCAGCACAACAGAAAACTATTAAAGTGAGAATACGAAACGTCTGCTGGCATCATACAAAATTATTTCTCACATAAACGGTCTTTGTTTTATATATAACCCTACGACCTGCGAACGCGTTAATTTCCGGTTTTAACATAAAGAAATTGATGCTTCTCTTTAGGTACAAGAGAATGATACTAATTAGCATTTAAATATCATATGCTAAACGAAAGTTGTGTTCTATGTGATGCAAAAAACTCATGAAAGTAAGATTCCGTTGCAAATTAGACTTAACATCTTTTCGTTCCTGAACTGTTTAAGTACGTATATAGCGAGAAGTCCTTGGTGCAAATTTACATGCTCAAGTCGTTTGTCATCGGTCTGTACCTGATCTCATCTAAAATAGATTTATTCTGTTTTAATCAAGATAGTGCCATCTCTTGTATTTATTATAGCCAATGAAATTAGTATACCTGTTCATATACCTCGGTAGAAATATCTCGTTTAATGAAAGCGATAATAACTTACACGTAGACAAGGCATGGACTGCTATGGATAGTTTATGGTAATATGATCTATCTAATCAAATAAAACGGGAATTACTCCAATCTAGAATTGTGTATGTTTGCACAACTAGAACTCTAAGGAGAAAACAAAACTAGATGTGATGCTGCGTAGTTTTTGAACATATCATGGAAAATTGATCCTATCACAGAAATCATCCAAGTAAGACGAGAAGGACACGCCAGGTACTTCCGGAGAAGCACGAACAAGCTCATTACGGACGATCTCTTATTGACTCCTACACATAAATATACCAGTTCTGATCGAACAGCAAAAATCTTTCTTTCATGAGCTCAATACGTCTACTTGATGTCATCAAGAGGAATTGCCAAGGACGATGACCGTTAGGGAAGGATGGCCATAGAGTTGTGGTCACAGAATCATTTGTTTAATTCCTTTCTTTAATCTCATATCAATCTTCGTTGACTATTCAGTACCGAAACAGTACTTGTAGAAGAATAGTGGTGGTGCTATTTAACCCATAGTTTTCGATGGATCGATAAATTCTTCAGATAGAATCATAGCAATTAATCCTTAATATACTTTGCCAACATAAATTAAGAACATTACTTTATTTTAGTTGAGTTTTTTGCTCTGAGAAAGGAATGTACGCACAACTTTGTGAAGGTCTTAGGGCATTAGCAAAATTGTCCCATTTTCTAACGATTTCGACGCAGCTTTGCATACATTGGGCATAAACACAATTATGTACCTTTTTGTAGCTTAGAATTTGCGGGGTTATCAACGAATAAATGGATTCCGTTAGCCTCCTCTGGAGCCCTTCACAAGTGATAGCATTTTTTTTTTCAAATGAATATTTTAGCTTGTTATCAGAAAATTCATCAACCACCAGCTACACAGTCTTATCTTGAAACAGTTCGGAATTTAATTCGAACAACAAGCCATAACTATTTTGCAGAATTTAAAATAATATTCGATAAGTTTTCGTTAAAGAAAATGTTGATATCGTTTTGTAGTTTATTTACTGACACAGAAAAGGAAATTGGTGGGTGTGTTCGAATTCGAAATGATTCAATTTGCGTTTAGCTTGTACAATTGTCCTTATAAGTGGCTTGAATATAGTTCCATCAATAAATTACAAATAATTAACAATAAAGTTGGAGAGCTAAGGATTTATTTTAAAAGTCTTAAAGGTATTTATCGTAGACATTCAGTTAAAACTTATAACAGTTTTCTTTTTTCATTGTTGGTGACTTGTAACAAAGTGCAAGCGGTCAGAACGTACTTACTGATGATGTAGGAATGAAAATATAACCCCTTGATAGGTCTTTGAGATTCTATGGAGAAAACTATCACAGTATAACGCCCAAAATGCATACCCGGCTTATGATAAACAATTATTCATCAATTCTAAAGGATTTCCATCTTTAAAATTTGGGTTGGGCTTCGCATAAGTTTATGGTGGAAAATTAGTTTTGAAAATTTCTAAAGTCTAGATCGCGTTGATTCAAAATATAATGTTCACTGAGAGGAAATTGTTTTGGTTAGAAAAAAGTTTTTTGTCTAGACGATATTGTTTATTGTAACAGGGCAAAGAGAATTTAAGCTTTTCTTCAGGAAAGGTATATAAAATTTATTTGTCCGTTAAAAAGTCCCGATATAAAACCAATTGAAAATTTGTGAAGATTTAAAAAATGATTTATGAAAAGACAGCATCTATCAAGGAAGATTTACAATCTCCCAATTTAGAAAGTTTGGACCGCTTTCATAAAGAATATTCTTTTGAATTAGGGAAGTCCATGCTTGAAAAAAATTAAAGTCGTCATAAAACCTCGAAAAGAAGTAACCGAGTATTCTTTTTTTCCTTCTCTTTTATTCTTCTGACAATGAGATTCTTATCTTTTACACTATAATGGGTTATTCCATAATATTTTCCCCTGCATAACTTGGAAAAATATATATTTGATTTAGATAATTTTATCTCGTTCGATTAAGCAATTATATCTTATGTAGCCAGAATGTTGAACAATTAAAGATAAATGTATTACATATTATTTGTTATTAATTAATTTACTGTTAAATAATATTTAAAAAAAATACTTATAAGCAAACATTTAAGTGAGCTAAATCCATAGTTTCTCTCAGGGTTATTTATTAGGTGAGAAGCAAACACCGTAATCAACTGGAAGCCTGCCTTTCATTTGAAGCAAAGTTTATAGAATTTTCACTTTTGTCAAGGTAAAAACGAAGTCTCCAGCTATATCACTAAGATTAAGCAGCAAAGAGTATACAAAGGAGGGATATGAGTAAAGAAAGTGTTATAATAAATCTATGTTTAGTTGCTAGACTTTGCAATTCTTTGTAAATTATGACTTACGGGCAAGTCACATGAAAAAGCTTCGATTCAAAATAAATCTCCGAAGTTAAACAGCAGTGAAGCCTCTAAAATTTAGATGAGTGAAGACTTACAGACAGTAGATATTGTAGATAATCTGATATTTGTGTGTCAGGCTAATCAACAATTGATAAATAATAAGAAATATACGTGAACATTTACATTTTTTTAGAACAAAGTATATTTCAGAAACATTAATCTGTTGGATGCATTATCATTATCAAGGAGAATTCGTAACATTAGTACACAATTTTATTGTCATGTTCAAAATAAATAAAGTGTCCATGAGTTAAAACCTCCAATGACGGAAATAGTATCTCCATTAAATTGTATGAATCTTGTTTCAAATTACAGATCCATTACAAAACACAATTAAGCTCGTCTTCGTGATCAAACAAGCCAACTGGAAAACCCTGTCGGTATATAAAAAGATGTGGCCCGTCGCTAATATCACACTAAATGAAAAGAAACCCATTTCTGCCGGTGATGACTGCACTCAGAGAGTCAATTACGTAAAAGCAAAATAAAAAGTGCTTGTATTTAGAATATGAGACTTTTTATTCGTTTTGTGCGGTGATTAGATACGCCTTCTTTTTTGAATTTGGCTCTACAGTTCAATAATTAAAACCTCATCAGTGTGCAAGTAATTAATGCGGGAAATGTAAAACATGAATAATGAACTAAAACTTTGGCAATGAGCCCAATTATTGAATATTCCTTTGGTATTTGAACTTTGTCACGGTCGTTTATAAGACTAGCACATCGAAAGCCATTTGAAACTGCAGCCTTCTTACAATGAGATATGAACAAATACATTGGTAAACTTTAGATAAATATATCATGAATATAGATATATAAATTCGGCCTCAAATATTCTGTAAGTATATTAAGATATCGTCATTGTAATGCTGCGAAGCCCATCTTATAAGAAAAAAGAATGTGCTGCACATATAGATAAATAGATAGATATACATCAGCATAGAAATATAGCTATATATATATATATATATATATATATATATATATATATATATATATATATATATATATATCCAGTTCTAGCACTGTCAGCAAAATAACTGCGCCACCTGGTGAGGATTGATACTTTTCCTCCTACACACAGAAAATAATATGACACTAAACTACATCTCATTGTGAACCTCCATTTCTGGAATTCTTGGGTGTATGCATTTACTCTTAGTCGTCATTACTACCAGGATCATTTTAAACTGTAATAGAAGTAGACATCTATGTGTAGAATAAATCTGTCTGAAAATTATTTGTACTGAATAGGAATGTATGAGATCACAACTGTATTCGAATCAACAATTATGATTTTTAGATAAAATGATTTATGGTACATAGGAATACTTGAAACCATTTAACTGTATCAATTTTTTTTCTTTTTAGTTACTTTGAGCAATAATAATTTCCTATGGATCATTTTTCTCATTAGTTATTTGTAAACATATAATTGCTTGAAAATTGTTCGTATACTTTAAATCCGTATAACTATGTAAAAAGCTGTATCATTAAAAAAAACAGTTACTTTACAATGTACAATTGTGTTTTCATTTTTAGTATTAGGGATACTCGATACCATATATAATTATTTATAGATTAGCATCAGGAGTTCTTGGAAACAGACAAATTTATGCAAACAATGATTATATTCAAAGAGTAGTAAGTCCAATTAAAAGAAAATTCAGTGGAACATTGAACATAGTTATTACAACTAAAGTTTTACAAATGAATCTAACATTGGTATTTCTTAAACTATTAGGATTTAATGAGCCGTTAAACATGTAAACCAAACGAAACTAAACGTTTCACCACTGTAAGAATGCAACACGTGGTCAGTTCTAAAGCAGGCTTTAGCTGATCTGAATTCAGAGTTTTCCTTCTCTTAGACCTGTTGCTAAATTTAGGCTGAAGATTCCAGTCTGCTCAACAATTTAACTATAATTAGACCTATCAGATAAGGATTAATTCCTTTCCATAGGACTAGTGCAAAGAAAAAATAAGTAGAATCGTCTAGGATTTGATCTCGATTCGTCGAAATTATTTTCACCGGGGAATACTGCTACGCTACCTGTGCCTCGAGGTAGACACTTAGATGATAGTACTTATTTATAAACAGTATTGAATACATTTAGACGTACAGAGATACAATGAGAAACTCATTGAAAAGCAGGAAAAGAATTGAATCAGTGATATAAAAACCAGATGTCCAAAGTTATTGACAGAGATGGTAATGCTAAACAGGAGAGAGAGAGAGAGACAGAGACAGAGTGTGTGTGTGTGTGTGTGTGTGTGTGTGTGTGTGTGTGTGTGTGTGTGTGTGTGTGTGAGAGAGAGAGAGAGAGAGAGAATTCTGCTAAAGCTAAAAAGATGGTTACCTTTAGAAGAGATGTATAAGTAGGTATTGAAAAAGTCTGAATCAAGAGACACATAAAATAATACCAAGTAGCAGTTGCACAACATCTAAAATGATCTGTTCCTTTGCCTAAGGCACCGAACTCTTTCTTCTATACACCGTATCTCTTTAACTTGGGAAGCCATCTTAGTTTCTAGATTTTATTTCCGCAGCACAATCGGATGTATAAACGTATGTACGTATTCATGAAATCAAACGCACATAAACATTCACATACGCCATATTCACTTGTCGTTATCATACACACATGGAGAGTGAGCATTGTTGACAGAAAAACATGAAAAGTAGACCGCTTTTTCTTCTTGTATGTCATTTCTCTGTTTCTAAAGCCAATGACACATTTTCATTTTTCTTTACTCTTTTTTGACTCTAGGCCAAAAATTAGATATTCTTCTTAGCGGCCAACTATTCGCGTTTAGTTGACTGTACTCAATTCTTCACGAAAATGCGTTTGAAAAGAAAAAAAAATAATGATATCTTCTAAGGAGACTCTTCTCACCAGATATTCTGCTTTCGTTACCTAATCCTCGGTCCTCAAGATCTCCCCTCAAAAAAGCTGAAAGTACAAATAAATAGAAGTTGACTTTATACTGAATTACTTGGCACATGTTCTTTCGTGTATACATTGTTTATTATCTTCACCGATCGGAGCCAAAAGGATATATATATATATATATATATATATATATATATATATATATATATATATATATATATATATATATATATATAATTCGATCAGCGCTTGAAAACTTCCGATAAATCATAGAAATAGAAACTTTATGTTAACGGTGACTTTCCCATCTGTCATCTGTCGTAATTCGTGCCTGGGTTTAGTTATGCATGTTTATAGCTGCATTGTAGATTGAGAGTTCATTCCTGAAATGCAATATCATAATGATTATTGAATTGAAACGCATTAGTTTTACATGCGATTTTAAAGATGCTTATTGATGTTCAAATATTTTTTAGTCAAAATATCCCTTTATCCATTCTGAACATGTATCGAAAATTCAAAATCTTTAACAAAAATTTGCACCATTAAATACATTTTGGATTGATAACATTATCCAATGACGTCATTGTAATTCATATTTTGTGTGATAGTTTACTGCCAATCAGGATTTCAAATCCTATGTCTACATGATAAAAGAAGTCACTTTTCATGTAAGTTCATGAAAGAGAGAGACAGAGAGACTTTTTTTTCCGTATGCTTTGATTTTAGCTATTATAACTCTAATTGGAAACTGGCTCTGTTGCATGCTAAAGGAAAAAAAATCGACTCAGCTCTATGTCAGTATGTCTAATCATTACTGACTTTTTATTTATTTTATCTAGAGATGGGATTGACATCGTTCAGTCGGGCAAAGTAATTCATGGATGTGCCACATCCACTGCAGTGGGACTAGCAAGGATAAAAATTGAGTAGGCACCATTTTTAGTGCTCGTCGATGACGTGACATTTTAGATGAACAGAAACTACTCAAGAATTTTAGGATGAGTTTAGTGTTCCCTTCTGCGTTGTTTATCGACGAGATTTTGTCAGAGTTTTGTTCAAATGTCACCAGTGCCAAGTAAAGAAAAAACAAAAACAAAAAAAAAACGAGTTATATCGTTGGAAGGTTCAATCTCAAGTGACATAATACCAAAATTGGCTCCGGATTTTGTGGAAAAAACATAAAATGCATTATTTTCGGAGTGACCCTCGTATAAGCGATGTAAGGAGACATATGCCCATCACAGGGAAAATGTAGAGACACTGAGAGTAACAATATGAACAACGGAGTTATAGTAGTACCTATATTGATTGTAGTTTCCTTGTAAATAAATTGAATGCTTTATTTATGGATCATGGATAGAATATCCATGTTTAATATATATATATATATATATATATATATATATATATATATATATATATATATATATTTCATTTTTCTCCCTGTATTCTCCTACCAAATCTTGAGTTGATAAGAACTTAAAAGAGAATTAGCTTTGCTTAACTGTTACAAAATTTTCTTAATTTTATTAAGATTGAGAACTTTTTCAGCTCTCCCTTTGCAACTTATTTGTAATGCTCCTAACTTGATTTTATCAGATTACTTTCACTGCCTTCTTTTTTTATAAATTTTTTTTCTCTCTTTTTTAAAAACAAATATCTGTATTTTTTTTTGAGTTTCTCCCCAAGGCCCCCCATTTTTTCTACTTTGCATGCACTTCGGTCATCTTTTTTAAAAATATTTCACCATTATCTCAACATATTTTTTTTTACTGTTACATTCATCTCAGTTTTTATTTCATTCAATTTCTCCATTGTCAAGCTATTCAGACCAACGTGGAGAGAAGGGTGAGACTGAGGATGAAATAAGAGTACATTACAACCTGCGACGGGGAAAATATATATCGACCTGGCCAATATATATATATATATATATATATATATATATATATATATATATATATATATATATATATATATATCGTAACGATAAGTACTTAGTGAGTCAGGAACTAACCTACTATAGTTTCGCATAAGCGACTCATCAGGATACCTAATCCCGACTAAAGAATTATGGAAAGAAAACTAAGGGGAATTTTATTCATATTTGCCGGAAACTGTAAACACACACACACACAAAAAACATTACATTATATGTTCTGATTTTCTAAACTAGGCCAATTTATAAATATACTAACTAAGCCACGCAATACTTCACGTTCATAGCATAATTTAAGTTTTTTTAAACTAAATCATTTTTTAAATTATTATAGTCACTTAAAAGGCTAAAAGTATATTCTTGTAAATTTGATAAAGATAATTCATCATGTTTAATATCAATATCAATTGAGATTTTCAAAATTCTTTAAAGTTCCACTTATCAATATATATATATATATATATATATATATATATATATATGTGTGTGTGTGTGTGTGTGTGTGTGTGTGTGTGTGTGTGTGTGTGTGTGTGTGTGTGTAACGGGGGGGGTCGCTGGAAAATATAAAGGAACTTCATAGAAAGCAATAGAGACAGACGAACAACTAAGGTCCCCAAGGTGCGATTAATGGCCAGCTTGATTTTGGAAAGTCAGTGTGTCGAGGACTGACAAAAAGGGAAGGGAAAAAATTATTTCAAAGGTATGTATATTCCTGTTAAATTTTCAAAAGATTTTAAAAAATCAAGGGACCTGTTTTAGGACTGATATAGATGATTTTCTTCACCTGACCACCCTACGTAACTTGTAATCAAGTACTGCTTTGGTATCAAATGTTAACTTCGACTTGGATAGAATGCAAAGCTAAGTTTTATAAGGATACAACAAATACTAATTTTCTATTTGTTTCATTTAATATTTAACATTAAATATCAATCTTTAATCAACATTTTGTCTAGTACAAAATAATTATGATTTAAAAATGTCACATCATTTAATTAAATATTCTTACATTCACAGACAGACTGCCAACTGAAACGATTTTAATGGGTATTATTTGTTCCCACTCTATAAAGGACAGTAACATTGTTATAAGAATTTTTATAAGAAGTTAATAAAACCCATAATATATATATATATATATATATATATATATATATATATATATATATATATATATATATAGCTATGCCATTTAAATGTCCAGTGCAGGTATTGTAATTTAATTAGCAATCATAGAGTTTCGATACTATAAATTTTTGTTATAAATGATACCCGTTAATACTCCTTTTGAAGATATAATTTTCCACAAGAAATAAACGTCTGGATTAGAAGAAAATAACTTTTTATGAAATTGTAGAAGCACACCGATTTATGGTTGATATTGTATCCTCATCTAGGAATCTCATGACCTTTTTAAAGGTATTGATACAATTTTTACTCTTTTGTTAATTTTACAACAATCCCTGACTGACCAACATCAGATATTTTATGTGTGGCACCACCTCCCGCACATTTATTGCCACGAATAAAGAAGAGTATCATCATCTGACCTTGGTCGGCATTTCACTTCGTCGCCAGATTCTGCTCCACGTGTTTTACTCTTTATATCTAGGGACGGTCTCGACGTTGGGTGTCAGAAGAAGAAATCTTCTTTGTATGAAGTAGGCTGAATAACCTACTTCAATTAAATCAAAATATAATTCGATTCGACTTTCATACAAAAAAAATCACAACAGACAAAAAAAAAAAAAATCAGAATTATAAGGTTTTTAAAGGATGTCTATTTGGTTGTAGTAACTGAGTATAATTATTGTTTATGTTCGGTCTGAAGGAAATGATTAGGAGTTTAATTTTCTTGGATGCTCAATTCCAAAGTTCTTTTCAGATTTGTTTAGAGAAAGATTCTTGATCTTAATCCAGACAGTCTGCAAAATGCTAAAAATATAGACCCATATGGACTTTCAGCCATCTCACTACAATTTACTAGCAATTTTTTAACAACTGCTAGCTCCTATCATAGCTTTTTTTCTTATATTTTAGCCGATTAATCCCACTGAATGATATCTTTTATGCTTTCCTTTTGTTTTATCTTAATTTGCATCGAACAAATCGATTTGCCATTCCGCATGGATACTTATCCCTAACAAAGCGTTATCAATTCTAGAATTTTTATTAATTATGCAGTTAAAACCAAGAACACTCGCAAAAATAGTTAATTAAGATTTTAAATTTTCAAATCAAAACCAATTTAGGTTCTAATGTATGCTATTTTCATCTGTACTTCTGGATCAAACGATGGTAGGATTTTCTTAACATTGGGCTGCCACATATTTATATTTTTATTACAGTTTCAATCCTGCCGAGTTTTGTAACGAATAATGCCTAATAAAATCAAATCTGTCTACTGTCCATGGGTGAATGTAAAAACATTTAATTAAATTATGCTACATTTTTGAATCATAATTATTTTTTACAAGACAAAATATTGCTCTGTTTTTCGTTTTATGAAGAAACCTTTAAACACGAATGTTTGACGCAAATTCGTAATTCCAAAATGTATAATCATTTTTTTCTCTTTCCTTTGTTTTAAAGTTGTTTAACAAACAGTTTACTTTTAATTCAAAATTTAAAAAAAAGAAAAATCGTTTTTATATTCTATTCACCGTGTTTATTTGTGTATTAAAAAGGTCTATGCCAAATCTGTGACTTAATTTGCTGATCTATGTTTTCTAGTGAGAACACTCATGGCTAGTTAGCACTACATGACGTACTATTATCTTACCAACATCTTTTAAGATCTTATTAATTCTAAACGTCATAGGAAACATGAATTCCTATGAAAAGAATTTCTGGAATTTTGATTTGAGAAATCTACCATGGGTTAATCATACCAGCTTACATTGGTATGTTGCACATAGAATCTTGAAAAAGAATGCCACTTGAGCCAATTAAAGTAATAACGCACTCTAATCCTAAGAATCTATCCACAGGCAGAATTTTCTCAGTGTATTGAACTAAAGGAATATTTTGGCGGTTTTAGCGCGAGCTGAATGAACTGGTTAATTTTTATCTTTATCAAAACGTGCTCATTTGGAAACATTAAAACATCTATATTCTGAAAGGAAAAAAAGAATACTACTGAGACACAAATATATGTTTCATTGAAAAAGATTAATTAAAAAGGACAGAATACAGTTGATAATCACCATGTACTTCATCAGCCGTGAATAAGTTGGGTTCTAGTTCTTACAACGGCTCATGATAAAATTTATCTAGAGAAAAGTGAATGATTCTAAGAAATATTTATTTGTTATCTCCGCTATTTCGAGTACATGGGGGATTTTTAAAATGATGTTCTGTACGAATGCAGACCTGTAAATATAATTTATAATTAATTTCCTATTTAGAACGTGTAATAATTTATTCTCGATTTAAATGTGCAAATCCGATAAAAAAAAAACCTTACCTCGGTGTTCCTGTTTGCTACGTCACACACACACACACGCACACATATATATACACACACACACACTCACACACACACAAACATACACAAATAAATATTTACAAATCATAATGATTTCAATGTTTGGATGATTGTGTACACAGCAAAAAATAACTTAGACTAACAGATTTCTAATATCCATGATTTGATATTAATTTATGTTTTATACATTCTCTACTGTAGTAATACTAAATTGCGTTAAACTACATGATAATGCGACAAACACAATTAACAAGTTAACACAGACTGTGTTAATCCGTTAAAATCGTACGCCAAGGATTATATACATTAAAAATGAACTGTATTTAGTATATTGTCAAAAGTGCAAGCCGAAAAGCTGTTGACAATAATTATTTTTCTTTATACCCTCATTAATAGACTTAATATTAAAAAAAGCTGAGAACTTAGAATATATGATAGTGTACAAAAACCATGTAAGTACGAATTGATTTAAATATTGCCACCATCTTTCGACGCCACGGGTAGGTTTCATTTAATATCCAGGATGCTAATTTAAAACAAGTGCCAAGGGGCATTCTTTCAGATAGTCATACTTATCTTGTCAAGTTTCCGATATCCTGGAGATTTTAATATTTAGAACATATGCATGATGTTTACCGGTTGAATACTCTAACCATATAACTATTCTCATACTGTTCGCTACAATATCGACTAATTTTTAACATGAATCTCACCGCGCAATTCAGGTTTATTACATACCATATCCGGCTATTGGCCACGTTAGAAGGAGATCAAGGGAAACGAACCGTAATAAAATTGACCGAGTGGTCTGCGTAATAAGTGGAGAAAGTTTGAAATATCGAAGGCACTAACAGGTTTTCAATAGACAACAGATGCAGCGTAACGTGAAAGCAGCTCGTCTACTCTTGAAATAAGAATAGCGTTAAGCAAGATTTTGAGGAAGAGGGAAACGTGTCCGACTAGAGTTCCGGGTTCAGGGAGATGCCCGGAGGGGAATGTCGACCTAGCCACAAGTCATCCGCTTGACAAAGCTCAGTCGTAAAAGAAATCTTGCATGAGGCTCTGAAAAGAGCTTGATAATCGCGGAGGTCATATTGATGCTACATCATAAGTAGAAGGTTACAAAAGATTTAAAAAGAAGAAAAGGAAATTAAGAAAAAGAAAAGAAAAAGAAAGAAAGAATTAAAAGAAAGAAAAAAAAGAAGAAAAAAGAAAGAAAGAAAGAAAAATAAAGTACAAAAGAAATATTTTAAAAAGAAGAAACAGAGATAAAAAAGAATAAAGTGAAAAGATAAAGAATGAAGAAAAACATGAAAAAACTCAGAAAGAAAGACATGAAAGAAGTAATTAGAAAAAAATAAAAATAAATGAGGAAAATTGGCAAAAATTAGAAGAAATTAGGAATAAATTGAAATTGAACAAGTAGGAATTGAAGTAATCAGTAGGAATAGATAGAAGAAAGAGAAAAATATGACAAAGGAAAGAAAAAGATATTGAAAAGAAGGAGAAATATGAGAAAGCAATAAAAATAGAAAAAAAAGAAGAAATTGTTTTAGGATGCAAACAATCAATAAGAGCCAAAAATAAAAGATTGATGGAAACTTAAATCAAGGAAAAAAAACATAAAAGAAATGAGGTGAGCTAAAGAAATGAACACAAGAAAATCAGAATAAAAAAGAAGAAATAGACTAACATAAGAGGAAATGGGAACAAAAGAATTGTAATGACTTTTCAGTTTAGACCGTCGGAAGATGGTGATCATTTGACTTGGCGGAACGATCGCAAAAAATAGTTACGCATGGATGAAATGCAAAAATTGTAACCCAGTTCTAAACATTGAATGCACATTTTCCATCAGGAAACAACATTTTGAATAGCCTCAAGAACACATATATACAATTTTTTTTCAGATTATTTCAAATGAATTTAAGTTCCAAGTTTATGCTGATTTTCTTGGTATAGAATAAAGGATAAGTTTATTATTAAACATATTAAGACATTAAATATTTTTTAACATATATTTACAAGAGTTAATTTTCTGTTGAGTTTTTCAGACAATTTTTGATTAATTCAATTTAGATGATATGATGTGATTTTCTGCTGTAAAATAAAGGACATTGTTTTATCAAGTTTATCAGAATATCAAAAGCACTTTAATATCAAATTATAAGAAAACCAATATTGATTTATTAGTAAAGTAAATTAATTTATCAAAAAGCATGTATAATATAATAAAAAGTAATATGCAACAACGTATAAAAATATAAATAAACACATTCAACACAGACTTACAAGTTCTTGTTTTGTGTTAACTAATTCAGACAATATCTATTGAATTTGATCTTTTGGATATATTAGTCCTTGCTGTGAAATAATAATAAACACTGAATATCAATGAATGAAAATTAATTCTAATATAAGGATAGAAATAAAATATAAATATTACACATTCGATATAAGAAATGCTAGGTATCAAGTGATTAATATTGGCTTTCAATATTGGATTTATCGCTGGAAATGGTGTTTCACTTATTTCTTAGATTTAACAGTCGTTTCGTCCACACGTATTTTTCTAGTTATAGCTTATTTAAGCCAAAGTAATGTCCAAATTCCTGAGACATTGAGATAACCAGAACGTCTATGGCAAGAAAAAGAAAATAAAAGGTTTTAACTTGGAAAATAGAATATTATGAAGATGGATGATGAATATATTGAGAGAAGAAGCAAAGAAAAAGAAGCAGATAACGACAGAGAAGACATTGAATAAAATAGGATATACTATGCAGATGATTCAAGCAATGGTTTAGTGGACTAGAAGAATTCTATCAGTACCATGTAAGATTAGATTTTAACAAGTCAGAAAAATAGTTGCTCTGAATAATTGTATATCTTACAATAAGCAAAATGGTCTTGCAGATTAATTGACTGTGAGTTCGATACTCACAATGCGCCTCATACATACATCTTTGTACTAAATCTAATCCACACTTGGTATCTCGGAGTGAAACTCGACGTGATGTAAGATGGACCTTGAGACTATGTAGTTCTCTTCTCTTCTATCTCTTCTACTTTCCCTCACGAGCTAAGGTAACCTCATCGTTGTAAGATCATAAAAGACCTTGGCTAATATATCAAATACAACAGTAAAGTGAGTTCAGTCCTGCCTAGGTATCCTGTACTTATAATTTCTTGAAGTCTTGTGACAAATCTAAGCTATCCTTGCTTTTTTCGGCTTATAGTCAAGTAACGTTGTAAGTGCTACTTCACGCCTGGTCACCGAGGTTAACCGGCAATGATTTATCTTTGTGATAATCTTCTAACAGTAGTCACTTTAAGCAACCTAGCAGTGTAATACGTCACTTATTGTAATCAACCAATGTTGATAAATGCCGAAAAGAAAAAAAAGTACTCGAACGATGGAAATAGAACTAATTGCTTCATTAAAAAATTATATCATTATTTTAAATATATCATTATTTTACGATTATAACTATTCTATTTCATTTTCTCTTCTAACGAATTTTTTTCCAGTTTGGATAGAAATGACGAGACGGAAACCTCAGATACGAAATCGATACTAAAAACTGTCATCATAAAATTTCCGAGTCAAATTTCAAAATATTATTGCTAAAAAAGTGATTTAATATTAATGTTTTGAAAATAGTTTTGGTATTTTGTGTCGATGTTGTAGTAACTCTTCAAGAACCTATCTGTGCTCATTTGGTTTTACTATTCAGTAATCTTTCGTATAATTGCAATGTAATGAAGTGAAATTGTAATATCAAATAATCACAATATTATCATATAATGACATGTCATCGAGTTTAATGTCTGCGATTAGCGTTCATTTAAAAATTAGGATAAACAATAACTGTTGAACTATACATGATACAGTATAAATGTATTTTAGATATCTTTGGAATTTCTGTGTTTATTCCGTAAATTGCAAAATAAACAGCCATTTCGAAGCGAATTTCAATTATCACATCACCAGCATAGTACCTGTCAAAAACTATGGGCTTATATACATATGAACTTCTACATCTGACTCGTAGAAGAGCGCCAGTTAAATCTGCCAAGGATCAATGGAGTATAGTTGTGCTCTGCTTAACTTTGAAATATCGAAGCAATTTTTACCGTGCTATTCAAGCAGAGGATCGCATGCATCGTTATATGTATCTTGCTTGTTTACTACGATCTCTCGTGATCAGGGCAACGTTTACTTAAATATATATATATATGGAAGGAGTTTTGACAGAATCATCTGTCAGGATTTGAATGTAAATAAAAATAAAAATTAAATTTTAGCGTGAGAACAGTATTTGTTGTAATGTTGATATAGACGAGACGCTTGTTCTCATCAACTAAATACACTTTTGTAGCCTAATCTTGGTAATCTGAAGCGCTTTCCTAATTATTTCCTCTAGTAATGCAGCAAATTCATGACCCATAAAGTCGTTCCGTTAGTTGTTGTCTACGACTTATGTTTAAAAGCTTGAGCTGTCAGTTATGCACCTTGGAAGCCATAGTATGCTAACATATCTTGCGTGTGAGTGTGCATTGGTTATTACCACGTTTCCAAGAGATCCTTCTGACCGATCCACAGACATGGACATGCATTGATCCTTACACAGACACTTACAGACACATATGTATATACGTTTTTTGTGTGTATTGAGTGTGCATTTGTGTCTGTGAGATAAGTAATTTTGATACTGATATTTATATGATAGATAATTGTAATATTATCCAATATAATATTTGAATAGTATCCAACTAAATAGTAAAAACATTTCGCAAAATATCCATTCATTCATCTCTCAGGTTTCCCTGATACAGCTTCATAAAATACTACAAAGATGTCTTTTAAAAATTATATCAGTAATTGTCGAGTAATTGTCATGTTTAAATCTATATTTAAACAATATTTATTGGGTATGAACTGAACAGCATCCGATCGCGATGATCTATTCCTAGAAATAACGTGGAGTACTCTTTCATTGTCATAACTCCGAGGTCATCTCTAACCTGGAGTTGTAGTATATGATTAGATTACATCTTTGGGTCAAATAGATCTGTTTAAAAATCATTCTCATTTGATAGAATCGTGTGAAAAAAAATTCTAGCAACTGCACAAGAAATGTAAATATGAACGTAAAAAGAACTCAATTCCTTTATTTCTTACCATTAAATAACCTTAGACGGGTAAGTATACTGTTAAAATCAATAATTAAAATGAATATCCACAAATCATTTTTAAAAACCCAATGATAAATGTTGAAGAGAAGTTTGGCTTACATTTCAAATTTCCTATCATATACTGTCTTGTATCTCATAATTTTAAAATCAGAACTATTCAGAAATATACAAAAAATATAAAATATCTTATATATATATTGACAATGTGCAACTTACATAGCATAAAAATGATTAAAGAAATGTGGCTTACATTTCGAATTTCCTCTCATATACTGTCATGCATCTTATTATATTTTTTTTTAAATCAGGATTATACAGAAATATACCAAAAATATCAAATATCGTAGCTATATTGACAATGTGTAATTTACATAGCATAAAAACGATAATAAAAATTCCTAGAATAACTAAGTAAAATAAAACGAGAAAGACAAAGTATTTTAAAACAGTTGTTTTCCTCGCAGTTATGTCAAAAAGAACTGATGATTATTTACAACTAAAAGTACGATATACTTTTAGTTGTAACTAATCATCAGTTTTTTTTTTGACAAGATCGTGAGAAAGGATAATATATAGTAATATTTTGTTTTGCTGAAACGAACAAATCAGCAATATCGCGATTGGCAGATAGTTTTCGAAAGACTAAAAGAATAGATAGTCGAAAATTATCTAAATAATCAACTGGCAATTTGAATATTCAACTTGATGATGCAGTAAACATTTTAGAAAAAACTTCTTTTCAGATTAGATAATCTATTGTTTGCAGGAATGTACAACGGTTAAAATTATATATATATATATATATATATATATATATATATATATATATATATATATATTGAAATGTATAAACTTGTAATAGTTTGATTTATTCATGCTTTTATGCATTCAATGAAAATTGTAAGATAAAAATATAGTTAATACTTATGTAATGAACGATTTTTAAGACCAATATTTCCCCTCAAAAACAATGGGGCGCCAATTACATCAGATATATTTCTGAAGCGTCGAAGCTGAATATGACTTCGCATAATATTGCCGTAACTTCGAACCAATATTTTATGATTTTGTTCATAAAAATGAAAAATAATTCATTCCAAGCATTCTTCATCAATTACATACTTAACAATATGACCAATCGTACTGTCTGTCAATAGTGGTTGTTTGTATGCTTATAATATACAAACAAACACGGTAGGTTATATCAAGGTAATGACTACATTATTTATTTACGGTATTACATTGATTTTGACTGTATTTCAGTAATTTGATAAATATTGGATCAAGTCATCTTTCATCTGAGTCTTAAAAAGCAATCATACCACTTCAGAAAGTTCAAAACAGATGACAAAGGCAGAAATGGATTGACTTTATCATACAGTGCACGTAAAAGACCAAGTTCTTGGAAACATTTTCAAAATAACTTTTTCGGACTCCTTCCGTCAGAATTTCTCACGCATCCCATATTGTCATGACAGCTTGCAGTCAACTTCCACCCGGATCTGGGATTTTCTGCCCTCTTGTTGCGGTTGTTTATTGACCATGTGGCTTAAAAATTGTTTACCCAACGATAAATATGGTTTTTCTTGTGATAATTAGTAAAGTTAAACTTCCTGTGAAATTTTGCTCGCACAGTTTTGAATGATTTTGTTTCCGAATAAGTCGCGACGCGAAATATTTTCAACTCGTGCCCAAAGCATTGTGACCAAGGATTAATAGTTATTATAGTATACTATTTTCAAATCTGAAATAAAAAAAACACAATATTATTAGTAGTAGAGTTATCAGCAGTAACATGGGCCCCTTGTATATTGGGATACCTTGTATAAGTGTTTGAATCTTTTTTCTTTATGTTATTGGATTTTAAAGATATATTTTTGTAGGCTACCTTAGTGAAAAGTTAGGCGCCTATATTTGCAAACCCCTCCACGCCAGTAGGATGCAACACAAGGTCAATTTTTAAACGGAGTTTAACAGGTTTGAATTAAGGGTTTTCCTTTCCTAAGACCAGCTATGTTTCATTGGGGTCCACAGAAAACTGATAGCCATTTAAGCCTTGTGCGTTTGGTATCACCTGGACAGCCTCTGCACCATTTATATAGCTGATTGAGTCTGGTGAGAGTGAAAAGTTTCGGTTAACTGCTGTTTTCTGTCTGGAACTTTATCAAGTCGATGCTCTTCCGACTATTAGCTCTTGTTAAATAACTTATCTATTATCACATAGCAACCATTCGCTTACGATGTTACACGAGACCTTTGTGGTATTATTAATTTATAAGAGGGTAAGGGATTTGAGGAGACTTTATATCTCTATTCATGACTAATATACTCAAGATATGTAGGAGTAATATTCAAATAAGGCAAGTAGTGACAGTCATACGCTGGTTACTGTAAACAGCTCGTTTTCAATAAAATTTGGAGACTTTTCTAAAAAAATTAAAAAAAACACAAACTACAAAATACTCTGATATTTAGATTGACCACAGCATAAAATGAATATTCACAAGTTTAAAAATATGCAGAACTCATTTATATTTATACATTTTTTATTTTTGCTTAGAAAGGTGTTGTGATTTTATTTTTAGTTACAGATTTCCAATGTTGTAGAACTTGGTTATAAATGATACCTATTACTATTCGTTTTTATTTGATAATGTTTAATCTGAGGTAATAAAAATAACTTTTATTTGAAAATCAAGGTTTATAAGAAATAATGGAGTTATGTAGAGTACTTTATAGGAACGAGGATTTCTTGCCCGAAATGTTTGGAAATGTGCTGTAAAATATACCTTAAATAAAGAATGAACCACTGACCGCTAGTGTAAATATTAAGAAAATTCTTTATTATTGGAAAGTAGAAAATAGCATGTCACTCCAAAAGAAATTCAGAGCAACAGAAGATTTATCGAACTGAGAAAAATGTTAATCTATAGTAGCTTTTGGAAATAAAGCAAATAATTGCATAACTCTTGTTATGTTTTGTCAAAATATAAAACTTACCAAATGCTAATGCTCGAATTAGTGAGGAGAGAATTGAAAACAAAAAATTATTCAATAGCAGTTTAAGTAAGGCAGATGAAAACAGAGAGATTAACTTCGAAACAAAGATTGGAAAAATCATTTTACCTTCAATGCCGGTTCTGCATTAGATCATAAAATATAAAAAGAATTCTTACCTGCAAGAACGCCTGTGGAAAGTCAGTTACTAAGCTTAGTTAATTTGTGGTACAACACCAGCATTATAGAATACGCAGTAAGAATAGAATTCACTAGTAATGATCTTCGAGCTAAACTCATTACTATTTCCATAATGTGACGCATCAAAACCCGAGTTAAAAGAGGGAAGGAATAAACAAATTGGATCATTTTATATGATTTCATTTGCGTCTTTTGCTTTCTCGTCAGAATATGTGACGTCAGAACATTAATTTGAAAGAGTTCGTACCATAATGATAACTTATAATACCTAAACTAATATATAATAATACAAGGTGATGTAAAATCCATGTTGCCTTTAGCCTACCGGTTGTTTCAACGGATAATGACGCCACGAACCGATTTCAAATCTTGAACAAGATTGTTTGTATTCAACGTTGCTCTAATATCCTTTTTGTAAGTTTTGAATCCAAATCTTGTTCACACGATCGATACGTTAACTGTTGGCAACACTGCTTTCTTTAGCCTTGGTACAGCAACCAGTATAGCCGAAGAAAAACTCTACAAACTAGCTGTAACTGGCAAAATAATTGACTTTGTACGTCAGGCTATAGAGGAGGGTTTGGGTAAATACCTAAAACCCAAACTTCAAGTAAATGTTTGATAAAATTAAGCAAGTATGAAGTCTCAAAATGTCAGATAAGACAGAAAAAAATATTTGAAAAAGAAAGAAAAAGATGTTTCGAGAGAAATCGAAATAAAGATGCTGTAAAAAACTGGAGGAAGAAGTTGACGAAGAAAGTGGAAGTTTAATGTTTAAGTGTGGTTATCTTAAGTGATTATCATGAATTGGAAATCAGTTAAGGTATAGATATCATCGAGCGTTCACTGTGTTGAAAGAAACGAAATATTCGGGGAGTAATTTCGCTTGGAAATGCTCTAGATATGCACAACATAAACCAGGGAAAAAGGCTAATAAATTACGTGTTTTCTATTTGTATTTCCTTCAAATAAAAAATCAATTTTTCCCATTCGGTTCCGTAATCTTCACCATTGCTAGAACAGGAAATTTTACTCAAAAAAAGATATAATATGTGTTGCTGACCACTATAAAATCTTGAGAGAATTTTCTGATTTTTCCAAACAGTATATTTGTTTTGTAACAGATATATCATTTTTAACGGAAATGATTTCGAGTTGGGGGGAAAGATGCGATATTGGATGATGGAGCTGTTAAAACGTTAGATATTTTGGGTATCAACTTGGATGCTTGTAAGATTATTCAGATTTCTGACGATCAATGAAAGAATAATGTACATCTGTTTCAAATAGTGGCTGGTTGTATCTCTTATTGTGGCGGGACAACTGTTTTAAATGAATATCAGAAATGAAAGGTAATGACTTTTTGTGATTTCGGGAACTCGTTATTATTTTCGTTTTGATATCTTTTGAGTCTGTCGAAATCGCCTGGTTTTAACCAATGCCATTTTTCATCAATTGATTCATTTTACCAAGTATACCTGAGAGCTGGAACCCGCGAGTCGCTTTCAATCACCAAAAGATACTGTCTGTGTTTTTTAATTATCTCTCTCTCTCTCTCTCTCTCTCTCTCTCTATATATATATATATATATATATATATATATATATATATATATATATATATAGTCATCCACAGACAGATCTGTTTTGTTCTATCAGAACTCATCAGTGTGACTAGACATATGAGCTTCCCGTAGTGGCTAATCAAATATATATATATATATATATATATATATATATATATATATATATATATATATATTTGATTAGCCACTTTTCTTTCTTTCTGATGTTCCTTACCACGCAGAACGAGAAATGCCCTAATTCTTGAGTTCCTAAAATGATAATCGTCTAAGTGGCATACCTATCTTGCTGTAAAAGCGTCGAACACGTTATTTGGCAATTCATTTTTACACAGACACACACACACACACACACACACACACACACACACACACACACACACACACACACACACATATATATATACATATACATATACATACTAGGAACCAACAATAAGTTTCCAGACTTTTTTCGTATGGACACTTTTATTGATAGTATACACATGAAACTCGAAGTAATTCTCTCCAGCTGCAATGCACTTGTTGTACCGCTCCAACAATTTCTGGAAGGCCCCATGGAAGTCCTCTTGTGTGACCGTGTCAATGACCTTCGTCAGAGCATCTTTCATCTCCTCAATTCTCTCAAAACGACTGCCTCTGAGCATAGGGAATAACCAATAGTCACAGAAAGCAAGTTCTGGATTATAGAGAGAGTGAGGAACTGTCTTGATGCTCATCTTGGTCAAATAGTCTGTGACAAGGATGAAGTTGTGGACTGGTGCATTGTCCTTGTGGAAATGCCACTGACCCGATATGAAGAGTGCTGTCCTCTTCCGACGGAATCTCTTCCTAAACTCCCTTAAAACCTCAACATAGTAGCCCTAACCATAACCTTAACCGTTTGGACAATCAATTCTGCTGTTATGACTTTCTTACTCCTCCCACACCTCTCATCCTCCCTTACAGACTCCCTGCCTTCCTTTAATCTCTTATGCCACTCAAAAACCCATGCTCGATTCATGCAAGATCTTCCAAAAGCAGTCTAAAGCATTCCATACGTTTCTATGGCAATTTTTCCAAGTTTAAAATTGAATTTTATTGCATATGATTCTTCTCGAGTGTCCTCACGTCCAGATTGCGTTTTTGAAATGCAACAGCTGTGACAATAAGGCTTTTGTTGGGTGTATTCCAATTCCTCCGTAGCTGTTTATTTGAATCTGAAATCATAAAAATTGTTCTCTCAGCACATAACAGGGATAGCAATAACATACTGAATTTTCAAGAGTCTACAAGAATTTTAGATGCGTGTACAAAAAAAGTCTGGAAACTTATTGAATGCACCACGCATATATATATATATATATATATATATATATATATATATATATATATATATAGCATTTTCTCTTTTAAATCTTCTAAATTAAAGAAGGCGGACGCTTCGTTTCTGTGTATTTAATAATTGATCAATTCAAGTCTTAAAATTAATTGTTGGACATCTAGATGAAATGAATAAAAAAAATGGCATATTTTTCCCCGGTACACTAGGCCCCATATTCGGGTGAACGAATAATGAAATGAGGAGTCGTTTGTTTCTGATTAAAGAGTCGGAGGAGGACAAGGGAGTTGAGAATTTACGAAAAAGAATGAATTCACTGGAAGAGGAAGAATTGGTGGGAAAATATCAAAGGCTTTTCCGAACGAAACTGTCACATTCGGAATTGATTCTATTTAAAGAAGGTTATTAATATTTATATCGAGAGCTTAAAAGGAGTGTCTGTTATATATATATGTATAAGATATCTATCTTCATCAGTCGTATACTTACATTTACATCATCCAAATACAGAGAAATCTTGTGTCGCTGACAACTCTTCCAATGACAAGCCTAAACAACTCGTAATTTATGAATCAATGCTGCTCGTTTTTTATTTGCTCAGTATGCTCAACGATTTTTTGTTGATCAGAAATTAGAAATTTGATTTTTAACCTCCTAGAACTTATCATTTGTATCTACCGTGGGGACATATTTAATAGCTTTTGTAGTCTTATTTTTTATAAAAATGAGTACAAAAAATAATGCCTTCTACTTATATTAATGAAAATCCCAATAGATGCAAAGAGCAAAATAATACTTTGGATATAAGTTTTAAGCAACTAAACAGATTCTTCCCAGTGAAGACTCTCTACGAGAAAAAAATAAGGGTCAAGTTTTTTATTAAATGATTTTAATTGTTTCATTATGATGCTTCAGCTATCTGCCCTATACTATAATTAGAACTAATGGCCATCATTCGATTGTAATGTTTACGCTGAATATAAAATAACGGACGAATAAAAAAAAGAGAAAAAAACGTGAATAACTTACATGGTGATGTTCGATCACTAATAAAAGTTTACAATGACAATGGTTTTGTTGCTGTTTACTTAGCTTTGATGTCCCGGAAATATTTTAGGAAAGAGGTCCATACTTACGTACCTGCAATTTATAGTTTACCCTCTATTTAATCATGTATTTTTTCTGAGGATGTATATTCAACTCACTTATTAAGTCACGTCAGATAAAACCTTTTCGAAATTCTTTTGAATGCAATTTTCAGAACGTTCTACACTGTTTCATTGGATAATCATTTGCTATATGCATATTGTCATATATATATATATAACAGAATCTTTTTCCATTTTTCTTCATTTATAGAACACAGTAAAAGGATTGAGATTATGAACGTATTGGTAAATAATTATATCAATTGACTTATAGGAATATCCAAATATTTCCCTTCCCTATAATCCAAAATAACTACGTCATCTATATATATATATATATATATATATATATATATATATATATATATATATATATAAAGTAAATAGGGACGGTGAAAATCTAAAAAAAAATTAGCGCTCTATGCACGGCTATTTAATACAAAATTTACCTGCAGAGCAAAATGTATTTTTTTGTTTAAACGACAAGAAATTTTAAATTTCCTTTATAAATTTATTTTGCTTTTTCCAGCTCGTCAGACGGAGTTCAAGTTTGAATTTCATTCCATCAGACAAGCTGTTATAAGCAAAATTAATTTACTATGTAAATCGAATAATCTGTCTAAACACACACACACACACACACACACACACACACACACACACACACACACACACACACACACACACACACACACACATATATATATATATATATATATATATATATATATATATATATATATATATATATATATATATATATACTTTCTTTAACTCACTTTTGCCGCCAGTTCGTACATAGGGTGAGGATATTTTGATGGACATGTCTCAACAAAACAAATTGCCGATGAGTATAAATTGCTTGAGTGTAAACGAGCCGAACCTAATTTTTGTTAACACTATATCTCTAAAGATGTACTAGGGGTATTCAAATAATCTTTTAACTTTAATTTTGTTCAAAATAATTCCATCGACATTCAAACACTGCTTCTTACGTGTTCTATTGATTGAAACTTGTCCCAAAACTTTATATTGATATGATGTGAATCTATATGTCATATAGATTGTCCCAATCCTATTCACAAGATGGATATTCACATTGGAACACAATAGAAAGCCAGATGAAGTTAGGAGTTGATCATATAGAGATTGCCGCTCTTGCTGAATACTGTATTTTGTTATAAAAACTTTTTTTTTTCAATGTCGAAACTTATCTTGTCTTTTACTGGTACAAACTCAGATGCAAAGATAGTGGTTTTAACGTACAGATATCATCACGTTATTATGTAAAATTTTTAGAAGTGTGTACGTTTTCGTATAAATTTTGAAACTAAAAGAGATGGAAATAATTTGAATTAAAATTCCTAATCATCTATTATAGTAACTTTCGACGAGATTAAGTGTGCGTTATAACGTTCATTATGTTATAACATTTGGGCAGTTAAGCTGATAGATTTTTTTTCAATTTGAAATATCAAACATCGTTTCTGTAAAGAGTTAAATCTTGAGGCAACTCTTTTAAAGATTAAAATAAGATAATGTGTAATCTGCCAAACGAAAAAGAGAAAAGATGAAACAAAGAAAAGTCACTAAAAAATGTAGTTTGACAGAAATAAGATATTTGAGGCGAATGGGCCTTTAAAAATAAGGGTAAGGAAGGAATAGGAGCTTGTAAACGTGTTTTTGTTTATGGCATGCTAATTAGAATTTTTCCGAAACTGGGTTATGCGTAAAATCGTAACAGTCAGCACTTTTACGACAGAAAATAAATGGGTAAAAGGCTCGCTTACTTAAAGCAGAAATTAATTAAGCGCAGTTGACTACAGTTGTTATTTTTGTTTATAGGTCGCAATGCACTGTTATTTGTGAAAGAATGTTTTGTGAGACAATGATAAGTATAGTATGTCAATAGTGAGAGGTTGGAATTAAACTTATATAACCATGGAAAACAGAATTGAACTTCTGTGTTTGTTAAAATATTTATTTGTAGTATTTCGTATAGGAAACTAACCACAAAGGCTAGAAAATTAATGGCCATAAGAAAACGAAAAAGAATAAATTATTTGATTGTTGTTGCAGACTACAGGGCTGTAAAATGTTCTGGATTGGTTTTGGGGCTGATTTTACGGCATATAAAAGCTTAATGGGTTATTTAACGTCAGTTTTTTTCCTTTTTATTTTTTTTTTTCATTAGAAATTATACGTTTTGAAGAAACTAATATTGATAATTTGAGTAAAAATCTCTTAAAATAAATTATATGCCAACAATTATGTGATTTTAAGTATTGCTATCTAATAATAATGATAAACTTAAAACAGATCTGCCAGATCCATAGATACAAACCTAAGTGAATTAGAGTGTTACTGACATCGATGGCATCGAAGATATGACTTTAAACTCTCCTAATCTCAAAACCTGGAAACTCACACCCCCCGGATAGAGTCTATTGCCATACACAGAATATCATTGTTTTTGGAGTTTTATTCTTTTGTAGATGGTGCCATGGGCATGTTTTAAACTCCAGCAACATGGCGTGTTCTAAACTCTGCCGACAAGGCGTGTTCCATATCCCATTGACATGGCGTATTATAAACCCCACCAAAAATGAGTGTTCTAAACCCTGCCGACATGGCCAATTCTATTCTCCGCTGATAGCGTCTTAATCAGCATTTTGACTGCTGACTTCCCAAAGAGAGTTTGTATTTATCTATTCTGAAATCGTAATATGAGTTCACCATTTCAACTCCTTTTAATCGAGCCTTACAATATTTTACTAGGTTAATTTTTACGCATAAAATCCTCAAGTTAGACAAGGTGTGTCTAAAGAATATCAAAACTTTTGTTTTTTTTTATTCGGACAGAAATTAATGATACGTTTAACCTTTGGTCAAAATATCTCCCATAGTTTTCAACACGAGAATTTCAAGGAATTTTCTATTCTTACCTCTTAAACTATTTTTTATGAACGAGAACGCTTCTATTTCTTTTAATATTATTTATATCCTTAAATTTTACCACTGGAGGTATTTAGGTCACTGTATTCTACCATTTTAATTTTCATTCTGGATTGGTTGGTTTGGTTGGTTTCATGGCATATCAACCTTTGTTGGTTATTTAACGCCAAATCCATTTTTATGTAAATAATCTGTTCTATTGAAAACAATTCAGCTTAGCATAAGTACACAGTTTAATTGTCAAAAACATTTCCATTTCAAACTATTCAAGCAGTTATATGTAACAATTCAGTTTAAGTGTAAGTACGGTTTAATTGTCAAAAACGTTTCTTTTCAAGCTATTCAGTTTACTCAATTCATTGTAGCATAAGTATGCTGTTAGTTCTATTTAACCTATCAGGTGCTACCACTCCGGGCAAGAGTGGACCTGGGAACAATGGCAATGAAAGGGTACTCCGCATTTCCCAAAGCTCCAGCAATGCTGGAACCTCACCATCAGATTGTTTAGTATCATTACCAGGACACTCGTTAGGGGGGTTTACCCCTCTGCAGAGGTACAGTCAGTGTATTCAACAGCCCCAGCTGACTGGGCAATAAACAGATTTAAATGTCAGGCAGTTTTATTTCAGATAATTCAGTTCAGCATAAGTACACAGTTTAGACGTCAAAAACAGTTCTATTTCGAGCAATTCAGTTCAGCACTTGTACGCAGTTCCAATGTCAAAACAGTTCTATTTTAAACAATTCAGTTTAGCATAAATACGCAGTTTAAATGCAAAAATCAATACAGTGAAAGAAGCACGGTTTAGTTCTATTTAACCCATAGATAGGACCCTTATCAGGTGTTACCACTCCAGACCAGAGTGGACCTGGGAGCGATTGCAATGAAGGGGTACTCCGCATTCCCCAAAGCTCCAGCACTGCTGGAACCTCACCATCAGGTTGTTTAGTGTCATATCAGGACACTCGTTAGGGGGGGTCTTACCCCTCTGCAGAGAAGCAGTCTGAGTATTCTACAGCCCCAGCCGACTGGGCAAGAGGTATTTAGGGTAAGAAAATAAGAAAAAAAGACATAAAGCTAAGACTGGTCAGCATGGAAGGTGTTGCTTTTGAAAAACCCTGTATTTTGCCCAAAACTGTAGAGTATAGAGGCAACCTTCAAACCGGAACTGATTTTCCTAAGCTTCAAGGAAGCAAGAAATACATATCTAATTTGAACAATTTTGATATTTGTATAATCCTGTTTTTTAAAGGTTCATATCTTGCGTTATTTGCATGTTTTCCTTTTCAGGCAGACGATCTTGCTAAAATCATTTTCTTTCTGCAAAAAAGATAATTGTTTTTGATTTTATAGCAAGTTTCTGATTTGGGTGAAAACAAAGCTTTCCATTTACAACAGTTAAAAGCAGTAAAGATCCTCAAGCTTTTCTCTTTATATCCGATATCTTCTTATCATATTGGTGAGTAAATGTTATTAAAAATTTAAGAAGATCCGTCATACCCTGTAGGGAAAGGATAAAATTATTTTAACGCAAAATTAAGAAAAACAAATTCATTAAAAAAGCGATGACACCAACTCGAGAATCTGAAGCTCCCTTTAAAATCACCCGAATAAATTTTGTAAAATGTAATTAGAAAAAATAAAACAACTACAAAAACTGGAGAATTTTATTTTTTATATTTAAAGAAGAAATCTTTAAAGAATTCAAGGTCTTAGAAATTTTGCATTTTTTTAAAAATAAGGAATAATATTTTTATTTCATTTTTTTTATAATTTGATTCTACGATATTGATTCGTCTTCCAATAAAATTCTTTTTTTTTTTAATCCAGAATATTTTTACTTGACATAATCTTCTTATATTTTTTTTCTTTTTCCTAATTTTGTGAGCTGATAATTTACTAGCAGCTTCTGAATCGCTTTTCTAAAATCCGAAACTATAGCTCACCATCGGAAATCAACATTGATTGCATATTAAAATCAGTTCCTTTTTAAAAGCATCAAAAAGTGAGCTGTTTTCGTCAATTTTAACATTTTGCATTTGGAAACAAAGCACAGATAATTTTCTGAAATAGCTCAAAATTATAAACTAGAGGAAATAATTTAGTTAAAAAAGTATCTTTATTTTTTCCTACTTTAAAAATGAAAAATTCAAATGAATGGGTCTACAGAAAAGCTTATATAAGGATGATGCCTTGATGTCTTGATATCGTTTAGAAAATCCATTTCTATTTTCAGATACTTTTAAATTAGCTGCCTCGATATCAATTTAAAACATACTACCATTATGTGTTCCAATGTGGCCAGGGATTCTTTAAAAAGTCCAATGAACGGTTCATTTATTTAGATTAAATGGTGCAATGAAACTGAATTTTTAGTTTTGTTGTGCTTTACTAAGTAAAAATTTGTTTTAAAAACCCCAACAAAGTATGAGTTACGCAGAGAATATAAAGCTCATGGGCAATTCTCAGCTAGGCCAGATTACTAATATTGGACTGCCTGAGGTTTTCATTGTTTTTCGAAAGTACATTATGTAATGAAATATTTGTATATTTTTGGTCTGAATAAACTGGAAAATATAGAAAATTAGAGGCCTACAAAAATATTATTTACTAGAAAACAACTTTTCCACCACATAGCAGAGCAGTTGATTTTTTGTTAATAATAGCGATGTGATATTCTTAATGAAAATAGGGAATCGATTCTCTAGCGGCGTGAAGTTAATTAAGGAAAACGATCAAATAATCTGAAATCAGTTCTGACATAGATGTGTTCACACTGATCGTGAGAAAGTTGATGTAAGTTTTATATATATATATATATATATATATATATATATATGTGTGTGTGTGTGTGTGTGTGTGTGTGTGTGTGTGTGTGTGTGTGTGTGTGTGTGTGAATATATATATATATATATATATATATATATTTATGTTCACACAGACACACACAGACACACAGACACACACACACATATATATATATATATGCATATATATATATATATATGTGTGTGTGTGTGTGTGTGTGTGTGTGTGTGTGTGTGTGTGTGAGAGAGAGAGAGAGAGAGAGAGAGAATATATATATATATATATATATATATATATATATATATATATATATATATATATATATATATATATGAATTAAGAATTTACGTTACAACTTCAGTTTTCATCGCATATCAACACTTTTAAAAGCTTTCTAAGGAGCGTTTCATTCACAATTTTTCTCTTCTGATGATGACCTAAGATCAAAATTTGAGAAAAATGAAAAGATAAACGGTTATAAAGAAACATTCCTGTCTAATCATTTTTGTTCATATCTCCTATTTCCCCTCCTTTTTCCGGTTACACACACAGACGCCTGCGCGCGCAAACACACACACACACACACACACACACACACATATATATATATATATATATATATATATATATATATATATATATATATATATACAAGGACTAAAAGAACAAAAAATGAAGAATGTCTGATTTTTTTAAAAATCTGTAACACCAGTTAGACAATTAAAACCAGAAATCATTTCAAGAAACACGTGGCATTAGAAAACGCCAAGCTATTTTAATATTAACAGTAAATTGCACTCTTCCACATTAGTTTTGAGTGACGTCATTTAGTGTCTGACGGACCAACGCCATTCTCGTGTGAATTATAATTGTTGCAGAGCATCAGTAACCGCTTCCACAGCTAATGCTATAAAGAAAATATGTTTGAACCAGGTATTATAATCATTTTAATGCTTAAGATGATTAAAATAAACATTTTTACAACTTAACAAACAAATTGTATTAATCTTGAAATCAAAGAGACAGTTGAATGTGCACAAAACTTTATATCAATAACATGATGTCAGCATTCAGTTTAGTCGGATTTAAGTTATTTTTTTCGAAAATAAAAATTAAAAGATGATACCTACGTCTTTGTTTATTCTTTTGAATGAATATGCATTAACGAAAAAATAATATATAGAATTATATATATATATATATATATATATATATATATATATATATATATAGACAGAGAGAGTGAGAGAGACAGACAGACAGACAGACAGACAGAATATGTGTATGTGTGAGTGTGTGGTTTTTGGTGATGGATACCTACTTAAAATGAACGAAGAGACAAATCTAAAATTGCGATAGTCATTCAACACATGAGGTGAATTTTTGCCTAAAGAATTGTCAGTAAGAATCCATATTTAAATTTGTGCCGCTTTAAAGGAAATTGATAGTGATGAAACCTTTTATGCCCCAGATGAATTTTCGTATGTCCTTCTTTATGGACCACAGTATCCGGATATTTTTTAATGGAAGGTCAGTGCTTCAGCTCCATGTTCTACATTAACTATATTTTCGACTCTCACTGGTTGTTGAGAACCTTTGTGTAGCTTATCTGTAAGCGTTTTTGACTGGAAAATGCTACTCCGTCGAGAATCCACTGTAAATTCAATATATATATATATATATATATATATATATATATATATATATATATATATATATAAGTAGAATGATCTAAAAAAAAAAGCTGCGGTAAACCACTACCAGATTTTCAAAAGATTTTTTTCTCCAGGTGGAAGATGAATCGAAATATTGCTATTCATCATGGCAGGGTTATGTTAGATGAATTTTTATCGTATTTTGCTGGACCATTGGCCTTATGAGTAGAGTTTTCGCAAATGGTCCGTGAGCCCAGAATTCAATCCCAGGTCAGGGCATACTAAAAACCCAAAAAATGATACTTGATACCACCTTTCTTAACCCTCAGCATTTTTAGGTAAGGATCAATGGTTAAGTGAGGCAATCCAGGGAAAGAGTAGCACCCTCCCCATTGGTGTATTAGCTATTTAAAAGAGAGCCTTCTGGTCACCCTCGACTAAGGTCACCAACTCTACTTACGTTTATGTATGTATATCTGTGTGTGTGTGTGTGTGTGTGTGTTATTGCCCAAATATGTTCAAACTTAACAGAGTTTTTTTCAATCAAAGCCTATATCATTAACCATTTTTTATGATTAAAGTTTAATTTACATTGAAACGTTCTGACCCAAAAAATTGAATGTAAAATAGTTTTAAAAAATACAACCTTAGACCATATACGATTCAACAATTTTTTTATACTTCAATACTATAGAGTTTTGTAATGAATAACGGTTTATAATATATTCGAGAAATTGATGGTATTTTTACATTAATTTCTTAAGAAAAATAATAATCGCTAAAAAAATATTACCGTCTTTCATAGACTGGCGTTAACTTTCTTAAACTCTCTCTCTCTGCCTCTGTCTCTGTCTCTCGCTCTCTCTCTGTATATATATATATACTCTTTACTTTTTCAATTAATTGTAAAGATCACACAAACAATATGACTAAATATTAATAATAATAATTATTATGATAATAGTAACACAAAAAGATGACAAAGAATTAATTCCAAAGCAAAAATAGCAAAGATGTTAAGAAAAAGCAAAATGTAGTCTATTCGTTGACAGAAACGAAGCGACCAGCCATATAATGAGCGAATACAGCAAATTAGCACAAGAAAGAGTAAAAGACTAGACAATACTGGGTAGGGAAGGTAATCTACTGAGAATTGAGAAAGAAATATAAATTTGACCATACGAATAAGTGGTATATACACAAACCGGAATCCGTCCTGGGATTTTGAGACACATACGGATCACCTAATCGTGACCCGACGACCAGATCTAGAGATAGTCAATGAAAGAAAGAAAACCTGTCACATAGTTGACTTTCTGTTTCGGCAGACCACAGAATAAATTAAAAGAAAGCTAAAAGATAGGTAAATAGCTAGACCTTGCTAGAAAACTAAAAAATCAATGGTACATGAAGGTGTCGTTGATACTAACAGTAACCGGTGAACTGGGAACAATCTACAAAGGATTGTTAAAGGGACAAATAGACTTGGATATAAGAAGACAAGTGAAGACCGTCCAGACTCTATTATAATTAAGATCGGCCAGAGTAGTGAGAAGAGTCCGTACTTGGGGAGTTTTGCTATAACTCAATCTTCAGTTAAAAACCTTTAGCTAACGCTGGTATGAACGGCTCTCAAAAGAGCAAAGTCGCAATAATAATAAATACATCATAAAAGCAATGAAAAACTGGAAAGTGGAATTGACCGCAAAAAGAAAACCAAAATAGATGAAATTAGGTAGAAATCCAGGAAGTATTTTCCAAGGAGATGGACTTCCACCATTGCTATTTGTTTTAGCGATGATGCCACTCGAACACATTTTTAGAAAAGGCTTTCGGGGTCACACATTTTTGTAAATTGCAAGAAAAGTGTATCCATCTAATGTACAAGCACGACATCAAGCTGTTTTCAAAAAAAGGAAGAAGAATTGGAAACTCTAATACAAGCAATAAGAATATACATTCAGTATATAGGAATGGGATTTCGTGAAAAAAAATGGGACGTGGTAATTATGAGAACAGAAAAAAGACCGAGATATAACAGAATGAACAGAACTGCCAAATTCAAAAAAGAATTAGTTAGTTTGGTTTGTTGAGCTTTATGACATACCAAGCTTCGGAGGTTAATTAAAGCCAAATCCTAATATGCAAATATAAGGTTTCATGATTTGTTAGCTGGTGTATTGATTCGTTTTCCATTTGGTTCATAACAGTTCTAAACGAGCCTGAGTTAATTTTTGCACACACTTTAATGGTTTCAAGTATTTCTATCAAACTTAAGCTATTCTATTTACTAATAATCATTTGTTTGTCCACAGTTAAATGGTTTCAAGTATTGCTATGTCACAGTTGGAATCTATCCTTCATTTGCGTACAGTTGAATGGATCAATATATTGCTATGTATCACTAACTATTCAATTAAACATCAATCATTTGTTTACACAGAGTCAAATGATCAAACAGTTCTTTGTCTAACAATTCAATTTAGAATGTAATTTCTTTGCACTCAGCTTAAATGTCAAACAGTTCTACTTAATCCATATACAGGACCCTCCGGGCCAGAGTGGACATGGAACAATGGCAATGAATGGATACTACACATTCCCCAAATCTCACCATCAGATAGTTTAATGTTAAGGGAAAAACCATCTGTTAGAGGTGTTAGGAAAACTCGCATTTAATAAAAATAATAATGAGAATAATGATAATGATAATCTGCAAGTCAATTTCCGTTACAGTATGCGTGCCTTTTTAATGTCTAATGCTTTAAAAACAGGAATGTTGCCTATTCTGCTCTTTTATTTCTTTTGCGCTCCGGCTAAAGAAATTTCTAAATCAACTTGTCAGCGTAAAAACAAAAATGCTGCACATGTTCAGTTCTAAGTATAGAATATTGAATAAAATTTCATTCGTAATTATTATAAAATGAGCAAACACATATATAAAGTTCGAAGACTCACTCAATCAAAACTTTATCTATTTGGAATGAACTGGAAATTGAGTGAAATGTTGTAGCCAAATCACAAACAATAAAATTTAATAGAAAAATGTTTTCCATTTACGGTTGACATATGCAATTGGTAAATTATATTTTCTGTCCGGGAACAAGAAATTGCAAATATTCTCTTACCTAGTGTAATAATAAATGAGCAATAGTAGGATAAAACGTCTTTGCTTATTTAAGATCTATTCAAGCATTCTCAATTCACAAATTAATAGATCAATTTGTATCTTCATGTTCAACACGTAATTTCCTTTTTAAGAAACTTCACTTATATTTTTTCCGTAACCCCCTCTTTTTCAACTATTTTTGCAGATTTTCCTTACTTTATTCTATACATTTGGTTTCTTTTCTTTTCTTTTTTCTTTTCTTTTCTTTTTTGTATGAAAATTTTTCTGTTTCTATATTTTGATACTTATTCATTTCTTCTAACTTTAACGATAGAGACAGAATATATACATCGGAAACAAGTATGACTTTTTGATACAAAAAATCTCAGTAACTCCAAACATTCTGAACTATTCTTCTATATATCTATCTTTATTTTTGTGTCAACTTCTTTACATTCATCCTTAGTAAACTATTAATTTAAAAGTTCTGCCATTTTCAATTAATAGTCTTTAAGCTATTAGAAATTTACAAATAAAGCCTGACTGATGTTAGTAGGTAGATTAATCTAATATTAGATTTAGAACTCTGAATTCAAATAAAATCAATTTTCATTCTATCATGATATATTTTCAAACAAGGGTAAAAAAAAGTGTCTAACAACTGCTTAAAACAGAAAATAATGAACTTATTTAATAAGAGAATGTATATTTTGAAGTTATCAAAGTAGTTTCGAAGATATCATCGAAAGATAAAGAAGGCTTTTAAAAATATGACTATGTTGAGAACTCAACATAAAGGAAAATGCTTTCAGAAGTTGTTTCGTTGTAATGCTAGTTATCGTGAAACAACCCCTTTTGACCTGTACTCAGATGTTTGAAACTTCTGTAATTGAGGATCAAGAAGGACAAAAGGTGTCGAAAACTTTGTAAATTATTATCTTTAAGGATATTTCTTGGGCAACCGCTTCTCACAAAACAAATATTTTAAAGCGTCAAAATTGGGTCAAGAAATAGATAAGAATTGATGTTTTTAAAGTACTTTTCACCAACGAATTATGTGGGACGTCTGATAAAACGTGTGGATGGGACAAGAATGGATTTATCTAATTCAGATGGGCTTGGGGGGTACAATAAGGCAACAAGGAAGCAATAGTGTGATATGGGCTTGAATTAAGCTGGGAGGTTATGTTATCAGGCAGACCTAATATTGGCCGAGTTTCGACCCCAGCTTGAGGTATCCCGTGTGTCTAGCCACACTTTCTTTGTGATACACAGGAACTGTCTGTCTGTGGATGGCAATATATAT
The DNA here is from genome assembly GCA_963585895.1 of Sepioteuthis lessoniana. NCBI lineage: Eukaryota > Metazoa > Mollusca > Cephalopoda > Myopsida > Loliginidae > Sepioteuthis > Sepioteuthis lessoniana. The sequence continues at coordinate 51,450,340 of OY757914.1, forward strand.
ATATATATATATATATATATATATATATGTGTGTGTGTGTGTGTGTGTGTTTGTGTGTATACTGAAATATGTATATAGAAATCAACCTATTTTCAAATGTAGTTCTTGTCATCTCCGGCCATGAAATGTGTTTTATTCTATGGTTTGTTATCTTCTGTAGTAAGTTATTTTCAAGTAACAAAACTAAGCGTAGATGCTGAAATGTAATGTTTCTAAAGTAAGAATATATCTCTATACGAAACACATGCTTAGATGTAGATGGTATATTTCATTGTCTATTCCTGTTGGTTATTTTACTCTGGAGACCCATTTCTGACATGCGCAAGTAACAAATATAATTAATATGATTTCTGAAAAGCATTAACATACAAAAGCTAAAAGCGAAATGAAAAGGTTATCTTTCTCAGTCAAGACGAGCAGGAATGGGTGCCTTGGTATCTGTCATTATGTATTTGCACGAAAGTCATTTGACATTGCCTCAGGCTGCTGCCGTTGACAAGACGCAGTAACTTTTAGCGAATGTAGCAACCAAGTGAAAATTATTTGTATATTGACGTACTCGTGAAAACAACGAAAAACGCTCAGGCAAAAAGAGAACCAAGTAGAAGAGAGAAAAAAGGTGATAGAGGCAGTTGTTAAATAAAAAGGAAATAGCATTATTTCTCACGCGAACGTACTCTTGCATAAAATATAGACTGAGATAAATCCTCAGTTGGTGGGCTAAGAAAGTGAGCAATACATGCGAATTCATATGCACATATAAAAGCAAAATATTCCACAGTTCTTTTTAGTTCTCTGGCAAGGTCCAATTATAAGTCTATTTATATGGCAGGTTCTTTTTACTTGTTAATCAACACTGAGTCTGTTCATCTGACCAGGATTAGGTGATCAGTTTGTATCAAAAAATCCTAGAGAATAGCATGCGTCTCATTCTCTAAGAAATAATCTGGTTTCTCTATATATCATTCGGTAGTATTGATCAAATTTTAATCTGGCCAAATTTCAAGTCAATCACCTACTTAACATATTCGTGCCTTGTCTTGTCGACCTTTTGCTAAAATTTGTTCCATTAACTTTTATATGATTAACCACTTCATCACTGTCTTCACTATCCTATATTTGCTTTTCCATGCATATTATGAATTTTTGGTTTGATATAATAGGTCTTTATGGTATTGTTTTGTGCTTTTATTAATAGAGATTTAATTTTTCCTCAAGAGATTTCCCTTTCTTAGCCATGTCCAGGTTTTCCCGTCTTTAATCTCACCAGTTTTTACGTTAAAAGTGGGATGGTCTTTCTTTTTATTTTTCCTCTTTTTTCTTATTTATCTATTTTTTCTATTTTGATAATTTTTCAAATATAAGAAAGACTGATTTTATTTTATTCCTTTACCAAAAATGCATAGAAACACGCATACATGTATTTTTACCTTTTTAGAAAAGTAAATCAGAGCATTTTTCGTTCTTAGTAGATTTCAATGGTATAGTCAAGATTTTCACACCAGTCAACTTTCGACTTGGAATCGGTTGCCAATAATTTAACAGACTGATAGTTGAACTATGCGTATTTCAAGGTTTCCTTATATACGATCTTTGACCCCGTGGTTTTCAGGAGAAAAGAGGCTCTCAGAACGTGTGCGGGATCCGTTTTTTTCATTTATTATTATTATTATTTTTATTATTATTATTATTCACTCTTTGAAAGTTTGTCTAATTAGTTATAGCCGATGGACATCCACTGGAGATTGAATGACAGCATGTCTGCCCAAGTTTCTATGACTCTTCTCAGTATTCTGGCCATTCTCAATAATGTAGTAGTTTGAATGGTTTCCACTCGTTCTCTTATGTCTGACAATCCCTTTAACAATCCTTTGTTGACTGTACCAAAAGAACCAATCACGATTGGTATTATTGTCACTGTCATGTTTCATAATTTTTTTTCACTTCCCTAGCAAGTTTCAGGTACTTATTCTTCTTTTGACTTTCTTTCAGTTTTATTCTGGGGTCAGACGCAACTGCAAAATCCACAGATTTGCAAGTTCTCTTTTTTTGTTGTTGATTATTATAAGTTTTTGTCTTCTGGCCGAGATTAGGTAATTCGTTTGTAAGTCAAAGTCCCAAGGGAGTTTGCATGTTATTCTGTAGGACAGATTCGGGATTTTGTAAATACCATTTGTTCATATAGTTATATTTAAATTTCTTGCACATATCCCAGTGGATCACCTTAACAGCCAGTCGTGTCTAGTCTTATACTCCTTTTGTGTTAATTTGTTGCATTCGCTTATTATGTGATCGATGGTTCCGTCTCTATTACCACATATCATTCATTTACTATTTTTTTGCGTCTTATTTATTCTCGCTTTGATATGATTGGTTCTTATGGGATGGTTCTGTGCTGCTATTAGGAATAATACTATTTCTCTCCTAATATTTCCTTTTCTTAGCCACGTCCAAGTGTTCTCGTATGAGATGTTGCATTTAAAACGCCTATGGAGTTGTGTTTCTTCCCATTTTTGTTTTCTAGTTATTGTCATTCTGTTGGACTCCGGGTGCTCAGTATCGTTTCTAGTGACTTTCGTGCTTTTCTATGTAGTTCTAGAGTCGTATTGATGCATCAACGCTGTCTTCATTGCTAGTCTGTAATTTTCCTCCCTCCTTTCTTGATACATATAATCTGTCAAGATCATCGCTGGGATGTAATGCCTTATGCATGGTCTTAAGTTTTCTGTCTTTGGTCAATTTGGTTCAGTTCTTCTCTGGTCCACTTCAGAAATGATCCCGAATAACAAACGAGGAAACAGCCCAGGTATTTATTTCTTTGATAAGGTTTGTGCAACATAGTTTTATCTCAAGTAGCTTTCTGGTTTTCCAAAGATATTATTTCTGAGTTTTTTCTTTCATCTCCACACGTTTGATGATGTCAGCTTCCAACATGCCCAAGTATTTGTTGGTTTCCTTTTCTCCGAGCGTTCAAAACTTGTCTTGATTTGGCAGTTCCATTCCGTCTGTCAGGTGTCACTTGCCGGTTTTCATTACTAGCATGGCATATTTTTCTATGCCAAAATCCATTGTCCTGACTGTATATTCTCATTGCGTTTCCAGTCCTTTTTTATTTTTTGCAAACCGTTTGATGTCGTCCATGTACAATAGGTGATTAATCTTTTCCTGCAATATACTGAGTTTGTATCTGGTTGTGCATTTTCTGAGTATGTGGTTGAGAGGCATCATTGCAATTGTAAATCGTAATTGTGATAGTGCATGTCTTTGAAATATACCACTACGGACCTTAGCTTTACCTAAGCTACTCCCTCCTGCTGTCAATTCCACTTTCCCGGTTTTCATGGTTTTCTCGATAAAGTTTATAACTTCATGTGATATTTTGTACATTTGAGGCAATTTATTATCTAGCTTTGCTTATTATTATTATTATTATTATTATTATTATTATTATTATTATTATTATTATTATTATTATTATTAACAGTTTTTTTTCAACCCAGCGTTAGCTGATGGTTTTTCACAGGAGTTTGAGAGACAGCAAGTCTCCTCAAGTCTCCAGGACTCTTTTCTTATTCTTGCCGATCTCAACATTGCTGTAGTTTGAGCAGTCTCCACCCGTCCGGGTATTTTCACGTCCTTTTCACGAATCCTTTGGTGACTGTACCAAGAGAACCAATGACAATTTTTATAATCGTCCTTTTCATGTTCCACAGATTTTTCAATTCCCTAGCATGGTCGTAGTACTTATCGCATTTTTCGCATTCTTTCAATTTTAATCTGTGGTCCACAATCGTGCAAGTTTTTGTTGAGTAATATAAGGTCTGGTCGTCTGGCCGAAGTGAGGTGATTCGTTTGTATTTCAGAATTGCAGAGGAGTTTGTGTGTGTCATTCACCAAGACAGATTCTGGGTTGTGCATATACCATTTATTATTATTATTATTATTATTATTATTATTATTATTATTATTATTATTATTATTTATAATCTTATATCAACTCATATTACTTATTTCATTAATTTCGAAAGTTATAATCATGGACTCTATCATTGATATCTTGAAATTTGTGAGTCATTGATTTAAACTCCGTCTTTTTGCTCATAAAATGGTAAATAAAAACGAAAAGGAAACAATATTTGCTCATAGTCTCCTGAATTAGTTCATTTGTTTTAATAGCGCTGATTTGTCTCTGAATGACATCAGTTGACAAATAAGATGCTTTAAAAAACAGAGGGAGGCGTGAGGTAATAGCCAAAGTTCCTGAGAGCGAGTTCGAACTACAGTCACGCTTTGTCGGTCATTTTTGGAGTAATGGTATTTTGAAAGTTGGGAACGCTTCTAATTTCCACATTTATTGCTTTAATAGAATTACTGATGTTTTTTTTCTCTAGCGTCGCTTTGACCAAAAAAAACAAAAACAAAAAAAAACACGACTAATAAACCGAAACAAAAAAGGCAGGGAAGCACCCATCACCGGCACTTTACCAAAATATCATATTCAGGGTATTACATAGCTTTGAAAAAACACTGAAAATCTTTCGGGAAGTTCTTTATAACTGTTTGATCATCTGTTAAATGGAAAAAAATTACACACTGTAGCAATATATATATATATATATATATATATATATATATATATATATATGTATGTGTGTGTGTGTGTATGTATATATAAATATATATATATATATATCGATTTGTGTCAGAGTTCTTTATCGCATAAAAACAACTTTCTTCTGCATTACACAATTTTTTGATTGTCCGCCTATAGAGTTTGACAAAGGCAGTGTAGCTTTTCTTAAAAACCGCTTATTAAATTATAAAAAAATAATCTTGTTTTTACTGACATTTGATAAGAATTTATAGCTACGATAATGCTCTTATCAATACTGGCCTAATTCTAAGCAAGTAACATTTTTCTTGTTGTAAACGGAATCACCCACCAAAAACAACAATATTTCTCAAAAATGAAATAAATACATTTTAGCTAAAAAAAGGAGCTTCTTCACCAAAACTTCAATTTTAAATTGAAGCTTTTTGTTTTTTCACAATAAGATTATTTCGTATCTATTTCTATTAATTTACCAAATTTTATAATCGAAACTATTGATCTGACAATGTTATATATAATTTAATGCGTGCAAATAATCTATGTATTTCATCGAATGTTTACGGGAAAATTTGTCATTATAAGTGATCCCTGCGCAAATTTTACGATAAAATGGCAAGGCTTTTGATGCATTTTCTGGCATGACGACACAATACGCTAACTTGTCACATAACAATCAAAGAGGAACCTAAAAAGTCATTCAAGATTCGTCTAGTTCTAAATATCCTCGAAAAATAATTTTTGTATTCGAATATATTTCAGCAGAAGCTGCTTTTTCCTGCTTAATTAATGAAAAGAAAAACTTTTTTCTTTATAGTTTTGTGTTAAGAAAAATACATTTTGTTACACAATTTAATCTGTGCAGCTATATTTGAAGATATAATCCCCTGTCGATGTTGACTATATCTTGCAATATATATATATATATATATATATATATATATATATATATATATATATATATATATAATGTGCGTGTTTATGTGTATGCGAACAGATGATAGACAGGATGAGATTAATTTGATGGCTACTGAGTAGACAGGAGATATAATGACGGATTAGAAAAGTGGTAATGTCAGTCCAGGCTAACATTCGTTCTTAAGTGTAAGCTAGGGAATAAGTATGATAATGGCTGAGGCTAGAAGGCCGTCATTCAGAGTGTCATATAACGGAAATTTATGGACGCTATTTTTCCTAAGTAGAAATAATGAACGTTTTCGTCTTTGAAATGTTCAGGTTGCCGCAGGAAAATGAAAAATTGCTGGAGTACAAGATGGTGACTTTACTTTTTAAACCCAGCAGGGCAGTATGTTAATACGTCATCAAATTATTTGAGAAAGAAAGTGACAGTAAGAAATATGTTAGAGAAGAAAAGGATTAAACAAAGATAGAATCTTTGTGGTAAAATGTAAGAAATGGAGGAAAACCTATTTAAGGAGGTAAGCCATAGAAATAGCAGAGTAAACAAAAAGAAAATACGCAAGTTAATCTATTGGAAAACTCTGATAAAAGATACTTTTGAAGAAGAAGAAGAAGAAGAAGAAGAAGAAGAAGAAGAAGAAGAAGAAGAAGAAGAAGAAGAAGAAGAAGAAGAAGAAGACGTTATTTATGATGAAGACCAAAAGAATAAGATTGATAACGCCATAAGGACAAACTACGTTAAAGCAAAATAGACAAGACGCAACACAATTGTAAGTGTAAGCTGTGTGTGTGATAGAGACGAAACCATCAATCATTTAATAGGCGAATGCAGCAAATTAGCATAAAAAGTGTATAAGACCATACACGACTGGGTGGAGAAGATGATCCATTTGAAATTGAGCAAGAAATTTAAATTTGACGATACGAACAAGTGTTCTATGCAAAACCTGGAATCCGTCTTAGACAATGAGACCAGCAAGGTTCTTTCGGATTTTGAGAGACACATTTATCACCTAATCTCGACAAGACGATCAGACCTAGTGACAGTCAACAAAAGAAAGAGAACCTACCAAATAGTCTTGGCAGACGACTGAGTAAAAATAAAAGCTCGCAAAAAAGAGGGAAATATGTAGATCTTGCAAGAAAACAAAAAAAAACTATAGAACATGAAGGTGACGTTGGTACTATCTCTAAATGATTTGAAAAAGGAGTCAAAGACTTAAAAATTAGAGGACAAGTGAAGAAGATCGAGACTACATCATTATTAAGATAAGCCAGAATATCGAGAAGAGTCCTGAAGTTATAGGAGACTTACTGTCACAAAAACTCTTAGAAAAAATCATCCTTTAACGTTGGTGTGAAAAACTCTAAAGAGCAAATTACAGATCACCAGATCTTGTAATAATGAACAAAAAAAGAGAATTTGCCGATTTGTGGGTTTTCCTGTCCTGGCTGCTGACAGAGTAAAATTGAAAGAAAGTGAAAAGAAGGATAAGTACCTTGACCATGGTAAGGTATTGAAAAAAAACTGTGGAACATCAAAGTGACGGTTATACCAATTGTAACAGGAGCTCTTGGTACAGTCACCAAAGGATTTGGACAGGGACTGGAAGACATGGAAATAAGAGGATAAGAGGAGATTATTTAAACTAGAACATTGTTGTGATCGACCAGAATACTGGGAAGAGTCCTGGAGACTAGAGGTACTTGCTGTCACTCAAACTACAGTGAGAAACTATCAGCTAACGCTGGTATGAAAAACTGAAAAACGATGAGCAATAATAATGGTGATTTGACATAGAAGGATCTCCTGCACTCATATAGAAAAATAGAAGATTACAAACAACGAAAGAAAAAGAACAGCGAAACCAGGAAAGAATCATACCGATTGAAGAAAATAAAAGATATTCATTTTTGAAATTGTTGGAAGACATGAAAAGCTTCTCGAAACCAAATTCTGGTGCATAAATCTCATCAAAATAATAAGCATTTCGGTGTTCTCCCTTGTAAAATATTCGGGACCATTCTTAAGGGAAGAAGTCAAGCAAATGGACAAAGGACAAGAAAGTCGGTGATGTGCAAGGACTTACATTCAAGAGATGACTGAAAGATACATGTTTCGGTAAAAGGAAGAGGATGAGGAGTCGCTCAAATTGATGATTTGCAGATGTATCAATACGACGACTCAAATATTACATAAAAAGGCCAATGAAAGACTAATTCCAGCGGCTAGTAACAGTAGTGACACTATAAAAACAAACTGAAAAAACAATAACAAGGAAGCCGAAATGGAAATCAAAGCAACTGTATATGTATTTCATGTGAAAAACCTTCGAAAACTTCCACAAAATGACTTATACACGGTTACAAAAGTAAGTCTCATATTAGTAACTGAATATCATCAAAAAGCAGCACAAAACAATCCAATAAGGACCATTTATATTGTAGCGAAAATCGACAATTGACAACAGAGTAGCAAGTGAATGTTATGTGGTGACAGAAATGAAACCATTATTTTTATAGAAAGGGAATTCAGCAAACTATTGAGATAGGAGCATGAGACTAGACACGGCTGGGCGGAAAAGTTGATCGACTCGGAATTGTGCAAAGAAACTGAAAGTTGATATTACTACCTAATGGTACATGCATAAATAAATATCTGTCATGGAAAATGAGACGCATAATGTTCTTTGAAACTTTGGATTCAAACGGATCAGTTAATATCAGCCAGTAGACCTGACCAAATAATAATAAAAAAAAAGAGAACTAGCCGTCTAAAGGACTTTGTCGTCAAAGAGGATCATAAAGTGAAAATCGAAGTCAGCGGAAAGAGAGAGAAATAATTGGACCTTGCCAGAGAATAAAAACGCTGTGGAATGAGGGTGACTGAGATACTAGTTGTAGTTTGTTCACTTGGAGTCAAAGGCATAGGAAAAGGGAACTGCAACAGTCGTAAATCGGAGGCGTGTTGAGATCGGCTTGAATACTACGAAGAGGAACCAGAGGAAACTTGCTTTCACTCAAACTCAAGTGAAAGACAATCAGCTATCGCTAGTAAAAAAAAAATCGCAATAATAATAATAATAATAATTTGAAGAAGAAGAAGAAGAAGAAGAAGAAGAAGAAGAAGAAGAAGAAGAAGAAGAAGAAGAAGAAGAATATATTGCTGAGATAAAGAAAAATGATAGAAAAGAAGAATCGATGGGAATGGAAAAAGTAGAATATAATAAGACAAAGATTTCAAGGACAAAATAAGAATATTAACTGCAATAAAATAAAAAAATATATAAGTAATCAATATATATAGAATGCGATAGGTAAACTGCCGTCTAAACTACACAAAAATTACAATAACACTAACATCCTACTTTATTTGATAAATTTACCAAAATTGCATGAAAATATTTTAAAATATTCTAGATTAAATTTATTAAAGGAATTTTCATTGGTTCCAAACGAATGCAGATCATTCTGCAAACCTTTCAGAGGGTCTCATTCTATTATGCCTGATGGCTTGACGGAAGTTACGAATCCAACTTTTCTCTCTCTAGCAAAGGGTAAATTATTCGGTGGACTGGGATTTTTACCATTGGTATGACAACCGGTCAAGGAGAACGAAAACTGAGTTCGAACCTGTTAAACTATGCTTTGAATTGACCTCGTGTTGTATTCTGCTTGTAAGGAGCGGTTGTTAAAAATGTATTTCTGTAGAAGAGACACTGGGAGTGCTGAGAAGATTTTTAGCAATTTTTGTCAAGCCAACTAACATTTGTGCTGGGTTTTCAAAAAAGTAAATCTGCTTTCATAGCAACACTCTGCTTATTGCTCGGCATGTTAAGTGTACCTTAAAAGAATGCCAAAGATATATTTATTATTTTGCACCACCTCTCCAGAAGTTTGATTCTTACAAGGTAACCCAGTTTAAATTCACCTTGCGTCATATATGACATTTTTTGGGAGTCAGGTAAATACTCTGTTGCATTTATGTCAAGTGGTCAATGATTATTCAATTCAGTTGCAGGGGCACTTCTTCCAGTCAGCACCTATTCTTCATTTAATGGAGTAAGAATGTATGGATGGAGACACTTAATTAATCCAATTTTGGAATTTTAGGAGATTTGCTTGCTGCGAGACAGCTATCTTAAACCGAACCTGAATCACATTCCAGTACTGTAGGGACCTTGATAGCTATTTGGTGTAATGATTTTCACGAGAGTCAGTTTCCGGGATTAACCTTCAACAGTTACCGAGAATCAACGAGATTCACTTAGAAAGTAATATGCCACACCTTACCCCGTCGCTATTTTGTGTTGTTGGCTGAAATAAACAACTTAGGCCGGACACTCTTAACTTGAGTCTAGTAAAAATGTTCTATTCAATTAAATTTCAAACGAATAAATGGCAAAAAATGTAATCTCTTCTTTCCTAAACATTTACCTGTTTCCTCTTTACAAAGGCAAAGGGATGAGGAAGTCACCGTCAATATTTCTGGTTTTCATAGATACTAGCGCTAAGCTCTAACGGGAAAGTTGACGCAAAAGAAATGCCGCGAATTTCACACGAGACGTAGAAATAATGAAACGAAAAAAAAAAAGAGATGATGTAAAAAAAAAAAAAAGAAGATTTTCCAAAGTTAGGAAGAAATTACAAAAATATAAGATAGACTGTAAGTAAACGGGTAAACAATTTGACATTTTGCCAGATTAACTATATCTACAGTTATTAGCATAATTGAAGTAATAAGAAAATAATGGCCATAAAATGGTCACATGAAACAACAAATTTATATAATTTCTATATAAAATTTAAATGATGTTGGATTTTTGCAGTTGACAGTTCTTATTTCTACCTTTAACTTTTCTACAATAAAAAAAAAATTGCTTACATTTTTCATCTCTGCATTATCTTTGATTTTGCTCGGTACGTTCTTCGTAGAAATGAAGGTAGACTTATGGTCAACAAGTCGGATATTGAAAAAGACGAGTCTAGTTCAGATTCTGGCCCATGTGCTCTTTTCACAGATTTTTTTTGAAAATACACGAATAAATCTATTCTGCTTATTTCTGGGAATAAAGAAATTTTGGACAAGCTGGATTGTTTATACTTGGTTGGTTTACCAGTCTAGGAAAAGAATACCTTTAGTTTCAAAACATTTTGTATAAGAGGTAGAATAAATAATTGCTTGGAGACACAATGCTACATAAATTGTGTTGTATCAACCCCAATTAATGGCTGGAGTCTGTCAAGATGTTACAACTTTTATCGTTGCTAGATATCATAGATTTCCAGTGCCATTGACATTTAACTGAACAAATCAAAATAATGCTGATGGTGCTCGGTATACCGTCAGTATTATCTTGCTCTCTTCTTTTCAGCTGATTCTCATTTTTGTTTCGTTGAAATCATGACGTCATCAATAATATTCTTTGATTTATCACGTGCGATAAGCATTTTATATCCGATTAATAATTATATCCCAAGCAATTTTCTCATAAGTTAAGTTTCTTCTTAAACGAATATTCGAGAAGTTTGTTATTTTAAGAAAATCAATTTACAATTGGAATATATATCATTAATCAATGAACTACAGAATTAATCAACAACCATTCCGCCACTGATACTCTCTTGCAAAACAGATTGCTATATAGCAGTGCAAAAGTGAGTTTACCTATATTCTACTGGTATTTCATCATGGGATAAAGATGAGTTACGATTTCAATATAGAACTTTCAGTCTGCTAGAGTCTAGTAATAAATGATGACTAATATTATCAGATTTTGTTGCATATTCCACAACTAGAATGCAAAAAATCAGGTTATTGTATGTATGTATGTATGTATGTATGTATAAGAGACACTTTCATTCTTAATTAAAAATTAGTATAAGTCCTTTTTTGTCCTAACGTAATTACTGTAATTTTCATTGTCTCATTTTCTTCTTAATTGTTTTTTCAATTATTCATTTCATTAAGTCTATTTTATTTTTCTTTATTTAAACATTTATTGTCTTCTTCGTTCAATAATGTTTTATGCAACACTTGTGTTTCATCCTTTTACTTCATATACTCGAACGCACTCATCTCTGGTCATTTTTGTCGATATTGAGCCACATCATTTACAAAGTAATTAAATAAACTGGGCAAATTTCTACATTGTCAGTATTTAATCGTTATCTCCCTTGAGAAATAATAATAATCAGGAGGAGTACGAATGAGTACAATTATTGTTAAATCGAGTTTAGAGAAAAAATTATTTTATTTTGTAATATAGATCATTTTAACGCTATTGCGATAAGAAAGCTGAAACAATCGTGTGCAATTTCATGTATTGTGGCTTTGCTCTCCTTCTTTCTTTAACATGTTTGACTCTCTCTCTCTCTCTCTCTCTCTCTCTCTCTTTTTTTATATATATATATATGTATATATGCATATATCACTTTCTTTCTATCTCACATCTCTTTCACTTTTCCCTTTCTCTTTCTGCGTCTCTTCATGTCTTTACTGAGTCTTATTTCTAGAATTTGCATATCTTATTTATATTTCTTCAACAGCATCGATTTTATTCACTCCCTCTTTTCATTTTGTTTCTTGTCCTCATTTCCTAACTCTCTTTCTCTTTGTAACCACGTTTGTTTTCTCTGTATTTTTCCTTTAACATCAATACGCTTTCAAAAGCTCCTTTTTTTTTTCCTTTGATCTTTCTGTCTATTTTTCGCTTTCTTTGACTTCTTATTTGCACACTACATTTCCACGATATTCAATATCAGAATTGACGTATATGAATTCCATTAATTAGTCTCTAGATTCAAACAAAAAACATTTTCTCGTGTATCAGACTACATTGATTGATATGTTGTCTACTGGATTCTTTTGTTAATTCACTTTTAAACAAGCTCACAAGAAAATAAGTATGTAAATGCAGTTTCTTTTATTCATTTGTTGCATATTGGAAACGGCAAGGACGAGCGAGCAATCAAAATCCATATATGTAAAATTTGTTGTTTATTCTTTAAGTATTCAGTTGTTTAGAGGTCGTGGCAAGTCGGTTTAAATATTGTGAGGTACAGTTATTTGATGCTGCAGCTGTTTGTTGAAAGCAAATTGTTTCATCGCATTAGTTTTGGACTTGTTTCTAAATTTTAACGGAAATGCTGCCTGTTCGGAATCACGTTTAGCTAATTCTCCAATGCAGGTGTGCTACACAGAGACATTACAGTTTGGACATTGAACTTTTTTGTCATTCAAACATGAAAGCGGTCAAGGGAACCAAATTTAAGTTGATATTCATCCATAACTCACACCAGGCAGGATTTGACACACGGATATTTTAATGTGGGGATCGCACGAATCGAAACTCATTCGCAGCAGGTGCAAAAATGATTGGTCCCTAAGGCGCATAGCCACATAGTTAGCTTCGCAAAGCAAGGATTGCTGTGGGGGCAGCCCCCTCGTGAGAGCAGGTGCTGACCAGACCCAAAATTCAGGTGTAAGCGGGTTCCACTATGAATCTATGCCTGTCAATGCTTGTCAATGATTAACTCGGCTAAAGGCTAAGTTCAATTTAAATCTTTGACATTGATTCCTTTTCGACATGAAAACCGTGTACCTGGCCTTTAGGCCGCGTATGCTAGAACCAAAATTAATTTGTTTACAACCACACAGTCTAATGCTAACAATTACTGCTCAATTTAACATTTTAAATGAATCTTCCCGTTTAAAAATAATCATTTATACAGTTGCAAGTATTCCTATCTAAAAGCTATAATTTGTCAAAAATTACATGAAAGTGAGATTAAAAAAGTTAACAAATATACTGATCTTACCAGAGAGTTGAAAAATCCATGGAACATGAACATGATGGTGATACCAATCACAATTGATACACTTGGCACAGTCTCCAGGGTCATGGGAAGGAGACAGGAAGCATTGGAGATCAGGGGATGAATCAAGGCCATCCAAACCACAGTATTGTAAGGAACTGCTAGAAAACATAGAAAAGTTCCAGTGACTCGCAGAAACTTGCTATCATTCAAACTTCTGTAAAAAAAATCAGTTTAAACTAATGTGAAAAAAACTGTAAGAGTGAAATAATAATAATAATCTCGGCCAGAAGACCAGACCAAATAATAACCAACAAAAAAACAAGGTGGGGTATTTGCAAAATAAAACTGATAGAATGTGAAAAGAAGGATTAGTACTTCGACCTTGCTAGAGAATCGAAAAAACTATAGAACATAAAGGTGATAATTATACCAATTCTGATTGGTGCTTTTGGTGCAGTAACTAAAGGATTATTAAATGACCTGGTGGATTTGAGAGTTGGTGGACGATTGGCAACCATCCAAATTAAAGCAATAATTAGCACAGCCAGAATACGGAGAAGAGTCCAGAGGACTTGAGGACACTTGCTGTCACTCAAACTCCAGTGAAACTCTGATGTGAAAGACTCTAATGAGTAAATAATAATAATAATAATAATAATGATAATAATAATAATAATAATAAAACAACGACAGAAAATTCTACCAACAATTAGGAGGGATTAACACGAAAACATACCAAAAACCGGATGCAAAAGAAACCGAACGATTCTGGACAAAAATATGGCAACCAAAAAAACATAACGAAAATGCTTAATTGATAAAAAACATTACAAGAGAACTAGACGGTCTAGAAGAAGGCCCCAAAACGGAAATACACATCGACTTACTTAAAACAACACTGAAAAAAATATCAAACTGGAAAACGCCAGGCCATGATGGAGTACATGGCTTCTGGTTCAAGAAATTTACCTCCAGACTAGCTCTAGAAATGAACAGATGTCTACAAGGTGAGTAAATACCTGAATGGATGACCAAAGGAAAGACTACATTAATCCAAAAGGACCCAAGCAAAGGAACTGCTCAAATCAATTACAGACCAACAACCTGCCAACCAATGATGTGGAAAACACTAACAGCACAAATAAGGGAAAATATTTACAACTTGCTAACAAGCTGTGGATTGTTCCCTGACGAACAGAAAGGATGCTGCAAAGGATCCAGAGGCACAGCAGAATTATTCTACATGGATCAACAGATCCTAAATGAGAGTAAGACAAGACGGAAAAATCTAGCTATGGCCTGGATTGACTACAAAAATGCATATGATATGGTTCTACAAAGCTGGATAATATACTGTCTCAAAATGTACAAAATATCACATGAAGTCATAAACTTTATTGAAAAAGCAATGCAAACCTGGAGAGTGGAACGGACAGCAGGCGGAAGAAGCTAAGCTGAAACAAAGATCCAAAGAAGCAATTTCCAAAGAGATGCACTATTACCCTTACTATTCATAATAGTCATGATGCCACTTAACCAAATACTCAGGAAATGCACTGCCGGATACAAATGTAGCAGATCGCAATTGAAGATCAATCGCCTAATGTACATGGATGACATTAAACTATTTGCGAAAAATGAAAAAGAACTGGAAACTCTAAAACACGCCGTTAGAATATAGAGTCAGGACATAGGAATGGAATTTGGCATAGAAAAATGTGCCCTACCCGTCACGAAAAGTGGCAAACGACATACGACTGAAGGAATGGAACTACCAAATCACGACAAAATTTGAACTCTCGAAGAAGAGGAAACCTACAAACACTTGGGTATCTTGGAGGCTGACACCATCAAACAAGTAGAAATAAAAGATAAGATCTGGAAAGAATATCTCAAGAAAACAAGAAAACTATTCGAGACAAAACTCTCCAGTAGAAACCTCATCAAAGGAATAAATACATGGGCTTTACCCCTCATTAGATATTCGGGACCCTTCCTCAAGTAGACCAGAGACCAACTTAAGCAGTGGCAGAGACGAAACGACCAATCACATAATAAGCGAATGCAGCAAACTAGCACAAAAGGACTATAAGGCGAGACGAGACTGGGTCGGCAAGGTGTTCCAGTGGTAAATGTGCAAGAAATTTCAATTCGACCATACTAACAAATGGAATATGCACAACCCAGCCCCTGTCCTAGAAAATGACACGCATAAACTCCTATGGGACTTTAACATACAAACGGATCACCTAATCCAGGCCAGAAGACCAAATGTAATTATAAAAAAAAGACAGTTTGCAAAATTGTCTGGCGGACCAGAAAATAAATCTGAAAGAATGTGAAAAGAAGGATAAGTTCCTCGACCTTGCTAGAGAATTGAAAAAGCTATGGAACATTAAAGTAACGATTGTACCAATTGTGATTGCTTTTGGCACAATAACAAAAGGATTATTAAAAGGCCGGGAGAACTTGAAAGTTGGCGGACGGGTAGACACTATCCAAATGACAGCATTCCTGTGAACTGCCAGAATCCTGAGACGAGTCCTGGAGACCAGTGGAGACTTCCTCTGTCTCAGACTCCAGTGAAAAACCATCAGCTAACACTGATGTGGAAAACTCTAAAGGAGTAAATTATTATTATTATTATTATTATTATTATTATTATTATTATTATTATTCTCAGGATACAATCAAATATTTTTAATAAAGACAGCTTTTATATCATTATATAGTTTTAAGTTTTCTTTTCTAAAATTAGTCATTTTCAAATAAACATATTCGACCTATAGACTCATAGGCACCAGCATTTCCGATCAAAGTGGATCTATGAATACTGGCTCTTATGAAGTACTCCTCCTCCCTCTAAGTCTTCTCTACTGGAACCTCACCACCATATTCCGTTTAGTGTCAGTCTATGACAGCAGGCTTGGTGGACTAGCGTTTACCTGTACAAGCTTTGAATAATAAAGGTCAACATATGGCCACCTATACCACAGCTGTCACAAACAATAATACTGGCCTCTATCATTTTTTTCTTAACTGTTCCAAAATAAAGATTTCATTTTCCTTTTCTCGGGAGTCACCGTTCTACATTTCTACAACTCGTATTAACAACTTACATGCATATGTTAACAGTATTAAATATTCACAAAAGACTTATTCAACATGTGAAAGTGAAGTAAGCTCAAATTCCACGTGACTTGACATTTTTTCCTAAAATATATTTTTTCTAAAAGTATATCTAAGAAGGTTTTAACCTTTAGAATTGTAAAAGGAAATCCAAGTTTCAGTACTTTACTTCTAATTAAGTTTCTGCTATTTCAAGCTGATATTAGCGAATACCAATCATAAACTGCCATATATTCCATTAACACTGAATTTAATTACGTTTCATCTTATTTACTCTCTAAACTTCATCAGGCATACAATGCTTTAGCAAAGTAAAGGAAGTATTTCGCATATTTATGTTAATGTCTTTGAATTGACAGTCCAAATCCTGCTTAAATCAGTAGTTTCCGCTAATTTGCCTGTATAATACTTAAAGAGGTGATTACCTTGGAACACTGGTAGCTGTAGAAAAACAAAACAAAACTGAATGTCACACTAAGCACGTTTATTAAATCCTATATCAGTGTTTTTCTCACAGAAATTGAATCACAATATGGTTCATTCTGCATTTATCTCGCCTTGTCATCGAGCATGATACGGTTGAAAAATGGCGAGCCAGGTACTGAGGATTCTACGCCTACAGCGTTAACACCTTTTGCCTCAACGAAGGATAATACGAGTAATAAGACACTTGCATGATACTGGTCGTAAGAACCTGCTTTTTTTCATGTAACTCCATAGATAATCTTCTTAAATTGTCTACTTTTCACATTCTACGTACCATAGGATGTTTGAATATACTTTCATTATCATTATCAATAGAATTATATCAAATTGATTTATAGATAATGGCCTGGTTTATATTGAAAGGTGGACTAGATTTTTAAAATTATTTTTTGATTTAATGATCTAATGAATTGGTAATAATCAGTTTTTGTCTTTTTTATTCAAGCTAATTCACTACCGGTTCTGTATTGTTCATCCATCCCCTTGTTATAATATCTTAGGTTAGTATTATTCCATTTAGTGTGTCTGTTTTTCGTATATTCAGTTATTTTTTACTCCTTTTGAAAGTCTGCACAACATTTAATCATTTTATGTCTTTCAATGTTTGCTCGTCTCTCTGATATGTGTCACGTGGTGTCTCACTGAGACGATAGAAATAAGATTACTACTATCCTCGTGTTCGAATTAACAGTAGCAAGCCGTCAAAGAATGACCGTTAAGAAAGTATGTGGGTCACAGTGGAGACCAGATGTTTGTACTTGGGTGACATCTAGTAGCCCTAAAAAAATTCGCCTGACCAGGGGGAAGAAGAGAGAAGCCAAATGATTGGCTGGGACCCCAAAACGGATGTGGGGACTCCTTCCCGTCAGCGGAAATAGATTATAAGAAAGTTAGTTGTTGGACAGTGTGCGTGGCGGGGGAACCAAAGCCAAGTACTCCGGGTAAAAGAAGACGAAAAGAATATCTCGGACACGAAGGAGCCATTTCTTCAAGCCAGTATTAAAAATAGCATAAAGTCTATAAGCCCGTAAAAGAGGAAATATTCTCCACAGGAACTCCATCAAAGAAAAAAGATAAGTAAACTTTGAGACCGTTTCTCCTTATACCCAATTTTATATACCCCCCCTCTCTCTCTCTCTCTCTCTCTCTCTCTCTCAATTTGAAGAAAAACGAAAGAAAAGAAAAGAAGAAAGACATTTATGTTCATGGCCTATTCATTTATGATATATTTGACACGTTGAAGGTGTATATCTATGTGTAGTAAAATATTGATATATTTTAATGTTCCCATGTGCTTGAAGTTGTTATTTGCAGCGTCTGCTACGAATTTGTTATTTTATGTTTCTTTTCCAGCTTCACGTCACCTTATGTTTTCTTGCTTAAAATTGTCCTATTAATCCCTTTAAAATATTACACGGGAAACCGGAATTGCCGACTACTAGAACTAATATTATTACGTCTAAACCTAGAGGGTCCATATCTTCCATTGTTCTAGGGGAGGAAGACTAGCGGCCTTGGTGGGTGTGTGTATAGTGTGAAAATTGGAACCCCTTGCCAGCGCCGGTCAGTCTGGCCCTAAATTAATCGCCCACATAATATGCCAGTTCTTATATGCCAGAGAAAAAACTCTGAAAGAGGACTTATTCTACAAGGGATCAAGTGCCAGTCTGCCGCGTCTTCACACGTGCGAAAATAAAGTCCCGTTTTGGGATTTTAAAGAATTTGCCGTCACATATGTAACAATCGTTTATCTTTGCTAAAATACAATCTTATTTATAACATGTAAAGGAATTATTTATACTATGTAAAGGAATGTGCTCTATCAAAACTGATATGGAGTTATTCGTGGATCAGGTATATCTATAACTATTTAGCACTTTATTGCAAATAAAAAAAAACACTGAACATAAGGCTGCCACATTGCGAATAGTTTATTTGTTACCTAAACGCAAAGAAATATTTTGACGATACAACAAAAGATTGATTCTACGTGTGAATCAAAAGTAACTTTGTTGTTAAAGGAACAATATAATTTTAGTAGAATGAAAAATAACAAAACGTAATGCGTTATTATAGCAGTTAAGTAATAGCGTTTACAAAATTGTATCGAATTGTCTGCCATGCCGCTCTACAACAGCTTGGTCTCATAAAAACAAATTCTTAACTTCTCCTTGAAGTTCATCGATTTATTTTCAGATCTCATACAAAGAGGATTCAATATATCTTTAAAAAATTAACAATTTTTATTGTAATAAAGGTCGATCTCTCAGAGGAATATTATGATGGGATTATGTGTCATGAAACATCTTTTTAGAAACATTCTTGGAGAAGTTGAGAATTGATCTTTTCCAAAATTTACCTAAGTTTCATGAGGACAACATATTATTTCCTTTTCTCTTTTAAGATTTTTATCATGTTATTGCTTGTCTGGTGTCTAAATCTATTTTGAAATTTGAAAAGAATGGTTCTGAAAACAGCAAAGAACATTAATATTCGTAAAAGATGTCCATATATTTTATTATCTCATTCATGTGATTTAGATATCCCATTTTTATTCATTTAGATCATTCAGATATTAGTTGTTCATTTGAGACATCTTGTACATCATGAAAGAATCTTTTGTGTATTTAATCTATCTTAACAATCCTTTCAAAATCTTCCCATCAGCTTTATGTGAAATGCTTAAAAGATGGCCAGAATATCTTTTTTCGAAATTTAAGCCAATATAAACGAGTAAAATTGGGTTTCTTATTAAGAACTTTTAAAAACAAATAATATTTTCTTTTTTAATATAACCCTTGTAACCGCCAATTAATATTACAATTTGCTCACTAGCTGGATTTTTTTTAAATAGGGGAAAAATTCCGCTTGTAACACTCCACTATATTTTTGTGAAGATATGTTAGTTAATAAACGTCATTGATAGGTTATGTTCAATATCAGATTTCCACAAAGTTTCCACAAAGTTTTTATAGTTCAACTGGTTTCGAAAAGTCTATTTTTCACCATTATAACCTGGATGTCACCCGTACTCAGACTAAAATATCAACACAAATCAGGGATGTGTTAAATCTTGATTTTCTGGTGACACTAAAAATGTAATAGGAACATTATTGAGTAAAAACAATGAATTTGGGTTCTCATATGAGATATTTGAGCAGATTCTTTAACATTTTTTTAACATGTCAGTGCTTTCTTTGGGTCTATGATATTATAATCAAAACGATTTAACAGTTCCATTATATGGCCTTTTTCCGATGTATGGTCTGAATGAAAATATACCTTCTCTTTATCCGGCAATGTAAAGCAAAATCAGAATAAACAGAAATCTTTAAAGTCATTTTAACAGCTACGATAAGGATTATCAGTTTTCTAACATTTTTCCTTCATTTATATATACAGTATGTTTCTACTTTTTACGTAGTTATATTCCCAGATTTTATTGTTACATTCAAGAATACTTTTTTTGAAAAAATAGAGCCCCATTGCGTTTAAATACGTACTAACTTGACATAGACAACCGGTAGCCAAATCGATATATGCCTTCACCTTTAACTTTTTCCCTTTGCAAAGATGCTTGCTATCAGTTATCTACATCTTATCCTTGATATATGTAATAGTATCAAATAAGAAAGATTTTGCCAAATTTTTTCCGAGTTATTCAAGTTTATACCATCATGAAAAAAGATAATTATTATGTTTAGCTCAGTTAAAGGGAACGGCATGAGAATCTAGTGTAATATTATACTTCCACTTCGGCCCGTTCGTGGCATACCGGTTATCGTCGAAGATGGACACAGTGAGAAAATTTCTAATTACCCTAAACATCATCTGATGTTAAGGCTTCAGTTCTGCAGATCCTAACGTATAGAGTACTCTTTCATTGCATTAACTCCTGGGTCTACTCTAACCCGGAGTGGTAATATGTTAGATCAAATTGATGTGTTTTGAAAATAATTCATGTTCGATATGAACGTGTGCAAAATGAATCCATTTAAAAAGAAACGTACAAGTTGATATACCATGATAATCAATGAATTAATCAGCCGGTAATTTTAGTAAAGAAGATAGCGGTAACGAGGAGGAGAGCTGTGGCAGACCCGTAGGAAGTTGCTGAAGATCTGAAGACAAAAAATGACACAAGAGAATCTCGAAGGAAAGTGTAGCGGTCAGATATACAGTTGTTGGAGACATGTGAGATAACCTGGTTCCAAATGTAAGACATAACTTTATGGCATCTTAACCAAGAGAATAAACCATGGTTTCCTGTTTAAACATATGGTTGTTGCATTTATTCACTTCACCCAACCAGGAGCTACCACACGGTCATCAGAGATGGATTCCCCGTGGCGTAATGGCTAAAGTACTGGATTACAGCTTCGAAGTGAATTCGAACTCCCGTCACGCAAAACGATCACTCTCGGATTAATACTCTAGGGAAAAAAGTATTACCCGAGCTATGGGTTGAAGAGCGTCAGTGTTATTCTTCGAAGGTGGCTTAAATAAACCGAGAAGGTTGGTAGGTAATTACACAAAGAGTACGAATCAAACACATGGTTATCTTATAATAATCAGTGTCACATATATAACAGACAATTTAAAGGATTTCACTCTGGTTTTAAAAACCCAGTTTTTTTGTAAAGCCGATGTAGATAAGTATTCAGATATATGACACAAAATTAAACCAACATTGAGCCTGTTAAAATAAGCCAGATATTTCTCAAGAATATTAATACAATGTGTCTCATACTGATGTATTTACTCTCTTCAAACTTACTCATAAATAATTTTCAATAACCAGAGGGAATACAATTCAAACTATTTTCCCATAATCAAGTTAGCAGTAACTAGAATTGACATGCATATATCTTAATACGTACTGTTAATTCGATGTTTAAAGATTCTACAAGTAACTGCTGTTTTTTTTACGTTGGTAGATAGAAATTAAATTCATATTCGTCAAATGCTATAATTTAGGTGTAGCATTGACGTCAGAGCAATACATAGAAACACTTTTCGATATAATTACAAAAAAAAAACAAACACCAGAGCAGGTGTCATTGTTACTTTACAAGTAGTGTCATATTTTGGTAGAATCGTTGATAAAGCAGTCTAATTGAAACAGGTTTTACATATATTTTCAATTTTTATTATAAGACTTCGTATAGAGTAAGTATTTCATTGCTTCATTTGCCGATATGCCTTTGTTGCTGAGCTGCATTAAATATGACTACTTCAAAGTCTGTTCTCTTAATATATTTAAATAACGAAGACCTGATATAATAATAATAATAATAATAATAATAATAATAATAATAATAATAATAAAAGTCTAATGAATAATAATAAAAATAATAATATGGGGCTTTAACATGCAAACAGATCACCTAATCCTTGCCAGAAGACCAAACTTTATAATATTCAACAAAAAAAAAAAAAGAGAATTTGCAAAATTGTCGACTTTGCTGTCCCAGCAGACCATAGAATAAAACGAAGGAATGTGAAAAGAAAGATAAGTGCCTCGACCTTGCTAGAGAATTGAAAAAGCTTTTGAACATGAGAGTAACGATTGTGCCAATTGTGATTGGTGCTTTTGCACAATAACTAGAAGATTATTAAAAGGCCTGGAGGACTTGGACGTTGGCGGGCGGGTAGACACTATACAAATGACAGCATTGCCGAGAACGGCCAGAATCCTGAGACAAGTCCTGGAGACATGAGGGGACTTGCTGTCACTCAAACTCCAGTGAAAAACCATCAGCTAACGCTGATTTAAAAATCTCTAAAGGAATAAAAAATGATAATAATATTTGACCATGCCAACAAATGGTATATGCACAGCCCAGCACCTGTCCTAGAAAATGACACACAAAAACTCCTATGGGACTGTGACATACAAACGGATCACCTAATCTAGGTCAGAAGACCAGACCTTATAATAATCAACAAAAAAAAAAAAGAAGAAAATTTGCAAAATTGTCGACTTTGCAGTCCCGGCTGACCACAGAAAAACTGAAAGAATGTGAAAAGAGAGATAAGTACCTCGACCTTGCAAGAGAATTAAAAAAAAAAACTATGGAACATGAAGGTGACAATTATACCAATAGTAATTGGTGCATTTGGCACGGTAACTAAAGGATTATTAAAGGGCCTGTAGGATTTAGAAGTTGGTGGCCGGGTGGAGACCATCCAAACAACAGCATTATTGAAGACGGCCAGAATACTGAGAAGAGTCCTTGAGACTTGAGGAGACTTGCTGCCATATGCAGCAAATTAGCAAAGAAGGAGTATAAGGCGGGACACGACTGAGTGGGCAAGATGATACATTAGGAAATGTGCATAAATTTAAATTTGACCTTACTAACAAATGGTACACGCACAGCTCATCATCTGTCCTAGAAAATGGCACACATTAACTCCTATGAGATTTTGGCATACAAACGGATCACCTAACCTCGGCCAGAAGACCAGACCTTATAATGAATGACAAAAAAAGAGAATTTGCAAAATTGTCGACTTTGCTGTCCTAGATGACCACAGAATAAAACTGAAAGAATGTGAAAAGAGGTATAAGTACCTCGACCTTGCTAGAGAATTGAAAAAGCTGTTGAACATGAAAGTGACGATTGTACCAATTGTGATTGGTGCTTTTGGCACAATAACTAAAGGATTATTAAAAGGCCGGAAGGATTTGGAAGTTGGCGGACGGGTAGAGACTATCCAAATGACAGCATTGCTAAGAACGGCCAGAATACTGAGAAGAAGCCTGGAGACTTCAGGAGGCTTGCTGTCCCTCTAGGCCCAGTAAAAAACCATCAGCTCATACTGATGTGAAAAACTCTGAAGGAGTAAAAAAAATAATAACAATCTGTGACTTTGAAGCGAGTTTAAACATTAGTCGTATTATTGCGTTCACTTTCAAACTAATACCCTTGTGAAAGGTATGAACTCTCTTATCCTCACAGTTAGGAGTTAAATGGTATAATTGCTGTTCTTCTAAAAAGGTGGCTTTGACACTAAATAATCCATGAAGGTTGATATAATCTTAATCAACTGAATCAAACCAATAATAAAAAGATTAACATTGATAATAATACCGTTTATACTCTTTTTATCTAAAAATGAAACGGTCGTTCATTACATGAAATGTTTTTGAAACTTCAGATCTTACCTTGTTTCTTGGAGTAACCTTGCTGTAACTTTGGTCCAAAGAGTCCCCACAAAGCCGATCCCTCAGCAAAAGGTTTTTAATCAAGGTTTTACTTAATATTGTGCATTTTATAGGTATAAATATTACATATGTAATTATTATTTTATCAATGCTATTGTGCATCAGAGGTGGGGTTTTAGTAAGTTTGGAATATTCAAGTAAAATTTGTACGAAACATAAAAGTTTATGCTCGATTGAGTATTTTGAGATATGACATTTTTGTTTTTTTAGAATTCCTTTTTCGATGAGAAATTTTGGTTTAATCCAAATGTAGTATTAGGAAATAGAAAAATCATTAAATTATTTAACTTTTGATATGAGTACCGGTGGCTATTTCCTGACGCTAAAAATTTAAACTCAGTCATCGTTTAATATTTGGGAACTGTAAGAAATATACAGCAGTTCTTGAAGAATTTAGCATCAAGTAAAGATTTTCTGAAACGTTTTAAGGATGGTAAATAACGTTTTGGTGTATGGTTCCTCAATGGTACTATTTTGAAAGAAGTAAAAAAATGTAACCAAGTTAACAAGAGTATACATGACTTCATAAACACATTCCTTGAATAATATTAAGAAGAAAACTTGTTCTGAATAAAATCCAAACATCTTTGTCTTAGTTAAAAAGAAAAGAAAAGAATCATGAGTTTGTATAACTTGATCGTGTGGTATTTTTTAAAGAATTCCCGAATGAACATTGGAATACACTACGTTTTCACATCTTTACAGAGCCTCCAACCATATCATGTTTACTTCCTTGTTGCATAGATGTAGTTGTAACTGGAAAACCATTAATTCCACAAGTTTTTATGGCAAAAATCTAAAAATGGATTGGAAATCTGGACAGAGTAACCTTGTATGAAAATCGACTAGAATTGAAATTGTCACAGTACTAGAAATTCGGGAATTGTCACACACATAAAAAATCAAATATATTTTGACACATAACTGATGGATTTAAAAGTATATAATTAACATATTTCATTTTTTTAATTTTACTTGCGCATTAAAAGAGATAAGGTTATGTAGGTTAGAATTCCAACACACTTTTCTCGATACGGATCATAGAATTACACTTTATTCGTGTGTCACCCAGTCAGTGGGGATAAAATACTTTGATTATATAGCCTACAAATGGGTAAGACCCCCAAAATAAACGTTTCATAAAATTGAGTTTCGTGGTGAGGGTTCTATTATGTTACAGTTTAACTGGTTTTGCTTTGTCTAATACACAAGCATCTAGTTGCTCACAGTACCTTCAGTTAGTAAATGGCCACCTATCTCAGATTTTAGCCGTTCTGTTGATGCCTAACGTCGGTGATATAATGGGAAGCAGTGCTTTACGTGTGAAAAAACTGGAAGCTTTAACTACAATGTGTTATTGACAGGAAAGACAATGAATTGTTTCTAATAATCAGATTACTGATATGGATTTCTAAAAAATATTTCGAGACAGCTGATATTTTCTCGGCCAGTCAAGAATATAATGAGAATGACTTTTCTTTTATTTAGTATGTTAGTAATACTACTAGAAAAATTATCTCATAAATGTTTAATATGAATACATTTGAAAATATTTCATTCTTGTTTTTTTCTTAAAATTCATGTTCAGCTGAATAATATTCGATTATTACATGTGTATTTGTCTAATTGAGTTACAAAAATGAAATACGTGTTTAGTTTCTCACAATCTTCAAGACAATTTCACATTAACGAAATTGCTGAGAGCAAATTCTATCGTGGATACAGGTTTTTTATATCAAAAAACATTTTTGAATAGTTGAGAGACGGCGAAGATTATTTTTCGTCCTACTCAACTAATCATTCCATGAGCTGAGGAAACGCAGACAAATTTGACGGCTCTCAACAGATCTCATCGACATTTAACAATTCAAATAATTAGCGACGTATTAACATTGATGAATTGTATTTTTCATTCATAGTTACCAACCTGAAAATATAGTCTCATTACTTACCAAACATAAAACATGACTTATTATCGCGCTCGCACGAATACATTCATATATATATATATATATATATATATATATATATATATATATATATATATATATATATATATATAAGCTGTAGCCGTTATCAGATCAGAAAACTGAATTGGTGAGTCAAGAACAAAGTCTGACCGATGCTGCTAGCGTTTGACTTAGCGTTGGAAAGGGATGAATCCAAATTTCCTTCTAGCTATAGGTAGATTTAAATGTAGATAAAGCTCTGAAGCCTTGATCGAACAACCAGTCTAGATAAAGGACCACACTGAATTCAAATTTGCCAAGACGTCACAAAAGAAGTAAGATATTTGTATTTAATTAAGATATGTATGTGGTCATTGATTTTCAGATCATATTAAATATAACTTAAATAGTGTTAACAAAAGGCATCCAACATTTTCGTTCGTATTTGGTTTCCCTTGAAAAAATACAATACCATTTTTTGCCTAGTTTTAGTATAATACTCAACGAGTCACATTACTTAATAGATCACTCTGTATATTTTAGAACATTTCAATGTTTGTTTGTTTTTTACTCTTTATGATAGAACTTACTTCTCCAGTCGAGTGTACGGTGGAATGAAGTTGTTTGTTATCTGTATGGAAACAATGTTCATAGTTGGCGTTTGTTTCCACAGCAAGTAACAAGTAAATAAAAATATCGGATTATGCTATATTATATCAATCAATCTAGTGAATCTATAAGAACTACGCTCGCATCTCGCAGAAGGCCTGGAAAAATTGAATAGAAGACGAGCATTTGTCGATGCAACGGATCTCTTTTCTACACGATATTGATGTTCTTCAAAGGAATGGAAAGTTGATATGCAATTTGGATCAGTATCACCGCAGGAATTCAAAAAAGTTCCGAGAATGCTGTTCAGAACAAGGTTGGGATGTCTTAAATATTCTTGCACCTAATTTTTAACAGAGATTTATATTTTCATTCTTCTAAATAGTTTACTCGATTAGAGAACTCGACTGCAATAGTATCTTAAAATATAGTTGGTTTACCAAGTTCAAATAAAGATTAAGTAAATCCATGATCTGGCAAATTCTTCGATATCTACGTATATTAAGCCTAAAATTAATTCTACTACTAATTGAACAGTTTCTATAATTTCATAATACACTCTAGAGAAATAAGCTCTATCAAAGCAAGTTCCAGACAGTGCTCAAAAGCTTGGAGATTACTCAGAGAAAGAAATTAGTTCTTCCTTGCTCAATGCATAACTTGAGCTAAATTCATTTTATTGATTGCAATAGTACCATTAATCCTACTTGATCAAGCTTTACTTGGATACCCTATTTCTTTTCTTTGCCTACAATAATAAGCAGCACGATTTGTAGGCCAACATAAAAGAATTCATCAACGTACATTACATTTTACTTGATGTTCTTTTTCTTTTCATAGTCTAATCAGCCAGTCAAAGTAATTAGGCTGACTTACCCGAGAGTTTCAATTTGTTACTATCGATCGGCAACACATTCGCTGCAATCCAACAAAATGAATTTATTATTTATATTTCGTACCCCAAGGAAAAAAAGACAAGTTGATATTTTTATTTACACTTGAATGTGTGCTATTTCTAATTTGCTTTTGTATGTATCAATCGATGCATTTATCTATGTACCTAAATCAGTCAGTTCTTATGTTACTTTGATCTATCTATCTATCTATCTATCTTAATCTTCTCTTATATCAGCAGTGTCCTGAGTATGATACGAAATTAAATCCGATGGTGAGGCTCCCGTACCAGTTCATGGCCATAATTCACAGATACATTCTGACCTGGAATGACAGTATTAATGGGTGGTAATAGCAACGTATTAAAAAGATGTATTGAAAAACCATTCTATTACGCAAGAATATTTAAGATAATAAAACTTTTGCCTCAAATTATTGTATTATAAATATTTCTTTAAAAGTTTTTCTTGTTCAGAAAATGTTATTATTTCTAGTCTATTGAAATGGTTTTTATCATCAATTTTTGAGACTATATAATTGCTCGCAAAAAAAAGAAATACTAATTTTTGCAAGTGTCGACATGCCATCAAACCAACGAAACAACCAACAACAAATCTCCCTCAATCTTTTTATATCAATGATATTTGTTCATATCTATCTATCTATCTATCTATCTATCTATCTATCATTTTCAGTCGGCTCATATCTTTCTGGTCATTAATCTATTGATTGAATACCCTTTTACTAAACATCTAATAAAGTCATAAGTATAAGATATCGAGAGAGAATTGAACCAACTAATTAATCAAGCATTAGCCCATGGTAGGCAGCCCACAGATTAGATCTGAATCAGGATCACTTGTATTGGTCACCTAATAAGAATCAAACTAACTACTGGGCAATATCAACTTGATATCTATTATCCCACAACTAGGTAACCGATATTGCCCATCTCTGAATAAATTTATCTTGATTATATGAATTAAATAATATACGAAGCGGGTTTCGATTATTATTTTAAAAGAAAAATATATTAAATCCTGTATATGTAATTATAGAAATTGCATGAGAAGGAAAGCAAGGTTTTTCATGAAATACATTTTTCCATTTAAGAAAAATAAGTAAATATTCTATTATTTCAGGATAACATGTTTTCAAATTATTTCGAAGAATCAAAAATGGAATGGTACTTTCATTTTGCAATTGATCTTGTCATGTCCGTGTCTGCTAGTGTTTTCTTATCGTAATGAATCATTTAAAAGTCACGTTGCCTCTACAAAACGACAGAAAACACGAGTAAGAAACGAGCAATGAAGCCATTTGCATCCAATCATAAACATATACATAATGAAGCAAAATAATCATGGACACACAAAATCAAATAGATATATCGACATTCACTCAACCGCTGCGCACGAGCAGAATGCAATACAAAGTCAATTTTTAAGCGGAGTTTAGCAGAGTTAAATTTAGTCTTCCTTCTCCAAGATCAGTTGCCATACCATGGTGAAAGAGTCCAGTATAATATATATATATATATATATATATATATATATATATATATATATATGTCTGTGAGTTTGTGTGTGTTGCGTTTGTAACATATTTGTTATTAATGTAGTGATGGTGATCAGACTCAAATTCTGACCAGGGTAGTTGCAAGTGATTTATGTCATGTTAATCAGCTTGCGAAGGGAATGAATCAATTTTTTCGACTACGAATAAATTGTAAAGGTTCCTGGACTCTCAGACCTTGTTAGAACAACGAATCTAGGAGAAGGGTAATGCTTTATGAAAATCTCTCATGTCAATAAGCAACGATGTTGCAGGTTAAAATACTTCTATTCTCTTGCGAACACTTAGGACAGCAAGCTTCAAAAATAGAAAAAAGAATGATGTACCTTCAAATAGAAAGAAAGACAGAAAGAAAGAAAGAAAGAAAGAAAGAAAGAAGCCAGTAGATATTACAAACAAACAAGAAAATGAAGATTAAAAGAAATAACCATTGGAAAGCGGAACTTTAAGAAACCCGGAAAAATCTGATTAGCAATTAACAATTAATAAATTAATAAAGGAAAGGGAAATAGGAATACATGTTTAAAGAAAGTAAGAAAATAATTTTTTTTGCTCTGTTTGTTTTGATTATGATTTTCTTAGAAAGTTTGACAAACCATATTTTGGTTAAGTATTTATTTTCCAATGAACATTCATTCCTTCTACATTGCCTTAATCTTTAATTACTCCATTTTATCTTTTTATCTTTATATAGATTTTTATGTTTTTGTATCAATATAATACGTACAGTAATAGGTAAATTTTATTCTATACTTTACCTGTTCTCGGGAATTGTTTATCAATCAAATAAAGATGACACTTACTTTGATTTTAATTGGTTTATAAACAAGGGGTTAAAGCAGATATTTCCGTCTCTTTGAGATTTTTCATTCTTGTTCTTATTGAAGACAAGAGTGAGCTTCTTGTAACAGCTACTCTTTAATTCGATTTTGTATTCTCCCTTGGGGTGTTGAAAGAATCCGCTGTTACTGGAGTTCAATAACAATATTTTTAAACTGACATCGGAACAATTTTGATTTTAGTTGGAGGATGATCGGATGAAGTTTTAATTTAAATTGACTCACTCTACTTTTTCCAAGTTGAATATTCCTTCGAAAAATTAAATTGCTTCATGTTTGTTTTTATTTAAATTCTAAATCATTCCTCTTCGAATAACTTTATCGTCTTTTTCATGATTATATCTGTAGATCTTTTACTTTGTCCTTAAGGATCAATAATCCGTCATTACGATGCACTTCAGTGACTTCCTTGTTTACTGCTTCGCACATTTTATGCAATGGATATATTTAAATCAATTCGCATACTTCGCATGTAGTTTGCATTAATTATAAGTGCAATAGTAAAACGAACGAAGACCAATTATAGGATTTAATGGCTGCCCAACAATGTGTTTTAGTAAGCCACTGTAAAAATAATAATTGAGTTGGTAGGATCTACATCAAATAGACCGAAGAGCCGTCGAAGGAAAAATGCAATATCCTTATAGCTTAATTTATTAATAAACAGCGAGGAAATAACACGAGGCTCTGTGTATTTTTGACTATTATGATAAGGTTAAATTGGCTATTTTAAAGAGAGTCTGTGCAATGTCGATTTCCAAAAAGATAAACTATTATCAACAAGTTACTGCAAAGTAATTATAAAGAAGACAATCATTTTATATTTCAAAAAAGAAAACTACTCATAAAAATAAGACTGAAAATGAATAAAAATGTGATTTTCCAAATAAACTATTTTATTTTATCAAGAAGGAAGTTTTAAAGCAAAATATGTAAATTATCGAGCTCCATTACATTAACTTGTTATGATTTTTATGCCAATTTGGAGGCTATTCTAAAACTAGTCTGAGTGAGGTAGGAAGAAATGTATTCGGTGTACGAACTCAAGATTTGACGTGTAAACGAACTGATGAAGTGTATAACCTGAAATCCCAAACAACACCTCCAAATGAATGAGAGCTGTAAAAGCGAAAAATGTACATAAAATTAACCCTTCTAATTGCCATAAAATTCTGAGGAATGAAATTACTGATACTTATAAAATTGACCATAATGATATAATTTCTCAAATAAATGATGGTAGTCTTAAAATTTCTAATAAACTGCACAGGGAAGATAGGATAGGGAAATTTAAAATGAAAGATGCTTGCATGCTATTTATTACAATCTAGATTAATTAATCTCTCAAAACAGAGTTAGGGATAATCTCAAAAATATTATTCAAAATATTGTGCTTAATATACAAAATACTACCCATAACAATCTTTGGAAGAATTCAACTAAAAATTTTCCATGGTTTAGAAATATCAAAAATAAGTGTAAAACCACTTTTATTAAATTTGACATAATTAAGTTTTATCCGTCTATTTCTAAAAAAAAAAGTTTTCATAGTATTAACTATACAAAAAATAAAGTAGAAATAACAGATGAACAATATCAAATAATATTAGCATCGAGGAAAACTGTACTTAAGAATAATGAGTCTATTTAGAGAAAAAACTGGCTAAAATAATTTTGATATTCCTATGGGTGGATATGATTCTGCTCAAATGGCAGATGTTGTGGGTTTATATACTAAATACCATTAGCAGAGTCATTGATCCTATATAAATCGAATTATACCCAGATGACGGTAGTTTGCACATCCCCAATAGAGTTTGTCCTAAGTTTTCTCGTATACAAAAAAAGATTATAAGAGCTTATAAATCCTTAGAAATTAAAATTGAAATTTCTTCTAATATTAAAATGGCTAATTTTCTAGACGTTACATTTAACATCTCAGACATCTTTTATAGGACATTCCTCAAAACAAACCAATATTCCTTCCTATATTAATGTAAATTCGAATCACTCATGCTCTATAATTAAACAATTTCCAAAAGCTGTTAATCTGATTATAAGGAGATTATCATTAAATGAGAAAATTTTCCATGAAAGAAGTAAAATTTATATTGAAGCCCTCAAAAGTTTTAAAGAAGCGTTTACTAATCAAGAGCCAAAAAAGATTATTAATAATTATTATAATTATAATAATAATAAGCACATCCTGAATGCGAGAGAGACCAAATCTTCCTATGGACTTGATTGACTACAAAAAGGGCATATGACATGGTTCCACAAAATGTACAAAACATCAAAACGGTATTTTCAAAAGAGATGCACTATCACTCTAACTTTTCATAAAAGTCATGATGCCACAGAACCACACCCTCAGAAAATGCACAGCCGGATACAAACTCACCGATTCGCAAGAGAAGATCAATCACATAGTTTATATGGATGACATCAAACTATTTGCCAAAAGTGAAAAAGAACTGGAAACCATCATACACGTCGTTAGAATAACCGGACAGGACATAGGAATGGAATTTGGGATAGAAAAATATGCCATGCTCGTCATGAAAAGTGGCAAACGATATATGACTGTAGGAATGGAACTACCAAATCACGACAAAATTAGGACGCTCGGAGAAAAGGAAACCTACAAATACTTGGCGATCTTGGAGGCGGGCACCAACAAACAAGTGCAAATGAAAAATAAGATCCGGAAAGAATATCTCAGGAGAACTAGAAAACTACTCCAGATAAAACGCTCTAGCAGAAACCACATCAAAAGAATAAATACTTGGGTTGTGCCCCTAGTTAGATATTCGGGACCCTTTCTCAGGTGGATTAGAGATAAACTTAAACAAATGGACCGAAGAACAAGAAAACTAATGACCATGCATAAGGCATTACAACCCAGAGACGACGTTGACAGACTATATGTATATAGGATGGAGGGAGGAAGAGGACTTCCCAACACCGAAGACAGCGTTGACGCATCGATGCAACTGCTCAAAGAATACATAGAAAAACACAAATGAGGACTGATTATAGCTATCAGAAAAGATACCGACAACACGACAGTCGATGGAATAACAATAACTTGAAAACAAAAATGGGAAAAAAACAACTCTCTGGCCGCTTTAAATAACTAATAATCAACAATTCAACCGTAAAACCTGGACCTGGCTAAGAAAAGGTAACCTTAAAAGAGAAACGGGATCTTTCCTAATAGCAGCACAAGACAACGCCATAAGAACCAATCATATCAAAACGAGCATAGACAATACACAACAAAATAGCAAAGGTAGATTATGCGGTGACAGAGACGAAATGATAAATCACATAATAAGCGAATGCAGCAAATTAGTACAGAAGGGGTATAAGGCGAGACACAACTAGGTCGGCAAGGTGATCCACTGGGAAATGTGCAAGGAATTTCAATTCGACCATACAAACAAATGGAATATGCACAACCCGGCACATGTCCTAAAAAATGACTCGCATAAACTCTTATGGAACTTTGACATACGAACGGATAACCTAATCTCGGCCAGAAGACCAGACCTTATAATGATTTTAAAGAAATGAGAATTTGCAAAATTGTCGACTTTACAGTCCCAGCTGACCACAGAATAAATAAAACTGAAAGAATGTGAAAATAAGGATAATTCCCTCGCCCTTGCTAGGGAATTGGAAAAGCTGTGGAACATGAAAGTGACGATTGTACCAATTGTGATTGGTGCTTTTGGCACATTAACTAAAGAATTATTAAAAGGCCTGGAGGACTTGTAAGTTGGCGAACGGGTAGAGACTATCCAAATGAGAGCCTAACTGAGAACGGCCAGAATACAGAGAAGAGTCCTTGACGAGTGGTGCTTTTGGCACAATATATAAAGGATCATTAAAAGGCTGGGAGTACTTGGCAGTCGGCAGACGGATGGAGACTATAGAAATGACAGCATTGCTAAGAACGGCTAGAATCCTGAGACGAGTCGTGGAGAATTGAGGAGACTTGCTGTCATTCAAACTCCAGTGAAAAACCATCAGGGTAAGTACCTGAATGAATGACCAAAGGAAAGACTACATTAATCCAAAATGACTCTAGCAAAGGAACTGCTCCAAACACTTTCAAACCCATAACCTGCCTACCAAGGATGTGGAAAATACTAACCGCACAAATAAGGGAAAAGATCTACAACTCGCTAACAAGCCGCAAGAAGAAAGGATGCCGCAAAGGATCCAGAGGCACAGCAGAATTACTCTACATAGATCAACACATCCTAAATGAGAATAAGACAAGAAGGAAAAATTTAGCAATGGCCTGGATAGACTACAGAAAGGCATATGATATGGTCCCACAAAGCTGGATAATACACCGTTCCAAATGTACAAGATATCACATGAAGTCATAAACTTCATCGAACAGACCATGAAAACCTGGAGTGTTGAGCTGACAGCAGGAGGAAGAAGCATAGATAATACAAAGATCCAAAGAGGGATTTTCCATGGAGATGCACTATTCATTATAGCCATGATGCCACTGAACCACATACTCAGAAAATGCGCAGTCGGATACAAACTCAGCAGATTGCAAGAGAAGATCAACCACCAAATGTACATGGATGACATTGAATTATTTGCAAAAAATGTAAAAGAACTGGAAACTCTCATACAAGCAGTTAGAATATACAGTCAGGACATGGGAATGGGATTTGGCATAGAAAAATGTGCCATGCTCGTCATGAAAATTGGCAAACGACATATGACTGACGAAATGAAACTACCAAATCACGACAAAATTAGAATGCTCGAAGAAAATGAAACCTACAAATGATTGGGGATCTTGGAGCCTGGCACCATCAAACAAGTGCAAATGAAAGACACGATCCGAAAAGAATATCTCAGCGGAACGAGAAAACTACTCGAGACAAAACTCTCTGACAGAAACCTCATCAAAAGAATAAATACTTGGGCTGTGCCCCTAGTTAGATATTCGGGACCCTTCTCAAGTTGACCAGAGACGAACATAAACAAATGGACCAAAGAACAAGAAAACTAATGACCATGCAAGAGGCATTACAACACAGAGACGACGTTGACAGACTATATGTATATAGGAAGGAGTGAGGAAGAGGACTTGCCAGCATCGAAGACACCGTTGATGCATCGGTACAACGGCTCGAAGACTACATAGAAAACACGAACGAGGACTAATTACAGCCATCAGAAACGATACGGACAGCACGATAGACGGAAGAATGACAACAACTAGGAAAAAATGGGAGAAAAAAACAAGTCTATGGCCGCTCTAAACCACTAATAAACAACATCTCACAACAGAAAACCTGGACCTGGCTAAGAAAAGGTAACCTTAGGAGAGAAACGGAATTCCTCCTAATAACAGCACAGGACAACGCCATAAGAACCAATCATATCAAAGCGAGAATAGATAAGACGCAACAAAACAGTAAATGTAGGCTATGCGGTGATGGAGACGAAGCGATCAATCACATGATAAGCGAATGCAGCAAATTAGCACAGAAGGAGTATAAGGTGAGACACGACTAGCTCGGTAAGGTGATTCACTGGGAAATGTGCAGGAAATTTCAATTCGACCATACAAACAAATGGTAAATGCACAACCCGGCACCTGTCCTAGAAAATGACCCGCATAAACTCTTATGGGACTTTAACATAGAAACGGATCACCGAATCCCGGCCAGAAGACCAGACCTCATAATAATCAACAACAACAACAAAAAAAGAAGAGAATCTGCTACATAGTAGACTTTGCGGTCTCGGCGGACCTCAGCATAAATCTGAAGGAAAGTGAAAAGAAGGATAAGTACTTCGACCTTGCTAGAGAATTGAAAAAGCTGTGGAACATGAACGTAACGATTGTGCCACTTGTGATTGGTGCGTTAGGCACACTAACTAAAGGATTATTAAAAGGCCTGGAGGCCTTGGAAGTTGGCGGACGGGTAGAGACTATCCAAACGACAGCCTTGCTAAGAACGGCCAAAATCCTGCGACGAATCCTGGATACTTGAGGAGACTTGCTGTCGCTCAAACTCCAGTGAAAAACCATCAGCTAACACTGATGGGAAAAAACTCTAAAAGAATAAAAAAAAAAATAATAATAATAAATTTGAATAAGGACAAAGCAACTAATGATTATTGTAATGTGGAAGTAAATTGTCATAAAAATAGAAGGAAAGTTATATGGTTCAACCCCTTTTTTGTAAACTTTTTAATATAAACATGAGAAAATATTTATCAAAATTAATAGATAACACTTGAATCAGTACAATATATTGTAGAAAATATATAATAGGAAACCTTAAAAAATAGTTATTCTTGCACGAATTTTTTTTTAAATAATTAACCCCATAATACGAAAGTAATTGGAAAATATTATGACCAACTTGATAATAATAATAATAATAATAATAATAATAATAATAATAATAATAATAATAATAATAATTGCAATTGTAAAACTAAAATTAATCGTCCTATGAATTGTTTGTTTGATGTGAAAAACGTAGATTATCAAGCTATTATTTTTCCGAAGGAAAAGTTAAAAGATTAAAAAATGGTTTAGTGAAATTTCGTCGGTTAGATGGAAATTAATTTATAATAATGATATTCATTAATTCTCTAATGAACGCTTGAAAACTCAAAAAGCTTTATCCCAACGTTTTTGGAAGTTGAAAAATATGTGTTTAACCCTAGAAATTAAATGGAGAACATTGAAAAGATCTACTACACCTAACTGCTTTGATGGTAGATGTAATTTATGTCTGGAAGAAAAGATACAAATTATGTTATACTTTGATCCTGATAACCTATTTAAATCAGAGATGTGATTTAATAGTTTGATGTAGGCATAAAAATTAATTTAGACAATTTAAAAAAATAAGTGAATAAACAAATATACAGAAAATGAAAAACTATGATTTATTAAATTGGTAAATGAATTAGAATTTGAATTTATATTAATGATTTTTACTCTATTATAGCAAGTTTGGTGGTTTTACAATAATTAACATAAATTTTAGATTTTTTGTTCATTTTAATGATAATTATTATATTGAAATTAGATTGTCTGCATAATTTTATCATAAATGTTAGAATTTTCGACATGTATCATTGTAGCTGTTATTTTTGCCTATGTTAAATTGGAAGTATGATGAGACCGGATTCAGTTTTACATACCATAATATTTTGATACTTCGTTAGTTTAAGGCTTAGGCTTGCTTTAATAAATAGAAGATATAAAGATTTGTTGTCTTAGTCTGGTTGTAAATGTGAAAAAAATATTTTAACCCATTTCTTGCTTGATCTGAAGAAGCCCTGTTAATTTCTTCGAGCATTGATTTATATCAATGCATTTGACAGGATGGAAATAAATTTATTATCTTACTGTGAACGATTGTTGTTTTTCTTAAGAGAATATATATATATATATATATATATATATATATATATATATATATATATATATATATATATATATATATACGGGATACAGCAAAATGACTAAAACAATGTTCCTATTTGTAATAATCATCTGGATTACAATATATAAAAAACACAGTAATGTAATATTTCGCGTAACACCCAAACTCCCTGTCAGCAGAACTTAGAATATGTTAACTGTATCCCCAGTTGGTGTAAAATTCCTCCCAAACGAAGGGGTCTCTTCTATATATCGAACTAAGTTGCATCTGATTGCAAGCTCCTGTTTTGAATGTGTCAAATTACGCTGATTACATGCTTGGGTCCAATCTATGGGTCAAATAGATCGTTTTGAAAACGTCTCGTATTTGAAAGTATTGTGTGCACAAACAAAAAAGTCATGAAGAAACAACTGCCTTGAAATTGTAAATATTAACGTGAAATCAATACCAATCTATAAGCATAAAATTATTCTAGACGGGTCGAAATGCTTTTAAATCAACTGCTCCATCAACTAATTTCTGTAATAGCAAAAAATAAACTTAATGTTTTGCTCATGCATTAGTAAATTACAACAAATAACTATCACCAAAAAACAGAGAATAAACAGGGGTACATTAAAATTGTTTCAGTAGAAATTTACTGTGAGGTCAGAGTTGTTTATGGGGATCATGTAACGAACACAGGTCAGATATCGCTTTGGAGTAAATCGTTTAAATTCATCAAGAGCAGGAAAAATCTTTGCCCACATTGAAACTACGAGATATAGCTGAGGAACACAATCTTTCAGCGTGGTTCCACCGATTATACTAATGTTAAAAAGATTCCCGTATGGCTCCAGTCATATGTTCTTCAAGTATATACGCACTCATGCACTGATACAACAAGTGCATCAATATTGATTATGACTACGTAAAAAGTAACATAGTTTTGTAGGAAACATATATACAATGCTTATTTGTATAATGATAATCATACTAGTATGTGTTCGTGGCGTAATTGTTAATGTCGTGGGGAATTAACACTGCGAGCAGAGTTCAGACTTGAACGAGGCAGTTTGCTTTTCACGTAACCCTTATACCTTTGAGAAAAGCATGAATCTAAATATCCTCCTACCAGCGATGGTTGAGAGTTAGGCAGTTGAACTCTTTAACCTTTATATGGCAAACGGTGAAGGAGAATAATCACTCTGAATTCAAACCTGTTAAACTTCGCTGAAAGAATTATCCTCATGTCTAATTCTCCTCATGTGGAGGAGTTACGTAAACACACACATGCACACACACAATCACGCACACACACAATCACGCACACACACACACACACACCCATATATATATATATATATATATATATATATGTGTAGAATCATATGAGATTTGTTAATGTTTCTGTCTTACCATACAGTTATGCATATCATGTGCATATATATATATATATATATATAATCAGTCGAGACAGAAATGTCAAGTAAAGAAAAATATATATCTGTATTCTCTGCCTTGTATTAGATTAAGTTTAGCTTCGAGTATAAGTAAATTATATATTGAAGAAGAAAAATATATAGACAATATACTGTAGAACAAAAAAGAAAAAAATAAACACTTGTATCAGTGGAAAAACGGATTGGGGAAGGAAAAAAAGTCGAGAAAAATTACTGAAAACGCGCGAGAGATAGGACGAAAAATTAGTTTTCAAGTCGATGAATAATGAATATTTCCCTCTAGCTGTTATTTGAAGCACACCCGACTTTCAGCAGTTTTTGTTTGTTTATCCCAAAATTTCGCAAAACATTTTTGTTAGGATATTCATTAGATAATACCACTTCACAAACGGGGGTCACCTTTTCTCTACCATGGAGAGTCACATTACGACTAAATGATTAGAGCAACATTACAAATAAATAAATATTGTTGAATATGTAAAATATAAACAAAATAGACATTCGAAAAAAAAAACTACAAATCAGAGAAATAAAGTTAAGAAATAAACAGGATCGAGGAAGCTTCAATTTCAATTTTCATTACATAGAAATGATTTAATGGTAGGAAATAGTATCAACTGACTTAAAGGCTTTGTTAAGATTATTGTGGCAGCAAGATATATTATAGAACCAGTACAATTTTTTAGCATAGTTTTTTTACAATATTTTGACTCAAATTAGGAGTAGGGGTTGCTAGAATAAATATAGAAAAGAATTAAAAAAATATGCCACACCTATAAAAATAAGTATCACAACTATGAAAAGTAATCAAGTCCTTATCTTTACTCAAAATAGTATTGATGAAGGACTGCTCTACAATTACAGAATACTTGATGGAGCTTGGTATGTAATGGTTTTCATCGTAGAAAAGGAACAAAACGACTCGAGTTCAAATCCTTGACAAAGCATATTACTTTTCACTAATACGCCGATGAAAGATATGAATCGACTTAACCTTCTGCCAGCTATGGGTAAGTAGATTGTTGGTTAGTTGGTTAGATTTTATAACCTTTGTAGGTTATTTAACGCCAAATCCATTTTTATATAAATAATCAGTTCTTTTTAAAAAAAATTCAGTTTAGTATGAGGACACATTCTTAAAAACATTTCTGTTTCAAACTATTCAGTTTATTCCAACAGTTATATAACAATTAAGTTTAGTGTATGTAGAGTTTAATTGTGAAAAACATTTCTATTTCTAGCTATTCAGTTTAGTCAAGCAGTTTTAATTCAGCTAATTCAGTTTAGTATAAGTACAGATTTTGTTTACACACAGTTAAATGCCAAAACAGTCCTCTGTTAAACAATAGTTTAGTGTAAAAGCAGTTTCAATGTCAAAAACAGTTATATTTCAAATAATTCAGTTCAGCATAATCACGAAGTTTAAATGTGAATAAAGTTTAATAGTCGAAAAGCTTTCTATTTCAAGCTATTCAGTTTAATCAAACAATTCATTTTAGCATAAGTATGCCGTTTATTCTATTTAATCCATAAATAGGACCCTATCTCGTGCTACCACGCCAGGCCAGATTGGACCTGTAAGCAATGGCAATAAATGGGTACTTCGTATTCCCCAAAATTGCAGCATTACTCGGACCTGACCATCACATTGTTTAGTGTCATATCTAAGACACTTATTAGGGGGGGGTCTTACCCCTCTGCAGAGGTGCAGTCAGTGTATTCTACAGCCCCAGTCGACTGGGCAAATTGGTAAACAGAAGAGCAGGCTGGGATCTTTAACCTTTTCATGTTAACAGGTCTATGAGAATAAAAACTCTAAATCAAATCTGTTAAACTTTACTTAAAAATTGACCTGTCACATCGTGTTCATGAAGAGGAATGGGTGAATATATGTATATACAATACTCTGTGTATTTATATTAGAATTCTATTGGGAATAATTTGAGTTAAATTGCTTTTAAAAATACATTTTCAAAGTCTGAGTTCAATATGTCTAAATGATGCATAATTGAATTAGATTAAATAAAAGGCAAAACCTTGAATTTTTTAGAAAATGTTTTACAAAGCAGTTTTAAAATAAACTTTTGTCTTACAAAATGTGCTTTAAGATATATTTTTTTAATCTGGAAAACTCATGATACTTCTGCTACGTATGTGACATTGTATTATATTATATTATATTCCTAAATAACGGCAGCTAGTTCTGGTTGTCGGCGTAGTGAATAATGCACGCACGTTTTATGGGGAGGTGTATTGGAACCGCCAATACATATTGCAAATTATATTTTCTGATTGCTGTCTGTTGTGTGTACCAGTTTGCAAGCAGCAGTTTGCATTGCTTTCAACATTTTAATCTACTTAGAGAACAATTTCCTTTGTTAATAAAATAACGGGATGATTAAGCAATGAAATTTGCAAATGTTAATCGAAAGTTTACGCTAGATGTCGTCATTTATACCTTTCGTATGGAAATAAACTATTCAGTAAAAAAGTATCTGGGTGAATAGTTTCAAATGTTTAATTAAAAATTATGAAATAAAATTATCACTTACAATTTTTCTATAAATGTTCCTGTCTGGTTTAGGCCTGTTTAATCATCTGAGTTTAAGAATATGTCAAGAATATTAGAATATTATAACATGGGTCCTTCAAAAAGTTTCCTGACTTTTTTTGTACTGGCATTTTAAATTGTCGTAAACTCCTGAAATTCAGTATGATATTGTTATACATCTTATGAGATGACTGACCAATTTTTATGATTTCAGGTTCAAATGAACAACTACAGAAGAAATTGGAATACACCCTACTAAAACCTGATTGTCATAATTGGTGAATTTCAAGAATGCAATCTGACTCTTGAGAAATTCTGTCTTAAACATGGAAAAAATGCCATAGAAACGTATCGAATGCTTCAGAATATTTTGGAGCATCTTGCATGAATCGAGAATCAGTTTTTGAGTGGCATAAGAGATTCAAAGAATGCTGGGAGTCTGTGAGGGATGATGAGTGGTGTAGGAGGAGTGAGGAAGTCAAAACACCAGAGTTGATTTGCCTAAGGGTTAGGGTTAGGGTTATGGTTAGGGTTACTATGTTGAGGTTTTAAGGGGGTTCAGGAAGAGATTCCGTCGGAAGAGGCAAGCACTCTTCAAATCGGGTCACTGACATTTCCACCAGGACAATGCACCAATCCACAACTCCATCCTTGTCACACACTTTTTTACCAAGATGGGCATCAAGAAAGTTCCTCACCCTCCCTATAGTCCAGACATTGCTCCTTGTGACATTTGGTTAATCCCTAAGCTCAGAGGCTGTCGTTATGAGACAATTGAGGAGATGAATAAGATGTCATTGACACGCTCACACAAGATGACTTCCATGGGGCCTTCCAGAAGTTGTTGGATTGGTACAGCAAGTGCATTATAGCTGGAGGGGATTACCTCGAAGGGGACTAGAGTTTCATGTGTGTACTATCAATGAAAGTGCCCATACGAAAAAAGGCTGGAAACTTATTTAATGATCCTCGAACATCTACCGATTTATGAATAAATCGTAAAATAGACACCGATGCAACCGCCGAATCTTACGTTATTACGTCAGAAAGCGTCCGTGTCATGTGAGGATTCATGAAGTTTCTTTGACCATGATAACGACCATTTGAGTTAAAAGAAAAAAGTTGCTCCAGAATGAATTGCCAAGTCGGCTAGGGCTGTAGAATACACCGACTGCTTCTCTGCAGAGGGGTAAGACACCCCCAACGAGTGTCCTGGATATGACTCTAAACAGTCTGATGGTGAGGTTCCAGCAATGCTGGAGCTTTGGGGAATGCGGAGTACCCCTTCATTACCATCGCCCCCAGGTCCACTCTGGCCCGGATTGGTAGCACCTGATAGGGCCCTATCTATGGGTTAAATAGAACTAACAGCATACTTATGCTAAAATGAATTGAGTAAAATGAATAGCTTAAAATAGAAATGTTTTTGACAATAAAACTGTACTTACACTTAAACTGCGTGCTTATGCTTAACTGAATTATTTAAAAGAGAACTGTTTTTCGACATTAAAACTATTCACACTTAACTGAATTATTACATACAACTGCTTGATTAGTTTGAAATGGAAATGTTTTTGACAATTAAACTGTGTACTTATGCTAAACTGAACTGTTTTCAATAGAGCAGATTATTTACATAAAAATGGATTTGGCGTTAAATATCCTACAAAGGTTGATATGCCATAAAACCAACCAAACCAACTAATCCAGAATGAAAATTAAAATGGTAGAATACAGTGACATCTGGTAAATTTAGCTATTTTATTTATTTTATTTTTTTTTACATTTCTGACGCCTATGAAAGCCAGATCCGAAAGATTCATTCACCAAGTGTCTAACTCATCTAGTTGAATAGGTGGCGTGAATTATCAATGACGGGTAATAAAATGAGTTTGGGCGCAAGTCTTTCTTAGTACGGCTACGGAACGACTAAGTCAGCTACAATAATTAGAGATTTTATATAAAGGCTTGTAACAAGATAAATGCCGAGAATCAGAAGACAGTTGCCCTCTTCACGGAGGGAACCACTCATATTAATCCCTTTGTGTGTGTGTGTGTGTGTGTGTGTGTGTGTGTGTGTGTGTGTGTGTGTGTGCGTTTGCTAATATTTTGTTTCCAATCATTAATATGAATTCTCTTTTTTTCAGACTGGTATCCCAAATTGAGAATAACAGTTTAATAAGGTAAAGCTATACACATCGACATTTGTTATCATAGACTCAGTGTCATATTGGTCAAATTTTTTATTCACTGAAATTCAAACGTAATTTCCTTTGTTGGTCACCATTTTACCATTTCATTATGTCTTCTTCGTTTCGCTTTATCAATAAAATATATAATAAAAAATATTTATACTTTTATATATATATATATATATATATATATATATATATATATATATATATATATATATATATATATATATATAAGGAATAGTAACGGCTGGTGATAATAAAGATGAAAATAATGTTGGTGGAAGAATTAGAGT
The DNA here is from genome assembly GCA_963585895.1 of Sepioteuthis lessoniana. Taxonomy (NCBI): domain Eukaryota; kingdom Metazoa; phylum Mollusca; class Cephalopoda; order Myopsida; family Loliginidae; genus Sepioteuthis; species Sepioteuthis lessoniana. Next base: position 51,494,335 of record OY757914.1, read on the forward strand.
TGAAGATGTTTGATTATCATCGGAATTATAAATAAGGAACATACTATTAATACACAAATGGCGAGCCACGTACAGAAGACTAATCTGACACAGGAAATTCGCCAATCATCAAATAACAATAAATAAAAACTTAATAGCTTATAAAGGAGTTGAGAATATTGCATATTTGGCCAAGAAGAATTTGGTACTTTAGAGTTCTCGGATACCAGGAAATCTTTCACATCAATGTGGCGGCACTTGAACCAATTATTCTTTTGCCACGAAAGTGCAAGCTAATTTGCATAATTCACAGCATAAAATGGTTTAAAAGAAAAAAGAGATTAAATATAGAGTAGAAGGAAGAAGAGATAGAAAGTTATATTTGTTACTTTTTCATTTCTTCTCGATATCTAGGTGCTTTACACACACTATTCAAAATGAGTATGAAAACAAATAGCCCCAGATGATACTATATTTTATTTGTCGGTTGTGCAGCAGACTGTGCAGGAAACTAGGATTCATAACAGTATTTGAAATTGTGACCTCGGTAATATTTTATATTTTAGATAGTTTTTGTTTAATAAGAGCATCAAACACTTTTTTTTACTGCAATAAGGATTGTAGTTAGTGCTCTTGAAGCGGTCCCTCTGGACTTGAAAAAAAAACCCGGAGATACTGAAATCAGAAAAAAACTTTTACCAAGATCACAGAGAGATCAGCATTGTGAACGTTGGTTAGAATACTCAGAAAAGTCCTGGGGACATGATGATACTTGCTGTCACTCAGACTTCCCTGAAATACCGTTACATCAGTTGTAAAAAAATTCGAAAGGAGTGGACTACTAATACTACTAGTACAACTACTTATACAAATAATAATAATAATAATAATAATAATAATAATAATAATAATAATAATACTGACAATTATAATCATAATAATTTCCATAACAGCAATAATAATATGTCGAAAAAGTGCATATTTACATTCCCGATGTTTAGTATTCTTCATACATCATTTTTTTGCTATGCTATCATTTTCTCTCTAATTTTTGAGATGTGGGGAATTTGGGTGTAGAATGTTTACTCCCTGTAATTCGTACATAATTCGTTGTTAAGTTCTGGTTAACTTATCTATTAATGATTTTTTCTATTAAGGTTGATTCTTTTTTGACTCACTCTAAATAGGGACAAATTCATAGTCTTTTAAAACAGATCTCTTTTCAACACAACTAGAGGGGTTTTCATTGCTCAAAACCCCTTTCTAATTCTTATTTTGGTGCTATCTGAACCTGAATAATAGTATTTCTTTTTTAATATCCTCCGTGTCCTCAAGGTTTTTGCTTGGAATTATTTTAGAAATATGTAAAAGTCATACAGAGTTAAAAGTATCGTAACGAAAGAAAATTCTGAACTTGCATAAGCTTTTTTTTTTCTAAAAGACATATCACAAGATATAATTGAGATTGGATCCTACACCTTTTTAAAATGGCAAGGGACGCGTCTTGATTTAGTTTAGACAGTAAATTAAACGTCAGGGAAATATTTTAATATAAGGTCTTCATATGTGCAAACGTTTTTATTTAAATTTCAGTATTAGAAAATGTTAAAGTCACTACTTTCTGATAACCATATTGACGTAGGAAAATATTTCTAATATAAGAATTATCGAGAAAAAGCTCAAAATTGCTTGATTTAAATAACCTCGATTTGAATATTATACTGAGCTAGCAGTGCCTGCATTCTTGTTACTTTGTCATTAACAATAATTCCAATGATTTTATCATTTGTTCTAAGCACTGGCGAAAATCCTCTTCTGTGATGAAGTGTCGTAACACGATCGTATTTATTTTAATGTCCTTCAGGATTACGTCGATGAAAATCGATTGTGTTCCATTTCCTCATCTGCTGACTTAATAATTCTTTGATAAAATTGGCAGTATGTGATAAAGTGATGACAATTTACTCTAGAACTTACTCTACTGTGGATCACCTTCATTTAAATCCTAATTTTATGCATTATATATTGAAAATAAACTTTTTTATAAGACTTTGTATGTTGTATGTTGTATTTTTGAATGAATTATATCAATTGGTGTCAATGTCTTTTACAAGTGCGTGGCCAAACTGCTATTGATATCAGAAAGGGTATCTTTCCAATCTTACTTTGGTTTAACAACGAATTGTGCTTATTTCGATATTTCTCTTGATTCACGAAGAACAAGTCGGTTCTGAAGAGCCCACGCCAAAATGTCTGATAATACAGTGGCACTGTTCACCTTTTTCTTAATGCAGATTGAATCACCAGCACTAAACAGATTTTATCAAGAAGCAGTCGAGGCCATTAAGAAAACGCATGGCCCTGTCACTCAAGATCAGCGCCACAGCTGTTCAACTAATCAAGGCCCGTTGCTTAGGACAGGTGAATTTAATTACGTATAAGCGGGATTTCCCGACTGTATGTAGCGTTAAAAGTGAGACAAGACGTTAAACCGACTGTCCGAATAGGATTAGTATTTCTTACTTATGAACATTCCGAATCAATCATCTAGAATGGTTTCTCGGTGTTAATTAAAATTGTCTCCGAGAACCAATGAGATTTCAGATTCGTGGTGATCGTAGGGTTAGAGAACAAATAAAATTCCAGTGAGATCAAATTGTAGAAGATCCGATTTATGTCTTCTCCTACTTAGGGCATCATCGGGTTAGTAACGATCTCGCTTCTAATTATTCCAATGGGATTTTGTATTGAATAGAAAACTGTGCAACCATCTTTAGAAAATCGTGCAACGCATCCTCAGAAATTATACATCTTCAGAAAAATGAGCAACATATCTTCAGAAAACTGTGCAATATATTTCCGAAAAAAAAATGTGAGACACATCTCTAGAAAATATACAGCTTTAGAAAATAGAACAACACATTTTCAGAAAATTGGGTGATATATTTCCAGAAAATTTTACAACATATCTACAGAAAATTTTTCATTATATCTGTAAAGTATGCAGCACATCATCTTAAATTTAAGTAAATATATCCAGACAATTGTGAAATACATACCGAGAATATTGTGCAATATTTTTTCAGAAAGTAGTGCAACTTACTTTCATCTTTCATCCGTGAAAATAGTGCAACGCATTTTCACTAAATTGCGCAATATATTTTCAGATAATTTTTCAACATATCTCCAGAATGAAAACCAATACATCTGTAATATAATGGCCGAGGGATTTCGTTTTATGCCTTTGGGTTTAGTTAGGCTGAGAACCTTTCGGCTCAGGACATGGGTTACTTAGGGGCAACATTAACACAGGTGTTCATACGCGCGTGCGGAGGGGACTTGCCACTCAGAGATGTCACAATAGCCCAGATGGGAGACGAGGCTAGCGAATGACATCACGCACCGGAAGCGTGCGGGGGATTTGGGGATTTTGAAAAAGTCAGTTAGTTGAGTTGAGACCTGCTTCGGGAGAAGGCGGTTGACATTCGCTTGCTCGCGGAGGCCTTGGGCAGGTGTCGCACGAGATGTGGGGCAGATGAAAAAGCCAGAATAGAAAGAATGTGTATCTCTCTCCTTATGTCGAAGAACCTTTAAACTCAAAGGTTATAAAAAGTTTCGTACCTTAACTGAGAAGTCGTTACGTGTTTTTCGAATTTCGAGATTCCTATGTTCTATCTTTATGGACATTCGATGTACGTTTCACACATAGGCATATCATGGCTATGGTAAACATCTTCCGAAATTGTACAGACGTATCTTCAGAAAGTTGTGCAATACATCATCAGAAAATTGTGCCACAAATCCACTAAAAACGATGCCACATACTTTTCCGAAAATTGAGCTACCCATTTTCAGAAAATTGCCATATCATCAAATATTTACCAGAAAATCTTACAACTGATAGCATTTATCATAAAAGACTTCTTGATGATGAAGCCATCTTCGCTTTGTTTTTGCCAGGTAATTATTTTATCAGCCATAAATTAGTGCAATCTGAACATATTTTTCTAAAACTTATTGTATTCTAAATCAAAGATCCTAGAAATTTATTATTTCTAGCCTAACATATACAATGAAAATGCATTGTCAAGCATTTTTTATCATCAAAGTCAGCAACATTGAAACTGTTTCCAAGGCTATTTCCTCACTGGTGTACATATTCATCATCATCATCATCATCATCTCGTGCTGGTAGCACGGATATCCCTGACCCTTTCTCGCCACTCCTCCCTATCGTTCATCGCCCTAGCTAGGTCTTCAGGACAACATCCTGTATCCTCACATAGCTGCTGAATGTACGTTCGAGCTGGTCGTCCTGCTTTTGCGCGGCCATGTGTGGGGATCCATAAGAGTACATCTCTTATGAGTTCATCTCTGCTTCTCCAGCAGTGTCCTGCATGTCTGGTTCGTCTAACTTGAATAGTTTTCGTGGTAGGGGGCAGGTGGCTGTACAGTTGGTGTCTTGTGGGGTGTTGCTGCCAGGACTTGTTCAGGATTGCACGCAGCATTCTTGTGTAATTGCCATCTAGTTTCTTCTCCAGCCGTTTTGTTAGCGTCCATGTAGTGCATCCATATAGCAGTATCGATGTGACCGCTGCCTGGAAGAAACTGTGTTTCATTTTATCGGTTAGGTCTGATTTCCATATAATCGATAGCCTATTGATAGCTGTCCATGCTTTCGTTAACCTCGTTTCGATGTCCTTTTCGGTTGATTCGACGCTGCTTCCTAGGTACGTGAATTTGTCTACTAGTTTAAGTGGGGTTCCTTCTAGAGTGGAGATGTCCCCCGTTCCACGAAGTCGTTTTTCATAAAGCACATTATTTATTACCTACCAAAACATGAACTACTTGGTTTGAGATTAATTGAAGAATCATAAACAAATAAATTGCATTTAATTAAAACAAAAACCAATATAATCATATTTATACAAATAATACTATATGATGTTGCCATAGACAAGAATGAGTAGTTCTAAAGTTTCCGTCACTTAAGGCTGGCAGATAAGGTTTATCAGAATTATTCACTTCGGGTTTAAAACTATTTCTAGAAATATTTTCATCTGAAACAAAATTTCATTTTGTGAACAATGTCAATGCATTTGCACTCTCGTGAAAATTCTTTTAAAAAAACACTGTAAAATCCAACGAGTCTTTAAATCTCCAGTCTCTTGTTATTTGATTGATATGTTCAATTCTTAAGGAGGCCCTTAGGGATTCCACTTTTATATCATATTTTTCATGAAACTGTATTGCCTTTTAAAAATAGTAGGTTCATTGTCGCCAATAAATTAGTACAGCCAAATAATATTTTAGAATTTTTTTTTTCTTTTTGACTATCATTTCTTGTGGAATAATGCACAATCAAAATAGCTATTCATCATCATTAACATCATCATCATCATCATCTACATGTGTCGACAGGACTGACTTCTCTGACTTTTTCTCGTCACCCGTCCCTATCGGTCATCACTCTTGGTAGGTTCTCGAATACTATCCAGTGTCAGCACAGGCATGATGGATGATATATTTTCTGGTCGGCCGACCTTGATATTTCTGTGTGTATAGTTGCAATGGAAAACGTCACTTTTAAGTTTGTCTTAAATTCTCTACCAGTGCTCAGCGTGTCTTGCTAACCTTACATGGACGGTTTACGAGATGGGAGGTAAATTATCATACAAATCCTATTTTTTTTAGTTATAAATGATGCCTGAAAATATTCTGAGTCTACACTGGATATTATGCGGCATTATTTATAACCAATAGACAGCCGTATGGAAACCTTGTAGCCAAAAATAAAGCTGATAAATCCCCTTTGTCTTTCTTCAATGACCATCAAAATGTTCTATACCATTAGGCATAGCAACATCCGAAAGTTATTGAACGTTAAATTAATCCTCGCAGAAGGACATTAAACCAATCGTTAGGGAAGAATAGGATTATTTAACCAATAGTTTGGAAGAATAAGGGGTTCATACCTTTACCAAGGCTATTAATTCAAAAGTGCATGTAATAGCGAAACTGGAGTGTGAACTCACTTATTACAATATCACAGATTAGCACATTACCCACTACGCCACGGAATACTACCCGTGCCACACTGTTGAAATCAAAAATAAAATTGCGTAATTATGAAAACGTTATTATTTTTGGACTGCTTACTCATCATACATTTTGTTACAGAGTTTCATAATTCGAGAATTTTGTATATTGATACATAAAACTATGCGTTTGATTATATCAAAATATTTAAAGTTCTCGTATTCTCGTTGGAAAGAAATTATCTTTATTTTACAACCTATTTTAATTTATAGGTAATACTATATACATTTTCCTAAAGTTAAATTTCTATGCTTCTTTTTACATTTAATATTCTTATGATTAGAAAAATCTACAATGCCCTACTACGAAACCGCATAGAACCCAAAATCGACAACATACTTAGGAAAAACCAAAATGGCTTCCGAAGAGATAGATCGACGACCTCACAAATATATACCATCCGTAGAATCCTAGAAGGTGTACGGGCAAAAAACCTACAGGGTCATGAATATTTGTCGTCTTCACCAAGGCGTTCGATTCCATTCACAGAGGAAAGCTGGAACAAATCCTACGAGCGTACGGCATACCTAAAAAAACCATAGCAGCAATAACGATTCTCTCTAGAAACACCAAAGTAAAAGTACGATCACCAGATGGAGACACAGAATACTTTAACATTGTAGCAGGAGTACTACAAGGGGACACGCTGGCTCCGTACCTCTTCATCATTTGTCTAGACTATGTACTTAGAACATCGATTGACAAAATCAGAGAGAATGGCTTCAAGCTGACGAAGAAAAGAAGCAGAAGGTACCCCGCAAAAACAATTACCGATGCCGACTACGCCGATGACATAGCGATACTGGCAAATACACCCAACCAAGCTGAAACACTACTGCATAGTTTGGAACGAGCAGCCGCAGGCATAGGCCTCTATGTTAACGCACACAAAACGGAATATATGTGCTATAATCAAATGGGGTACATCTCCACTCTTGACGGAACCCCTCATAACTAGTAGACAAATTCACTGACTTAGGAAGCAACGTCGAATCAACCGAAAAAGACATCGACACGAGGTTAACGAAAGCATGGACAGCTATCAATAGGCTATCGATTATATGAAAATCGGACCTAACCGATAAAATGAAACGCAGTTTCTTCCAGGCAGCGGTCACATCGATACTGCTATATGGATGCACTACATGGACGCTAACAAAACGGCTGGAGAAGAAGCTAGACGGCAATTACACAAGAATGCTACGCGCAATCTTAAACAAGTCCTAGCGGCAACATCCCACAAGAAACCAACTGTACGGCCACCTGTTTCCTATCACGAAAACTATTCAAGTTAGACGAACCAGACATGCAGGACACTGCTGGAGAAGCAGGGACGAACTCATAAGAGATGTACTTTTATGGACCCCCACACATGGCCGTGCAAAAGCAGGACGACCAGCTCGAACATACATTCAGCAGCTATGTGAGGATACGGTATGTTGTCCTGAAGACCTGCCTAGGGCGATGAACGATAGGGAGGAGTGGCGAGAGAGGGTCAGGGATATCCGTGCTGCCAGCGCAACATGATGATGATGATGATAATGAGAAAAAGTTGGATGGCACAATTATATATAAGTACATGCGTCTTCACCAAAATTCAAGAAAATGGCATTTAGCACGCATTAACAGCACATACCCCACCCCAGTGGAACAGATCATCAAGCATATCTATGGCTCTGTAATATTGAACATTAACCGAGCATTTCTATTTGTATTAGGTCTAAATCAGTTTCAGATATCAGGTCTCAAGTAAAATTGATACAGATTCGCATTTCCCCTATGCTCTAAGAAAGATTTACCATTATAAAAAATACGCAACAATACTGCACAACATTATTGCTACAATTAGTGAGGATATATGGAAATCATAGACAAACCAGCATGTACCAACCTATTTCTTCTAGATTGTTTCTCAAGCAATGATTTTAAATAAAGTGGCCACGAAAAAGCATATTCAGTCATTTGTTTTAAATATCAAGTCTATCATATTATGTGCTGTTAAATACCCAGAAATATTTTTATTGTGATTAGCGTGAGGAATCGTTAAACTTAAAGACTTTATGTATACAAACAATTTTGATATACTAAGTAATACGACTAATTGTGTTATCAATTTCTATAACGAAATTAATCATTTATTAAGTTAATCTTTTTTTAAAATGCTTACTTTTAAAAGACATAAAAACGTTCTTTCTATTCACAGAAATAATGCTGAAAGGCTTAAGATGACACGAACTTAAGCTGTTTCATCATAATGTGTTGCATGTTATCAATAGATCCTAAATAGCGGCAATAATGCTAGGTTTTGAATTATGTAAAGAATAGTCCCATCCTCTCAGAAGAAGAGAGTAAATAGGCGATAGAATTTCAAAGAGGTTTCCCATGTTGTTTTTTTGAGAAAAGTCGTGAAATAATTAGACAGAGGTGTACGGACTGAGTCTAAAAAAGCATGTTTTGTTTTTGACATCATCATGATCATAATAAAGATATGCTAACGATATGATTTTCTTCTCTTTCTTTTACACACTATGCGTTTTTATCAGCAATCGCTTTTGAAGTGTCCAATAGACGATATCCAGTGTCAGCATCGAGCTGATGAACGTAAGTTTTCACCGGCCAACCAAAATTGCCGTGTCATTAGGTTAAAGTTTATAGTAAAATGTTCCTTCTGAGTTCATCCATATTTCCCTCATAATACCCTGCATATCTTGCTTATCTTAAGTGGATGGTTAACTTGGAGGTAAAAAGCTGTATAGCTACTGTAGTTTGCTGTTTTTAGGATTCATTGATTGAATGATTATTTACTAAGGTATCAGCACTATTTTCGAGATCAGATTCACATAAAATCTGATGAGTGTTCAATGTTATATCTCATTTTGTGAGGTTATCAATCGACTAGGACGCCGTTTATCTTTTAAAATCTCTAGGTCATCTGTATATTGAAGTTTGATTAAAATTTTGGTATCATCTGCCTCTTTTGGAAGTTCTTTCGAAAATTTCCTAAAAAATGTTCAGTTCAAGATTCAAAATCCACTTTGATTTTATCAATATATTGAAGATAAGCAAATGATTCTCTTTTGTTCAGCCCATTGCTCATGAGTTTTGGGGAGGAAAGCTTCTATGGTTATTGTCTTGACAACTTTATAATTTAATTTTTTGAGATGATTTCGCTAAAAAGAACATTTAGAATAAGGGAGAGACAAGCTGACGACGGATATATGGCATAAATATATATTTTCTCAAATATTTCTGTCGAATACGAAAAGCTTTGCTGGAAGCTTTGTTCAATGTCTCAAATTATTCCAAACGGGTGTTTTATTCGAGTGTTAATTCGCAAAACCTTTCAGAAAAAAGCCTGTTTAGTTGGAGAGAAGCCTAAACGCAAACTGAAGATACAAACGGATTGATTGAAACTTCCAGGTATGTTTTTTGCTAGTCAATTGACGAATGTATACCAAATGATTCCACCATATTTGCAGCAATTAGATTAACATATACATAGTCTAATTTTTTTATAATCCCACTTTGTATGACGTAGCATAGTAGGCTTTAATCCACACTCTTTTGGGAATCGTTTCTATCTGATAGAAACCGAAAAAATGATAATTGCTATAACTGCAATTGGTGGACCTCGACCATTTTTCTTTCAGTCTTATTTCCGAACTGAAATGTTTTATGTCATTTAAAATCCAGAACGTTCCTTACTATCTGGTTGTGTCTCAGTAAATGATAGAATACACTCTAAACTGTAAAAAACAATTCCGTGTCTTGCTGCACCAATGATTGTGTGGAGACACTTACCTCGACAATAGAGAACGCACAGCTTCATGTATCGGTTTTGTCAGCAGCCATCTGAAACGTAAGGAGAGTGCATGGATGGATTCTCCATGTGATCCTTTCACATAAGAATATGTACGACTCAACTTGTATATAAAACCTATACTAAAGCAAGAGGATTGACTTAATAGACGACTGTTGGTATGATCGCTTCTTATTACTAATCATATTGTCATACATCCCGTACGCAGATTAAAGACATGTTTTTACAACTAGATAGTTTAATTTTGTCTTAGATATATCAGTTCACAAACCGAACTCGTCTTCTAAGATAAAAACTAACTGACAACTACAGGTTGAAAGGTTGACCTTTCCTAAGTGTGAGTGTATGCAAATACCAAATTTATGCATTTTCTCTGTAGCTTGTTACGACATTATTACAGAAAGCAAGATGGGGCCTCAATTTGCCATTGACACAGTTTGCTGTTGAAAGATTTTACGAGGAATCAAGCCGTGTCTGACTTGAACAAGTTGTCATTCGAATAACGAAGATGAATGTAATAGATACACATACACTGTTATGCCATAAATTCCAAATCAAGACTGTAAATCCGATAGCTTTGGTATCACTTTAGAAAGACATATGGGTTGCCAAATTTACGAGCTTAAAATTCAATCATGAAGGATAACAAGTTATGCTGGGAAAATCTCATTTGCTAGCACGGTTTTAAACAAGCCAGACACCAGACACTTAATTCTTGTAACCTACTGAACTAGGAAGGGACTTTCATCATAATTGGAAGAGAAAGATAAAGATTTTGTTATGATAAATACCGTTTCTAACCCTAAAAATAAATCCTTGCTTCGTTCTTTAATGTTTACTTTCTGTGTTCACACACATACACACACACACACACACACACACACACACACACACACACACACACACACACACTGGTGCTCTTACACAGGTTTATATGAATTTGGGTATGTGTGAAGTTATTTATGAATTATTATTCGTATCGTTAGGTCTCTCAAATATAAAATAACTGTTAATCATTCTGAATGCATGCGTTTTTTTTTTAAAGAAAGCAACAAGTTCTTAACCAGTTTTATTTAATCATTATTATCAAAAATAATATCAGATATTCTGTTTAATCTGATTGATTCACCTGCGCATAAAAAAACAATAATAGAGTATAAACTCGGAAACACCAGGGACAACCTTTCAGCTGCTTAACCATTTAAGCTACCAAAGCAGCTATGCGTAGATCGTGACGTCACTGAAGTGGATGTAAGTATTAGTTTCCCTAGAAATTTACATCTTTAAATGTATTTGTTTTTCTAATTATTTCTATTAAATGTTTACGAAATGTTTTCGATTTGCTTTTGTTTCTTTTCAATTTATCTCAAATATAAGACTGATTAAACTTTATTTATGAAATTTACTATCAATATATAAACTCATTAAAAAAGTACAAAAATGATTAAATAAAACAATCACACCATAAAATAGAATACTAGGAATTAATATTTAATAGGAACAATAAACCATAATTCCATTTTTAAAGCAATACATTAAAAAAAAGCTAATCTCATTAAAAAATCATTACCTTTGAGAAGTTATTTAAGAACTTGTGTGGTTTGGGAGAAAGAATTGATTTGGCATTACAGTTAAAATAATTTAAAATGTTAGTCATAATACATTTTTATATAATAACTCATATATATATCTATACACTGATGAAATTGGGTCTGAAATTTTGAAATAAAATTGATTTTCCTTGCCTCCTTATGGACAGCTCTATTTTGACCAAAACTTTAAATTCCAAAATTTGAATAATTTAAAGCTCGATGTATTTTTATCTCATTTCGTATTGAAAAGTGTGATGATAATTTTAGTCTAATATAAATGGCACATTAAAGATTAACACGTTTGACAAAAAGATTGGTTTTATATAATTCCTTTTGATGTAGCACTCTTTTGGTCTTCTCTGGCTGATTAAAGCTGGTTAGAAACAGAGTTTTCTTTCTCCTGGATTGGTTAATCAACCAAAATGACCCACACTCAGTCGATCGAATTATTTAACCATGCGAGGAGAGAGATCTACAAATCACCTCAGACCATCAGTGAAAACAACCTTCTCCAGGATTTGAACTCGGATCAGCGATTAAAATTTCCTGTGACTATAGGTGCTGCGTTAAACACGCCTATTTAGTCTAAAAGGATTTGAATACATACTTCTACAATGTGATTTGTAAAAAGCAACTTGAACTAGTCTCACTGTCCACAAACTTAAAAATCTTTATAAATTCCGTGATGATCTTCATTGGTGGTTTGAATGAAAGCGTAGTTTAAAAAGTATCCTCTGTAAATAGTACCACACACACACACACACACACACTTACACACACACACACTAAAAATCATCCATATATGCTCAAGCAAACAACACGCGGTTATTCACACAGTAACTATGAATAATAATCTGATTTTAATTACATTAGAACGCAATTCACATGAATTTCCTTTCATTCGTTATTGCTTTCTTTATTTTCTTTTGCCGATATGCAAACATCTCGTGTAAACATGATGTGCGCAAACTGTTCGCCATGAAAAGTTTTCTTTTTTTTTTTCTTTAATATTTTAAATTTACCATGGCCTATTAATTTTTCCATGAAATTCATACAATTTTCAATTAATATAAATAATATTTTCTTAGATGCCCTCGCCTCCTAATTGAATTTGGTGACGTTGTTTATCAGCAGAAATGAACAGTGCTGCAACTGTCGTCATGGAGTTGAAGCTTCAATCAATGCAAACAGAGAGTTGACAGTTTTCTGAATTCTTGTTTTTTTACCTCCGTTTTCTCTCGTTGTGTAAGAATATGGCAAATCTAAAAAAAAATGGGGAAATTCTGAAATCGAGCAGAAGCAGAAATGTCAACGTGTCAGTGATGTTCCCTCTCTAAATTAATCGTTTTCTGTATATACACGTACCACATATGCGTACAAGAGGATACATCGATAACTCCAGTTTTATACAGAGGTATTAGTAAAATTTTGATCTGAAATGTTCATTGTATAATGTTCATCTATGCAATACGTATGCAACTCAAAAAACATATCTGCTTGGTAAATAAAAACATAATCATTGTTTTACGGAGTATATATATATATATATATATATATATATATATATATATATATATATATATATATATATATACTTCTGGTAACATTCTTCTTCATTCTGCTCTTTCTGGGATAGTTTATGAGCATTTACAAATTTGCAAAATGTTTGAAATAGAGTTTTACACTTTTATTAGTTGAATTATAGTTTTGATTTTTGGTTGTTGTTTTTTTCCATTGCGGCCAAGATCTACAATGATCAAGTACGCAACCACATAGAACCCAAAATTAAGAAGATACTTAGGAAGAACAAAAATATATTTCGATCCACGACAACACAAATTTTGACTATCCGTCGAATTCTAGATGAAGTACGTGCAAAAAAACCTTGACGTAACAATATTATTTGTCGATTTCTCCAAGGCCTATCCAAAGAAACTGTCGCAGTCATAATGATGCTATACAAAAACACGAAAGAAAATGTCCGCTCCCCGCATGGAGACACAGACTACTTCGACATTGTAGCAGTTGAGCTACAAGGAGACACATCAACCTGTTTATCATCTGCCTAGACTACGTGCTTTGAACGTCTGCAGAAAAAGATAACGGTTTCAAAGATACGTGCTTTGAACGTCTGCAGAAAAAGATAACGGTTTCAAAGATACGTGCTTTGAACGTCTGCAGAAAAAGATAACGGTTTCAAAGATACGGGCTTTGAACGTCTGCAGAAAAAGATAACGGTTTCAAAGATACGTGCTTTGAACGTCTGCAGAAAAAGATAACGGTTTCAAAGATACGTGCTTTGAACGTCTGCAGAAAGATAACGGTTTCAAAGATACGTGCTTTGAACGTCTGCAGAAAGATAACGGTTTCAAGATGGCAAATGAAAGAAATTGAAGATACCCCGCACAAACAATTACGGACACAGACTTCGCCGATGACATAGCATTTCTGGTAAAGACACTCACCCAAGCCAAAACTCGGCTACATCGTCTGGAACGAGCTGCTGGGAGCATAAGCTTCCATGTCAACGCAGACACGAGGGAATACATTTGCTTTAATCAAAGAGGCGGCATCTCTTCATTAAATGGTACTTCTCAAAAACTGGTGACCAAGATCACCTACCTAGGAAGCAGTGTATCATCAACCGAAAATAACATCAACACGTTACTACCAAAGGCTTGGACAGGTATCGATAGGCAATCAGTCATATTGAAATCAGACTTGACAGATAAAATAAAACGTAGTTTTATCTAAGCAGTGATCGTGTCGATACTGTTATATGGATTCACTAAATGGACGCTAACTAAAGGTATGGAGAAAAAGGT
>OY757914.1:51513649-51674615 GCA_963585895.1 Sepioteuthis lessoniana
TGGCCGACCTGCTTTTGCTCGGCCATATGTGAGGGTCCATAAGAGTACATCCCTGATGAGTTTGTCCCTGCTTCTCCAGCGGTATTCTGCATGTCTAGTTCGTCTAACTTGGATAGTTTTAGTGATGGGAGGTAGGTTGCCGTATAGTTGGTGTCTTGTGGGGTGTTGCCTTCAGGGCTGTTTCAATATTGCTCGCAGCATTCTTGTGTAATTGCCGTCTAGCTTTTTCTCCAACCTTTTGGTTAGCGTCCAAGTAGTGCATCCATATAGCAGTATAGATACGACCGCTACTTTGAAGAAACTGCGTTTCTTTTTATCGGTCAGGTATGACGTCCATATGATATCTAGCTTATCGATAGCTGTCCATGCCTTCGTTAGCCGGGTGTCGATGTCTATTTCGGTGGATGAGACACTGCTTCATAGGTATGTGAACTTGTCTACTAGTTTCAGAGAGCTTCTGTCTTGTGTGGAAATGACGCATGTTTGATTAAAGCACATATATTCCGTTTTGTGGGCAATAAAGGCCAATTCCTGCGGCACCTTGTTTCAAACTATACAGTAGTGTTTCGGCTTGGTTGGGTGTATTTGCCAGAATCGCTTTGTCATCGGTGTAGTCGGCATCGGTAATTGTTTTTGCGGGGTACCTTCTGCTTCTTTTCTTTGTCAGCTCGTAGCCGTTTTCTTTGATTTTATCAATCAATGTTCTAACCATGAAGTCTAGACAGATGTTAAAGAGGTATTGGGCTAGTGTTTCCCCTTCAGTACACCTGCTACAATGTCGAAGTATTTTGTGTCTCCATCCGGTGAACGTACTTTCACTTTGGTGTTTCTATAGAGATTCGTTATTGCTGCGACGGTCTCTTTTGCTAATAGGAATTGTTCCATCTTCCCTCTAGGAATGGAATCAAAGGCCTTAGTAAAGTCGACAAATAGTATTGTCGCCTGTATGTTTTTTGTCCGTACGCCATCAAGGATTCTATGGATAGTCATTATTTGTGAGGTCATGGATCAATTTCTTCGGAAGCCATTTTTTTTTCCGAATAATGTCTTCAATTTTGGGTTCTATGCGGTTTCGTAGTAGGGCATTGTAAATTTTGGCTGCTATGGATGTAAGTGTAATACCTCAGTACTTCTTGGCTAATCCGATGTCTCCCTTTTTAGGGAAGGGGAGGATGCAGTCCTTCATCCAGCTGTCTATTGGAGTTTGATTATAGACTGCGTTGCAGTGTCGGAACAGTATGTCGTCGAATTGTCTGGTCTTCCATACTTCTGGCGGAACCTCGTCAAGCCCTGCGGCTTTCCTATTTTGAATTTTTCTAAGAACTGAGTCCAGTTCTTCTTGAGTGAATGGTTCTAGTTTAATGTCCAATTACTTACTAATAATTCTGGTGATTGGTTCATGTGTAACTTTCAGTGGGTTTCCAAGTAGATTTTCGAAATTCGGTTTCCACAGTTTTATTCTTTCTTGTTAGTTTGTAGCTTTCAATTTAGCTTTGGTTGTGCTCTTCCTTCTACTCGCTTCGTTTATCGTTAGCCATGCTATCCTAGATTGCCTATCTTCCACTGAGTCTCTATTCTTATCGATCTGATTTTGTGTGTATTCTGTCTGTTCTTTTAGATATATGCTTTCTAATTCATTTTGTGCATTTTTTTAGTTTTAGGGCATTTGTGTTTGTCGGGTTGTTCCTAAAACATTTGGAGGCAGGTTTTAACGTCTGCAAATTTTTCTCTAACCGGTAACGTTTCCCATGGGACTCTGTAATTAGTTCTAGGTTTTTCTGGAATACAATTCGCTGCTGCCTCGAGGTGAGCGTTGACGAAATTCTCCTATTTATCATTTGGGGTACCTTTTTTCTGAATTCTCCTGTAGTGTCTTCAATCTGTTTCTCAATTCTAATACATATTTACCTCTAATATATTTGTTGTTAAGAAGGGACCAGTCATAGTGTTTGGTGGTCGCTGTTCGTGTGGCGTTTTTTCGTAGGCTTAGTCGGATTTTTGCGGTGACTATTCGGTGATCGGAGGACACACCCTCAAAAGAGGAGTAGGCCTCGCAATTCATTGCGCTATTTTCATTTCTAGTTAATAAAGACGTAGTATATCTGTGCTGTATTATTGTTCGCGTATGAGTAGGTCCATAATTTTCCCTCATCCGCAAAAAATTTCGAACAATGGCATCTATGATGACCAAAAATAGAAAATATAGTGAGAAAGTTATTCGTCAGAAATTGACAAAGTACATATCGATAAGATTGATTGAAATCAGACTCATAGTTACAGCAAATTATCTTTTGATTTTTGTTAATAAAAAGTTGATAAAAGGTTAAGACACTGAGGTCCTGAATTCAACTTCAGATTGGATTTTTAAGTTATAAGAACAATTAAGGCATAAAAACAGCCAAATAAGACGGACAAACATGTAGGACAATGTTGGAGAAGTAAGGACGAATTCATCAGCAAAGTTCTCCAATGGATCCCTTCACACGGACGTGCAAGTGTGGAACGACCAACAAGAACTCGTCTAAAACAACTTTTTACGGACGTAGGGTGTAGTCTGGAAAACCTTCTAGAAACGATGGATGATAAAGACAAATGGCGTGAGAAAATCAGGGAAATACGTGCTATCAGCACGGCATGAGGATGATGATGATGATGATGATTATAATGATGATGATGATGATGTACAGCAAAAAACTATGTTTAGATAATTCCGGTTTGTAAGTAAAAAGTATAAAGGATATAAATATAACACAGAATACAAAATACGTAGTTGCGAACAAATATTTTAAATAGATAACTTGATAGTAAGAATCATGTAACAAGATTACCGAAGCGATCAAAAGTTACCTATTACACAAACCACCCAGGAAAAACGAGCAAGACACATTAGGAACTGCTGAAAAAGTAGGATTGAATTCATATGTAAAATTCTCCTATGGTCTCCTACTTATGAACGCAGCAGTGGTGTCCGAGAATGAAAAATTTACATTCATCAATTCTGCGGGGACACTAAGTAACTTGTGGGGGCATTCCTAGTACTATTAGTCGATTAGGACGGGAGTAGATATATATATGTAGATAGATAGATAGATAGAGAGAGAGAGACAGAGAGACAGAGAGAGAGTCGAAAAATCTAGGCTGACAATACGCTTTGAGGATTAAGATAAAGGTGGAGAACTGCATGCGTTAAAAGGTGTAGTTTACGCACATTAAGAATGAAAATAAATGCATTTTCCTCAAGCAAAACACGTGACACAACTCACCAAATAACGAATGTGGGCAATTGGTCTATGAACATTTCTGTTCATATGACCAAAATGTGGACATAGTTTTAGTCAATGAAGACTTCTGAATGCCATTTTGGCAACTCTGCGAATGATTTTTGTTCATATATCATATTTGATTTGTGTGATTAAATACGGTTGCTACATATCTAATTAGAACGCGTTGCGCTTCATTTAATAAATATGCTATTTATCATTGTATACCTTATTTGTGGCGTGTAAATATCACTTGGCACCATGCTTGTACTACACGAAAGAAATAAGTAATAAAATATGCCGAAATTGAACTCATTATCTCAGTAAAAATGACTGTTTTTTGTTTTCTACTCTTTATTTATTTTATTAACTTCTAGTTTTTCTTTTTCTTTTCGGTTCGTGCTTATGATTTTCTCACATACGGAATTCTTCCTTCTTATTACCTTTATCTTATTTTTCCAAAATCCTCCTAGTGTCCATCTTAAAAAAATGCCTCTTTTAATCAATTACAATTATTATTACGTGTACACTGCGGTTGGGTAATGGTTCACAGGTTTTTATCGATAGTCAATTACTGCTCCTTTGTGAAGTTGATTCTGACTTGGAGTTCAAATCTTACTGCCAGGTCACTCTAAAAACACAAAACCCCTAAAAAAGCAGTGTGCCCGACAATAAAAAGCCAGTCACAAGAATACTTGCTCAAGGTACGAGAGATGGTCATTAGCGAAACTTGGGAATCTTTGTAAATGTTCAATGAATTTTCAGGAGGATGACAAATAACAACGTTAATTTCGTGGGTGGCTGCAATTTGTCAACGATCAATTTTTCATTGAAAGACTTGAAATTACCC
The DNA here is from genome assembly GCA_963585895.1 of Sepioteuthis lessoniana. Classification (NCBI taxonomy): domain Eukaryota; kingdom Metazoa; phylum Mollusca; class Cephalopoda; order Myopsida; family Loliginidae; genus Sepioteuthis; species Sepioteuthis lessoniana. The sequence goes on from OY757914.1 coordinate 51,517,760, forward strand.
CTCAACGTCATCCTTTTTTGTTACTGGTTGATAAGGAAGTTGTAAAATCGACCATGAATATTATGGTAATTTTGTGATCACCTGTTTGACTTTTCTTGTCATCGTATCTACATCTCTGCCAATTTTCTCTTAGGCGCCTTCAATGCTCTGAAGTTAAATACTGGATGGTTAAAAATAGTAACAGGTCACACTGTAAGTAAACTGAGGCCTGTGTGTAATACAAAGCAAACCTTAGTAAATAACATTTAATTCATTGAAATATAACATATCCTGTATAATATTGATTAGAGTATATTCATTAAAATATCTCATAATGACAAGGCAATCACACTCATAAAATTAAAATTTTGATACCCTGAATGTTTGTCAGAATTGAATCAAGATTAAACCAACAGACGATTTAGAGACAGGTCACATTGAAAGCAACGATTCCTGTTACGTTATCCGATTTAAGAACTTGTTCAATGATTTACCAGGAGGTAACCAAAGCAATATGGGCCGGCTTTTCAGGCTAATTAAAACTTACTAAGTTATAACTTTTTTATCGGTACCTTAATCACTTTTGGTTTTGCTTTTCCATTTTTTTCTATTTCTTTATTTCTTTTCTTTTCTTTTTAATCCAGTATTGTTTTCTGGGTCTTGTCTCCTTTCAATTTCATTTTTACTGGTGTCACTTAAGCGTCATTTACAAGGTCCCATTCACAAATGTCTATTCTTTTCCTTCCGGAAGGAAAACATGTTTTACTTAAAAAAAATCATCTCTGTCTACAAACTATGGCTGACAAAGTTAGCAGATCATCATATAACCGTTTGACTGTCCATAAACAGATACACACATACTTTGAAAATATGTATATATAATCTTCTTTTCCTTTTTTCTGTCAATTCGATTTTCTTTTCCCTTCATTACAAGCAAACCGATGCATAAATTCTCCATCACTTTGCCGATTTACCCGATTTGAAAGTGCTTATTTATTTCATCAAATTCGAAATAGAAAAACTTGTCTAATTCTGCTCTCTGTAGACACTGATACATGACTACGTTTTTTAATGATTATATTAATCTTATAGAAAAACATTTTGATATCCCATTATCTCTTACATACGAAAAATCCGTTTCATACCCTGTATTTGCAATATAATTATGAAATATAATTTATAAATCCTAACTATTTGATATTTTGAAATTTCCGTTTTTTAAAGACATTGTTAAATTGTGATTTGTGTGAAGACGCTCATGACACAATGGTTATCGTCGTAATAGAATGGGATTTTCAACCCGACTTCAAATCTTTTATGAATGAAGCTCTTTGCATTTCACATAGTGGTAATACCACTGAAAAACTTATAAATATAACTATTTTACCTCCAGTAATGGACAAATAATAAACCTGACTGGGCTCTGTTACTTTGGTATCGTAACTGTCTAAAAGAAGGAAAATTGAACTCAACCCAAATGTAGATCTGGAAAAAGACATGATCTGCTAGGCTATTCGTGCTCAACGTACGTTATATGAATAGCACCCTCACAATCAACCCAGATTACGAGACCATCGAGTAAGAGGTTATTTCGAGGGGTTTGAAGCAGAATGGTTATCGTCGCAGTAATGAGCTGATTTGAAACCTGGACGAGGCAATCTGTGTTTAAATTCGCACCGCTAATACATTTGGGTAAGACGTGTATCCATTACTTCTTTCTCCAGATATCGGTAAAATCATTGGAAAAAGTGAGTGCTATCGCCTGGATAGAGCAACCGGTCTTGGAAAAAGAAATTTCTAAATTCTACACGAGGAGACGAAATTATTATGTTCGTCCATTATTTTCAACATTGTTCTGAGGTAGCACTGACGTCATGTTGTATTGTACTTCCTCCTTTTGTTGTATACTAACAACCATAGCAATAATCATATCATAATCCTAATGATATCTTAATCCAGCGGTACATGTACATATTCAAATACAAGGAAATACACAACACATTAACAAGCGAACTCACAGTTGTTAAGGTACGGACATTTATTAACTTCTTGACTTGTGAGTTCGATTCTTTGACACGAGAAGAGAGAGACACAATTCTTAAATGTCTTTCGTATAACGCTATGCTAACAAAACTCAAACGCTCGGCATATCTCGTGGGGTTTTAGATATCCTTTCATCTTTGCTGGTCGGGAGCCAAAAAACTTAACCGTTTGCCTTAACGGTCGAAACCCAAATTTCTCAACACCGTGGTCGGAACTCAACTTCTACTGTCCGTCTACATGGCCCAAGTCGACTACCAACTCGACCGGTCCCCATTCGACAACCAACTGGACTGGTCCCCAGTAAACTACCAATTCGACTGGCCCATGGTCGAGTCCCAACTGACGTCTTTTTCAAAATCTCCAAATTCTCAGCCCATCTCTTCCGGGCATTACGTCATTCACACTCCAGTCCCATTTGCTATCTGGAGTTTATTAGGACAATTGTGTTGATTATGTCCTCTGCGTGCGAGCGTAAACTGTACCCAATGTCTGTGCACTTGAACTAAGGGCCGAATAGTTCAAAGCCCAACCAAACTGAATGATAAAATATAATTAACGAAAAATGATTGATATAAAAAAAATATTCCGTAATTATATAACACTCCCCTCTAAAAACAACTGTTTCATGAAGATGGGAAATTTGCAAGATAAGCAATTGCTGGTCTTATAAGCAAACTCTCCCAGACCAACTCCGGTATGTAGGTGCAGACCCATAATCTTGCAAGATTGCTGGATTCCATATGCAAAATATAGTTTCTGTAATGATATTTTATTTTGATTTAATGAGATCAGCTGAATAATGCAACATTATGTTATTTAACGTTATTCTTAAAACAGAAAAAAAAGTCACATTTCAAACGAGATAGAATTAAGACTCTAAACTGTTTGGAAATTGAATTTATTTTATTGAATTAAAAAAAGGAAAAGCCGATAGGAATTTCATCCAATTCCAAAATCATTCTTCTATTCTAAGGAATATTCTTCTATTCCAAAGAATATTAGCATGAATTTTTCTTATTCAAAATTTTTAAAAAAATTCTAATTTGTGAAATGTAAAATCCAACCTCTCTTATTGCTCTTCTTAATCTTCGTCATATTATTTTTATTGTTATTCATCTGGTATTAACCACCCATGGTCACATTGACAAGAGAACGTTAGAGACTGAATTTCATTATTAGAAATATGTATTTATATAATAATCTATTTATTTATTTATTCATTTATTTTCATCAATAGTTTTTTTTATAATCTCAAATCTCTCACTTTCTCAGCAACTAAAATTAAAATGGAAAATACCACAATGGAACAACAAACATCAATTTTGCTTTAACCAAAGGACACATCATTCAAATTCTAATCTCATATTCGTAAACATCATAAATTCTTTTCTTTTTTTTTTCTTTTAAAAGAGTCAACAAGAGCAAAAATCAAAACAGCAGCAACAACGGAAAAAGTTTAAAAAAAGAAAGAAAAAAAGCAAAAATCGATTAGTCAAAGGAAAAATTAAAAGAAAAGACAGGAAATGAGATATAATAAAATAAAGAAAAAAATTTTAAAAATCAATTATATTTTTGTGTCATATTTTCCTACGTGTAAAGATATAATTTGCTACATATATATATATATTTTTTTTTAAATTTATTTAGGCGTTTTTTTTCTTCATTTTATTTTATTTTATGCCATTCCTTCTTGCGTCTTTTTGGATTTATTTGTTTAATATAGCCTTAAGTAATATACATTTTTAAAAACTTTATGACAGAGAACTATTAAAAATGAGGCAAATGATTGTAAAGATTATCGTTAGGGATGTGCAGTAAGTGACATTACATGTAGACAGTCACGATATTTGAAATGTCAAAGATAATAATGATAATGGATAGAGATTTGTATGACAAAAGCTACAACAGAAAAGATAAAAAAAAGTTGCAGCAACAATAATAGAAATATTAATAATAGTGATGTTGATAAGGAAATCCATATGAATATTTCATAGCTATATGTAATACTTATATTATTATTATTATTATTATTATTATTATTATTAGGATTAGTATTATTATTGTTTACTCACAGTTTTTCAAGTCAGCTATTGGTGATGGTTTTCACTGGAGTTTGAGAGACAGCAAGTCTCCTCAAGTCACCAGGACTTTTCTCAGTATGTTAAGAAATGTTAAGAAAAATACTGGAGGAAAAATCGAGACTATCAAGTTCACAGCATTATTGAGAAAGGCAAGAATATTCGAAGAATTCTAGTGATCTAAGGATAAATGTTGACATTCAGACTTCAGTGAAACGGCACAATCTTATACGAGTGTGAAAAACTGCCAAGATGAATAATAATAATAATAATAATAATAATAATAATAATAATAATCGCCAGAAAATAAAATATATTCCAAAATAAAAAAAATACTCGGAAGAACAACAATTGTAGTCTTTCCGAATAGAGGGAGAGGTCGGAGATTAACAAGCAGCTACGTTATAAGTGAGTGCAGTAAACTATCACAAAGGAGTGAAAGGACCGCAGTGACTGAGAGGATGAAGGTGATCTACTGGGAACCGGGTAAACGCTCAACTTTTGTCAAAAGAGACTAAAAGTTTTTGCACATACAAAAATCTATCCTATAAATTAATGTGTCTACACAAAATTCTCTGAGATTTTGAAATAAAAACAGACAGCAGTATACCGGCCAGAAGACCAAGCTTTGTTATTTTTTTCTTAATTGCATACTATCACAGGTTATTTAGTGCCAAGTGAACGTGATAATACGAAGGTGGTCCGACATCGCTCACTTGAATAGACTTCCTCGTTCGAGCAGACCACACTGTGAAATTAATGGAAAGCGAAAAATTGAATAAATACCCTGACATTGTTTGAGAGCTGAAAGTCTATGAAAGATGAAAGTGATTGTGATACCAATTGGAAAGATACAAGCGAAACTTAAGATATGGGAAGGAATTCAAATCATGTAAGCCATCGGATGAATACAGGAATTAATCCTTGAGAAGTGTCAATTGGACTCCAATGAAGACGAGTACTTGTGTGAAAAATCACAAAAAGTGAAATAATAATACTGATAAATGCACAGGAGAACTACTCTATGTTGATAAGCACATTATCAACGTGAGTAAGACGACACGGAAAAATGTGGCTATGGCCTGCATTGACTAAAAAAGGGCATATGATCTAGTTCCACAAAGCTGGATAATAAACGGTCTCAAAATGTTCAAAATATCAGATGAAGTCATCAACTTTATCGAGAAAACCATGAAAACATGGAGAGTGGAATCGACAATTGGAGGGAAAAGCTTAGCTCAAGGAAATACCCTCAAAAATAAATTCCAAGGAGATGCACGATCACATTTACTATTTATTATTGCAATGATGCCACTTAACTGCGTACTCAGAAAATGCACAGCCGGATACAAACTTACTAAATCGCAGGAAAAAATAAACTGTTGGCCAAAAATGAAAAAGAATTGAACACTCTAATACACGAAGTAAGAATATACAGTCAGGAGATAGGAATGGAATTCAGCATAAAAAAATGCGCTATGATAGTAACGAAAAGCGGAAAATGACACTTTAAAGACAGAATAGAACAAATGAATTAAGACAGAATAAAAACGCTCGGAGGAAAGGAAACGTACAAATACTTCGGGATATTGGAAAATGACACCATCAAACAAGAGGCGATGAAAGAAAAAATTAAGAAAAATATTTCAGAAGAATGAGAAAGTTTCTCTAAACAAAATTATATAGGAGAAATATCACCAAAGGGAAAATTACCTGGGCTGTATCCCCATGTAAGATATGTGGGACCATATTTAAAGTGAACCAAAGAACTTAAGCAAATGGTCCAACGAACTAGAAAACTAATGACCATGCATAAGGCATTACGTCCCTGAGAAGACGTTGACAGACTATATATATATCAAGACAAGAGGGAGGAAGAGAAGTTGCCAGGATTGAAAACAGTGTTGATGCATCGATACAACGATTCGAGAATTACATAAAAAAACACGAAGGAGGGTTGATTACAGCCATCAGAAACGATACTGACAATACGAAAACCATCAGAATGACAACAACTAGAAAACAAAAACGGGATGCAAAAAAAAATCTATGTGCGTTTTAAACGACTAATAAACATCTCACACGAGAAAACCTAAACGTCGCTAAGAAAGGGAACCTTAAAAGTGAAACAGAATATCTCCTGATAGCAGCACTAAACAACGCTAGAAAGAAAAAATCATATCAATGCAAGAATAAATAAGACGCAACAAAATAACAAACTTAGGCTATGTGGGGATAGAGACGGAATCATCAAACACCTAATAAACAAATATTGCAAATTAGCCCCAAAAGAGTATAAGACTAGACACGACTGGGTGGGTAAAGTTATCTACTTGGAAGCGTGCAAGAAATTTCAATTTGATCATACGTACAAATGGTATATGTATAACTCAACAACAGTCCATCAGAAAGACACATACAAAGTCCTCTGGGATTCCGACATACATTCGGATCACTTAATCTCGGCCAGACGACCAGATCTTAAGATAATCAACAAAAAAAGAGAATTAGCAAAATTGTTGACCTTGCTGTCCCGGTTGACCACAGAGTAAAAATCAAAAGAAAGTGAAAATAAAAATTAATACCTCGAGCTTACTAGGAAACTGAAAAAAATGTGAAACATGAAGGTGACGTTTATACGAATTTTAATGGGTGCTCTTAGTACAGTCACCAAAGGATTAATAAAGGGACTGAAGGTGCCCGTGGTGTGATGGTTATCGTCGTAGAAATGGACACGGTGACACGAGTTCAAATCCTGAGCAAGACTGATTGCATTTCACATAGCACTAATACCCTGGGGAAAGGTATGAATCCAGTTATTCTCCCACCAGGTATGGGTAAATAGTAGAGCAGACTGGGTTCTTCAGCCTTGGTGGGACAACTAGTCAAGGAGAAGGAAAACTCTGAATTCAAACCTGTTAAACTCCACTTAAAATTTGACCTTGTCTCATATCCTGGGTGAGCGGAGGGGTTGGTAAATATGATAAAGGGACTGAAGGATTTGGAAAAAAAAGGACAAGTGGATATTATCCAAACTACTGCATTACTGGTGATCGGTAAGCTTGCTGTCACCCAGACTCCACTGAAGGACCATCAGCTAACGCTGCAGTGAAAAACTCCCAAAGTGTAACAATAATAATATGAATCCTAGAGACTTGAGGAGAGTTGATGTCACTCATACTCTTGTGAATGACCATCAGCTAACGTTGGTGTGGAAAAATCGCCAGGAATAATAATAATAATAATAATAATAATAATAATAATAATAATAATAATGAAGGTTCCACCCTAAGCTGAACAAATGAGAAACTCAGATCGATGGATCGATGGTTCAGGAAATTAATATCCACGCAAAATATTCTGCGCTCCAGGGAATACTACGTAAAAAAGTAACAGTCTGTAAAGGACTCATCAATTTTGAAGACAGTTTACAAATTGCGAAAATGCAATTTGGAAAACAGACACACCAGAGTGGCGAAAATATTATGAATCTAGTTCAAAATTATTTAACAAGATATGAAACAAGAACAAAAGCAAGTATAATGAGTAACACTACAACAAAATAAAAACAGGTGAAGAAAACACTAAGTAAGGTTAAATCATATTGATACATTATCTCTGGTGAACAATTATTGACATGGTCACGCGGAGGGTATCTGAAATAAGAAACAGATTCTATTATTCCTTGCTGACAAAAATACACCAGGATAAATTATTAACTAAAGAGGAGACAACGACATTTGGGATACACTTCACCGGAAGGGAAACCTTATAAGCAGATGAAAAATAAGGATTAGTCGTAATCATGGGACACTGAAAATTACGTATGGAAATAAATGACCTTAATAATAATCAAGGATATCGAAAGAAATGGTGGGGATATATCATCGCTATCACGAAATTCCATTAGGGACTGTTCAGTGGATCCCTCTTTTAGACAGTAAGAAAAGCAAAATCGAAAATACCAACAGCGGATCTTTTTAAAAATACGACTGTTGTTGCATGTTTCAGCGGTTATAATATGACTTTTACCCCCTCCGTCTGCTAGACTTAGAGGAGACTAAGGGATAACTTCACCAAAAAAGTAATTAAATAAAAATAAAAATAAGTTCTCTCTTTGATATGTTTCGAAACTGCATTAACAATGAAACACCTCTTCTTGATGAATTGTTCGACTAAACTGAATAGCTTGAAATAGAAATGTTTTCGACAATTAAAATGTTTATATAAGCTAAACTGAATTGTTAGAAATAGAACTGTTCAATTCTATAAAAATGGATTTGGCATTAAATAACATACAAAGGTTGATACGACATAAAACCCAAACAAATAAACAAACAGTCTTCTTCTTGATAAATTAGCGAATGTGAAGTACCTGTTTTTGCTATTAATCCCATGCTCGAAAAACAAAGTTGGTCAATAAACAAATTTGTTTTTGTTTTCTTTAAAAACTATTCAAACCTAGGTTTTCTGGCTTGTATGTGGTCATCTGTTTTTATTTCAAAATCCCTGAGCATTTTTTGTACACACATAATTTCATATGAAATATTCAAATACGTAGAGATTGTTAGTCTGTATTGTCAGACTTTAAGCATTTGCCCAATTTCCTATACAAAGCGATTACCCACTCACTCATGCCTAATCTTTTTACTCTTTTGTGGCAGTTTATTGCATTCGTTTATCATGTAGTTAGCTGTTAATCTCCCGCCTCCTCAATCTCTATGGAAAACCTACATTACTTATTCCCCTGGGTATTATCTATTTTAGCTTTGGTGCTAGCTTTCTAATGATTTATTGTTATTTCACTCTTTGTCAGTTTTTCACACCAGCGTTAGATGGTACGCTTTCACAAGAGTTAGATTGACAACAAGTCTCCTCAGGCATGCAGAACATGTTTCCGCAGTCTGCCCTATCTAACTTTAAATATGTATAAATTGGATGGAAATAATATATATATATATATATATATATATATATATATAATCAAATAGCGATTAACATCATGAACGAGAGTTATTTCGTATATCCTTCTTTAAGCAATTATGTTCATATATGTTTGCTCGGTATTAATTATTTTCTTTCATTTTCTTTTGTGAATATCTGCTAAAATTATATCTATAGATCATAAAAGAAATTCATTACCAAAAAGAAATGAATTTTTTCTTACGACCTAATTTAGTTAAATACTTGAATAAGGAAAATCCAACAATGAAAAGCGGGACTGAATAGCATAGCGAGAGTCAAAGCTAGCTATTGCATTTACTCCAGTCACCGTTTTAATTACGTTTAAAGGAAGGATTTTTTAAAAACAATATTAAATGTTATTTTTTATTTTTTCTTTGCTTATAATTAAAATGATTGAAGATTTACTCACACACACGCAAAAAAAGAATAAGAAATGAAATAGATGTATAAAAATGTATATCTATAAATCTATCCATGAAAAAACTGTAAAAAAAATATTTTTACATCTTCCTCATCATTTAATCATGCTTAGTGCATGAGATGTCTTAACTATCTCTTTCTTAACTATCAGCTATCTCTCCTGTTAGCTCCTCTAAACTGCACCTAGTGTCCACAGAGAGCTGATGTATGTAAGTTTTTACTTTTCAGCTAACACTGGTGTGTCCATGTGAATGAGTCCATAAGGGTGCGCCGTTTATGAGTTCATCCTTTATTCCCCAAAAGCCCTGCTTGTCTTGTTCATCTTGGATGGATTTTAATTAGCAGTAAAGATTATGTTTGATGGGGTGCTGCAAAGAGTATTGTTGAAAACCGTTCGTAGCTTTTCTATATAATCTCCATCGAGCTTTTCTTCATGAGTTTAGATTGTGTTTAGGTGGAGCATCCAACCAGTTGGACCCATACAGTCACAACTTGGAAGAAATCTCTGTTTAATCTGAGAAATCAGATTTCTATATGACCTACAATCTTTCACTATCACTCCACGCTTTCTCAATGCGTACGTTGACATCTCATTCAGTCGATTATATATTGCTTGTTGAGGTATGAGAACTGGTCAACTAATTACAGAGGCTTACCTTACACATTCGGGATGGCACTATTTTCTTTAAAACACATGAACTGTTTTATCAAAATTCACGTAGAGGACAATGAATCATGCTTCTTTCCAGAGGTTACGCAACAGATATTCTGCTGCTTAGGAGTACGTAAAATCTCTTGGCAAGCCTTGTTAACTGATTTCTTGAAAGTATTTCATTCCATGCAAAGAGCACAGATAGAGCAAGTACTACTTGCATATAGTCTTCCTAATTTATTCTACAAAAATGATGCTATACAAAAACACAAAATCAATGGCTCATTCACCTGATGGTGACACCGATTTCTTTGACATAGTTCTAGTTATGAAAATGGTTTCACGGTAAAAAAAAGAGTCAAGATGAAGACAATATCCCGTTGAAAGTATGACAAATGCAAACTACGCAGATAATCAAAGTTATCGCTTTTAAGTCTGAAAGAGTAATTTATTGATTCACATACATATATACACACATACACACAAAATTAAGGCATAAAAAAGAAATAAGCAATGTTTTCTGCTTTCTCATTTAGTTAGATATTTACATTAGGCTCAGAGGCCAGTTTGAAAACTGAAGATCTTTTGACTGTTTAATTTCTTGTATTGTTGCATAGTCACAAGCATGATACATATACATGCGGAAACAAAATCAACAATAAAGATGAACGAACACATTTCTTTAGAAAAATATGCCTCTCACACTTTATTCGAAATGGTTGCGAAAGGGTTACGAAAGGGTTATGTGTGAGAGGTGAGTTGGAGACTTAACAAACTGCAACATATTGACCCCCAATTCCTTTGTCTTAGGCAGCACTTCTTTCTCGTTCTGCTGGGCTGCTCAATCGGTGGTCCTAAGGGCCCATACCCCTCTGCTGGGTGATGGTTCTCTCTACAGCATCTTATCTCCAACTAACTGAACCTGTATTTGGCACCGGGTTATATAATTGTTTCACATCCATCTGCTTCTTGTGGACGTCACATCTGCACCCAATTCAACCCGTCCACAGCCAAGGTTATACTCTGATATGTTCGACCGGATGCACCTGTTCCTTGATTGATTGCTGGGTCGAAGGTCATTATGTTACAGTATATTAAATAGTAATTCAAAAGACTGAATTAATTACTGTATTCATTTATCTATATAAATTATTACTTAATAAATCGATCCAAAATAAACTGATAAAAGATTAATAAATTAATATGTCAGTGACAAAAACAATGAACTATACTTTCACTTCTTACACAGAAGTTTGATTTACTTTTGAGGGGAAAGAGGGTGCTATTATAACAAAACTTTACTGACAAAACATTCCTTGTTGAAGAACAATTTAAATAGCCAACAATAATAAAAAGTTGCATCAGCTCAGTTATCGCCATCATTTTTTTATGTAAATTGATATTAATTAATTTTAAAATTCTATCTATTAAAAATCTATCATTTCGATCATTCATTTAGATTTATAAATGTAAACGCTATTTTATTGAGTGAAATTGATTAATAGAAAATATCAGAGGTTGTTTTTTTTTAAATCTATTTTAGTATTATATTTTCCGACAACTCTTGTTTTATTTTTCTCATTGTTGACTTTCTCTCATTCAGGTAATCAAAGAACTTATTAAAACTTTTGTCGAATTGTGTAACTTTTTATTGTTTAGTAATTTCCGAGAAATAGTATACTTTGTTTAAAATAATCGTTTTTATTGATAAATGATTTATCTATTAAAATAAGAGGAAAAAATTGTATGTTGTTTCAAAGAAGAAATCCTTTTTATTTTATTTTTAATGTTTCTAATGTGAATTTGACGCAGAAAACGTCAGTAGGTTTAAGAATACAAAAAGCAAGTCAAGGGTAATTTGAATAAAAACAGACGAGGACTTGTTAAAAATAAAAATAAAAATGCAAAAGCAAAGGTTTCTCAAAGATTTGGGTGGCTAATATGTATCATTGAAAGTGTATAGTAAAAACAATGGAGAGGGTAGGAAAGAAAAAGTAATATTTTTGGCTGAGAAACATTTTAAAAAATGTGACTTTTCATTATTTTTAATTTGTCGTTCCAAAAAGAAAAATAGACAAAAACACCCAAAAAGATAGAAGTGGGATGAAAAAAAGTCGTATGGTTACTCAAAGTACAACCTGGTGAGACTGCACATAAGAATACAAAAAACATGGCTAAGAAATAGAAACCTCAAGCGACAGATTGATTCTCTATTAATATCGAAACAAAAGTATGCCATCAGGACCAATCATAAAAAAAGTTAGAATTGATAACAGGCAACATAATAACAAGTGTCGGTTATGTGGAGACAGAGATGGAAGAAAATATTCACATGAAAAGCAAATGCTGCAAACTAGCACCAAAGAAGTGTAAGACTACTGACGACTGGGTGGGAAAGGGATCTAATGGGAATTGTGTTAGTGATTAAAATTTGACCATACTATCAAATGGTATATATATGAAACAGAATCAAAGACTATGAAATGTATAGACTTTTCTATGATTTTGAGATACAAACATATCACCAAATCCTGGTCAGAAGACAAAACCTAGGATTGATTTACAAGTAAAAAGTGAAAACATAAACAAATAATTTGATCTTACCGGAGAACATAAAAAAAACCGTGGAACATAAAAGTGAGGGTGATACAAATTGTTTGTGCGGTTTGAACGGTCCTCAGTTTCATTGAAAAAAAGACTAAAGCCACAGCTCTGACGAGAATACTCTCAAAAGTCCTGGAGAACTACACGACGCTTGCTGACACCCAGATTCCAGCAAACGCTGGTGTGAAAACTCTATAGAAGTAAAATATATTAATGATAATCCAATCAGCGATTCATTAGCTGTAATAAAAAAAAATATCAAAGCATAAAAAGCAAAGCTTAATAAGTATTTTTTAATAATGAAAAGTAAGACATTGTTTGCTCTAACAATGTATTTGGCTTTGTTGTGATAGTATCTGATTGTCAGAAGTTTTTATCGGAACACCTTTTCTTCCGATGACACCGAAGACATGTGAAATAATTGATACACAACAAAGGGGCAGCAGTTTGAATGAGATTATTATTTTAATTAAAGTTTCCCAAATTGAATCTCTTCGATTTTCGCTTTTGATTATCTGATGATTAAAGTGATGAATATTTTACTCTCATATGAAAGACATGTGTAACAAGCACTCGGCAAGGGTTTCTTTAAACTGATCGATAACTTTCTCATAATGTATAAAAACACCCATTTGATTTTTTTTTCTTTTTAAAGAAAACAAAAAGCTCTGTTGTGTAAAATGCATTGAATAATATTAGAAACTGCCATAATTAGCTTTGTCCATGTAAACATATCTAATTTTATATCGATGGAAGTTACCTTGTGTTTCTATAATAACAGGAATTTTAATTACTCAGTCGTGGTGTCTATTCTGTTTCAGCCGGGGCAGCACAGTCGACAATTTTGCAAATTCTCTTTTTTTTGTTGATTCTTATAAGGCCAAGATTAGAAGATCTTCTTCTGGCCGAGATTAGAAGATCCATCTGTACGTCAAAGTACCATAGGAGTTTATGCGTGTCATTTTCAAGACAGGTGCTGGGTTGTGCATATACCATTTGTTCGTATGGTCAAATTTAAATCTATTGCACATCTCGCAGTGGATCACTTTGCCGTGTCAGTCGTGTCTTGTCTAATAATCCTTCAGTGCTAATTTGCAGCATTCGCTTATTATATGATTGATGGCTTCGTCTCTATCATTACATTATCTACATTTGCTATTTTGTTGCGTCTTATCTATTCTCGTCTTTATATGATTGGTTCTTATGGCGTTGTATTGTGCTGCTGTTAGGAGAGATTCTGTTTTTTTCTTAAAGTTCCTTTTTGTTAGACACGTCCAGGTTTTTTCGTGTGAGATGTTGTTTATTAGTCGTTTAAAACGCCCGTAGAGTTGTTTTTCTTCCCATTTTTGTTTATCAGTTGTCATTCTGTTGTCCATCGTGTTTATTATCGATAAATGCCCCGAGGCGGACATACACCACACACACTAAGAGCAACAAACAAGAAAGTACGAAACTTGCCCTCGTTGGCATACGTTGAATCTGGTTTTAAAAATCATATCAATCAATGACAGATGTCTAGAAGAAACAAACATAGCTTAACTGACGAGTAAGGTTGGCTGTTATTTGTTTGGGTTTCAAGACATATCAACCCTTGTTGGTTATTTAACGCCAAATTCTTTCTATATATATATATATATATATATAAATTCAACCAAATATTTCTAAAGGAATACTTAGGTCGGTAAAATTTTCTATAAGCAGGATTTCATTTGTTTGCACAAGATTAACCAGTTTTAATTCATCATATTTTTTTTATATAACTCTTTCTCTCTCAAGGACAGAATGCTATCTATTTTGACGCTCTCAAATATATTGGTTAAACAATTTACTTTGAAAAATCGCTTTCTGATAACAGGGAAAGCTCTGCATTCTATAAGAATGTGTTTAACTGTGCAAGTTGTCTGACAGGTCAAACACTGTGGTTGTGGTTCCTGTTTCAGAATGAAATGGAAAGACTACCCTGATCCAGAACCCCTCCCCAAATGAAACCATCCCAAATAACAATTGACCGATAACATGTTTACCTCTGATGGGGGAGAACCCTAACCGCATAAATAAAAGAAGTCTTATATTGCTTGTATTCCACGGACTATTTCTAAGAGAACAGGAAGGTTGACGCAAAGAAATAAGAGGAACGAATAACCGATTATATATTGATCAACATATTTTCAAAGGGCCATTAAAACAAGGCGAAAAATGTAGCCGTGCATAGATAGACTACAAAATGAATGAAGATAAACAAAATATCCAACAAATTCCCAAAATTCACCAAGAAAGCCACTGAAACCTGGAAAGTGGAATTACCAGCAGGACGACAAATTCTAGCAGAGATGAATATTAAAATAGGCATCTTCCGATGAGATTCAGTCTCGTCACTGCAATTTGTCAGAGCGATAATGTCACTCAATTATACACTTAGGAAATGCACAGTGCGCTACAAGTATGCAAAATCACTGAGGAATATTCTCAACGTTATTTATTTGGATATTAAAATATTTGCCAAAAATGTAAAAGAATTATAAACTCTTATAATAAATGCGAGAAAAAGAGAAACAACGGAAGAAATAGAACCAACAAACTCGGAAACCATCAGAACATTGGGAAAAATTAGAAAATAACATGCATTTGGGAATAGTGGAAATCGACACTATCAAACAAGCAGAGATAAAATAACAAAAGAAAAAAGAAGAGTACCTCAGAACCTGTTCCATAAATTCCTTGAAACTAAGTTCTGCAGCAAAAATCTCAACAGAAGAATTAACACCAGTGCAGCCCCCCTTGAAAGATACTCTGGACTGTTTTTAAAATAGACAAAGTGTTGTTGACACTTAGGAGCCAGAAATGTACACGGATTTAGAGAAAGTAGGTGGAACAAGTGTATTGAATAAACAGAACATATATAGAAAATACAAGAGTCCGTCCAAAACTGTCAGGTTCAACTGCTGGGATGAAATATTTATTTGTCATTCATCCTACTGACCGGACGAGTGTGACGAGGATGCCGGTCAAGGCGCACCTTAAAAGACAGCCACTGCAACTAGGACACACCCGACCAGATCAGTGTACTGACCAACGCAGCCGACCAAAGTGTATCCAAGCCCAGCGTCTCCCAGAGTGTAGAGCATACGCTCCACTCTGTTGGGAGGAAGTTGGTATTTTTGGTACGTCCCACTAACCGGACGAGTGTGGCACAATTTCTTTTTTCGGTCGTTCCGGGCGCAGGGTCCTAGCTAAGACAAGCCCGGCGGCTTCAAAACTTGCTTGGGCTCCGTCGGCGTTCTTCGAAGAAGAGGCACCTCAGGCACCATGCACTAAACCTAGCCCCTCCAAGGAATGTTAGGACGTGGGGAATGTACCCTTAGGCTCGAGGATGCCTGTCATGACGCGCATCATATGAATGCTGGCTTACCGGGATGCATGTCAGACGGCCTCGACCGATTGCAAGCGGGGTCAAGACACCCTGTCAGATCCATGTACCGACGAACACAGTCGACCAAAGCGTGATCCAGTTCTCACTGGTAGGAAATCTCTTCGAGAGTAGAATAAGGGTTGTATTCATGAAGGAGGAAGAGTTCATTATCGTGTAGGTAAGTCACCATAACACAAAGGGGGATATTAGGCAAATGGTCGAAAAAAACAAACAAAAAAAACAAAACAACAAGCAAGGAAATTGATGACGATACACAAAGAGAGAGTGTATTTTCTCTAACACAATGCCAATTTCTTTGCAGAATACCGTTAGTTTCAATTCAGAGATTTTAGTCTCCTAAAGAAGTTGCCAAATCAATTAGCTCCTTCTATTCAACAATAGCTGGAAGGATATGCGATGAATTTGTGCTTTTTTAAGGGCATTAGGGAGAAGGGAAATCGCAAACAGTCTCGTCCAGCATTCGAACTCGTGTCTCTGACTTAATTTCATTCGACGATTTTAATTTCGCTAAATGTTCTCAACAAATTCTAAAACGGATAAGAATTAATCTTAGCCATCCTTATCAAAAATAAGATACATCGTTAATTACTTCATTTATTATCTATTAGGTATATAAAAATGAGTCATTGACAAAAAAATGTTCATTTTTGCTCAGTTGTGGAATTTAGATATATTTAGATTGACGATGAAAGATAAGTTACATAGTTTTAGTTCTTTATTTTCTTTTTACTATTTCATTTCCCGAAAAGGAAATTGTGAAAGAAAACAACGTTGAAAGATGTCTATTATTTTCTTTTACATTTATTCGTAGCTTTTAAGCCAAGAGTTCTTCTATCGACTATACTTTAACTACATATATTTCTGGCCAGTATCATAAATCGCAATATTAATGTCAAACACTGTTAATTTAATGGGCACGCAATTCGCTAAATTGGCTAGGGTACTTCAGTTAATTTCCTCCCCGAAGAATTCTCGCATGTTACACTGAGAGATGGTTTCGTGTCATCTCCTATTAACGTTAATCAAATTTGGAACAACAGGATTATCGGAGAAACCTGAAACGTTCCCAGGGCGCACCCTGGTGTTAAAGTGGTTTCTTCTTTTCAATAGTCAAATTTTGAACGACTCACTTATTTTACTTTCTCGTAGCAGTCTTATAACAAAGATGTTTGGGAAATGAAAACAAACAGCTTCTCGAAAAATGCTTTGTTGTTGATGAAGAATTGTTTTGTAATCCAAAAGACAACGTAAGCAAAAAAACGAAAGCAAATTACACTAATCATTTCAAGGAAAAGATAATGGTTATGTTTACGTATTCTGCCATTGGCCTAATGAATAGTGTTCGTCAGTTATCCGGGAGATCAGGGTTCAGTTCCATGTCGAATCATACCAAAGACTCCAAAATGGTACTTGACACCCCCCTCGCTTAGAACTCAGCACGATAAGGTAAGGATCAAGGGTAAAGTAGAGCAATATAGGAAATGGAGTAGCACCTTCCTAACACCTCGGTGTTGTAGCTATTGAAAAAGGAACCTTGGTGTCACCCTCACCAACTTTTTACTTATTCTGAAAAAATACAGATCAATATTGCTATTCGAAATTGATAAACTCAATGCGACGAGAATACGGTTTCTGTATTTGAAAATCTGTCCGACATACTTCGTAAAGTAACCCATTATTCCGTCGATGTAAGTAAACTTGGGGACCGTAGTCAAGGGGAACCCGAAAGCTCCCTTTTCAATAGCGACTACGCTGAGGTGTAGGGAAGGACATTACTCCTTTCCCTGATTTGCTCCACTTTACCATTAATACGTACCTTATAATGCTGAGTGTTAAGCAAGGAGGCATCAAGTACCATTTTTTAGCCTTTGGTATGACTCGACATAGGATTGAACCCTAGTCTCCCGGGTCTTTGGTGAACTCTCTAACCGCTGGGCCAAGAAAAAAATTAAATACATGGTTTTTCTTTATTCTAAAGAAAGATAAGGACCCAAATCAAAAGGAAAAACTGCATATCTAAATATTAGCCATATATTATACAAAGATAAAACAATTATCGGCAGCTGAAATATTTTCATTTTGCGTTAACAGCATTAGTGAATGAATCAATTTTCTTTCTATCATCTAATCCACTTTATTAGGACGAACGTAATGTTGTACGAAGCTTTAAAATCTATGAGAGACGAATTTATGTAAATTTTACTTCTAAAAATTCCACAAGATTTGATTTGTTAGTGAAATTATGACACTGAGAGTGTAGCATTGTATAAACAACCATATTTTTAAAATTCCGAAGTTCCCAAGAATGTTTTCATGCATTTAACATGAAGAACTCACCTACAAATACTTATAAAGTCATCTTCACAAATTGATCTCTCTACAACTATTGTTTTCTTGACTGAAAAGAAGTTAAACTAGATTTTAAAAGTCGAAAAGATACTTGCATCGTTATTGAAAAACTCGGTATATATCGATATTAGTGACCATTTTTCGACCATCAATTTCCGAAGATATGAAGTAATATTGTCCGAATCTTAATATTGTCCGAATCTTATTGTCCGAATCTTATGCACGCTCGAAGGAAAGATTGGTTAAAATATTGTGACAACAAAACAAAAAATAAAAGTGTTAAAATTTAAAATGTTTCAAAAAGTGACATGCTGACGTCTTTTATTAATATTTGTACAATGGTATATATATATATATATATATATATATATATATATATATATATATATATATATATATATATATATATATATATATATATATATATCATATTTACATGAAGACCTGTAGACAACTCTGCAACTTCAATAAAGAAACGGTGATTTATAGGCTTTTACATTGTTGTTAAAGATTATGCAAAACTACTCAGTGCTAATCATCGATCCTTACTTTTATCAGATGGCTCCGTATTTTTTGAACAAAAGATATTTGGACAATCAAGATTGTACAAGTTCGCAATACTGTTAACTCAAAACGCCTAGTTTCATGCGATTTTCTCTTGTTTCTCCAAATGAGAATTCATCACAGCCATAAGAATTAACAACGTGGTTGACATTAAAATATAGGATGGAGTAACTGCACTTCTTATCGAATGTGTAGTCTTAGAGATATTTTGAATAATGAAAAATAGCTGAATGTTGGTGACTGTCAAGGCCCTCAATTAATCAAAATGACCTTTTCATTTATTCTTTGATTCTGCATTGGTAAATACAGCTTCAGTTTCTATACTTTTTGAACCCCCCTCGTATAATACCACCTTGATTGAAAGTTTTAAATTCCCATACTGTTACCGACGATGACAGACACTTGAAGGAGTTCAGAAAGTACAGCAAACTAATCGTTTTGACTATTAATAACAACCAAGATGAGGGTTTCAACAGTGAATAGTAATATTCCATAATGGTGTTTTTCATATTTTCTTTCCTTTTTTTTTTTTCAAACGCTCTGCTTTAAGAACTGATAGTTGAAAGTAAATAATTTCGGAAAAAAAGTTTACCATAAAATTTAAGGCAAATTCAATATTTTAATTATTTCTATACGAATTCCCCGTTGGCTTCCTAACTGAAATTGATTTTGTGCTCCATTAAATGCATATGAGGATAATTGAAACATGTGTGTATTTGCCAAAGTATATAAACATTTTAGGTTTATGGGATTACATATGTGTTACGCGGCGAAATAAAATTTATGAGGAAGGTTGGGAGATCTGCTACATTTGTTTGAAAGCCTCGAACTACGTGTGAATTGGCAGAAGTATCTCTACCAAATGTACCCGGATCATAATACGAGTCATTTAACATAGAAACCAGATTAATAGTGGGTTGTTTTATTATGCTCGAATGTAAAGAATAATGAAACATTTGCTGTATTATGGTAACAAAATTAGAGCCATAGCAAATTTGAATCTTTTTTTTATCGAAGATTACGTAAATCAAACAAACTGCAACTAATATCTAACGAATATGATTCAGTAAAAAATAGGTTCATTTGGTTGTTTTATAATGAATGCATTTACAGTTTCTATTTATATTAAGTTAATTACATACATATATATATATATATATATATGAATATATATATATATATATATATATATATATATATATATATATATATATATATATATATATATATATATATATATATACATGTGAGTGTGTGTGTGCGTGTGGGTGCGTACAGTATTTTAAAATGTATTTGGTCACCCTCAAAAAGTCTTATTTCTCATCCTAAGAGTGTTTTCTTTTAATGAAACAAATTAAGCACCACAATGGTTTTATTTATTATCCTAAATGCAAGTTTTTTTAGCCACGTTACATTCAAATTAAATAAAAAAAACATGATAAGACTTTTTAACGTTTGATTCATCAATATGGCCCCCTTTGGCCGCTATCACTGCTTCACAATGTCCCGGCATTCTTTCCATCAAAGACTAAAGGTAGACTGAAGATAGTTCCACCTATCTTTCCTGTAACTGTCGCCCGAGGAGACTAGCACTTGTGGCTTGTTTAGTTCTGACTTTTAATCCCACACAAACTTATTAGGATTTTACTGCATTGACTGCACCGGTCAAAACATCAGTTGAAAGACATACTGTTCCTATTTGCTTTCATACTAAAGAAGAAAAATGCCTTCAAATCAATTTTTCAAAAGATATTTTCTTATATTCAGGTCAAAGTTACTTATGAACATTTATATTTTGTATAAGAAATAAAAACATTGTGCAGCTTTACTTGTTTCATAGAAAATAACACTTTAAGAATGAGAAATAAACATTTTTAGAGTTGACAAATATTTTGATTGGTAGTGAATGCATGCGCATAGATTTTCAATATTGCAAAATACACACACACACACACACACACACACACACACACACACACACACACACACACACACACACACACACACACACATATATATATATATATATATATATATATATATATATATATATATAGTAGCGTCCAAAACTTAGGGACAAAATTTTAAAACCTAATATTTGTAAGAAATAACAACTGTGAAAAGCTGAAAATTTGACAACTGGTAGTCGTTATCGCTCATAATAACATACTATAATTTGAATCATTTGCAAAGGATAGAAAAAGAATTATTTATTTATTTTCAAATTTGGAACGTCCAAAAGTAAGGTACAAAATCGAGAAAAACAATGTAAACAGCCAAAAAACAAAAAAAAATATATGTACAATCAATATTTAGTAAATGAGCCCTTGGTCTTAATGACAGCTGCACATCTTCGACTATAAGAACGAATCAGTTCTTGACAATCCTCGATACTAATTTTAGACCATTCTTCTTGAAGCTTCACCCACAAATCCTCCGTGTTAGTGGGATTTCTTTCCATAACTTTAACTCCTAAGGTCTTCCATCACTTTTGTAATACATTCTTCCTTGATGATGGCCCAAAGTTGGGCAGTAAGTAATTGTGAAATAACTAATTATGGAAGATTTATATGTATCAATGAAGAAATGCTGCCAAAATACACACTCACACACACACACACACACACACACATATATATATATATATATATATATACATAGAGAGAGAGAGAGAGAGAGTGAAAGAGAGTATTGAGATAGACTAAAAGACTGAAAGACAGAGAGACAAGAAACATGTGTGGCGTAACTAGGTTCTTCGTAAGGAAAAAATCTCCACGAACCGATTTTAAATCATCTGTGAGGATGTTTACAATTAACTTTATGCTAATTCCCTTGTGACAATTATAAATCCACTTCTATCGACGTAAATATGAGTACATATAGTGAATTATGGGCTCTTTTGCATTGGTAAGGTAACCAGTCTAGGAGATGGAAAAAACAAGAAAATCAAAACCCAAGAAGTGTTGTTTAGAAGAATCTGTTGCATATTCGTGCACACTTTTTGTTATCAGTTCATCGAAAACCTCTACACGGACCTTCATCACAATAAACAACTCCTCAGTGTGTGTGCTCCAACGGTTCGTATATTTAACTGATTTTTTGGACCTGCACACGTCGAGATGAAAAGACCATTTTAATATATATATATATATATATATATATATATATATATATATATATATATATATATATATATATATATATAGCCAATAAACTGTATTGAAGAGTAACTTACATGACATTTACACCGTTTGCTTTTGTAGGAATAAAGAAAAAAACACAATTTTCTATTTGATAACTTTTACTAAGTTTTGAACTGAAGTTATACTGAACCTGTTGTTACAACAGTGGTCACATCCGTAAGAATATAAGATTCTTAGACCTTCTTGGCGGATTTAAGTGATTTCACTTTTTACGGTGATTTGCCAGGAAGTCACTAAAATCCAAGCTTACTTCAGATTTTAAAATAGACAGAAGTTATTGGGTATCTAGAGAGTAAGTAACTCAGTAGTGATTATTCTGCGAAACAGGGTTGCTAACCATTACACTGCAATGATGCGTATACAGAAAAACGATTTATAAGTTAAATTTCCACGGCTTGTATGCTTAGATTTAATTTCCTCTTCTGGTTCACTTTCTGACCTGCATAATAAAAGCATAAGTGTATCTGTATAGTAGGTTAGAATTCTTTTAACCTAGCCAATCTAATCCTCATCACCACTCATTCGGCGTGACGTACGACAAATACTGACGATAAAAGTAGATCAATAGTTACAACGGTATTAATATGTAAAGGTCAATCGATATTCAAAGAAGTCAAAGAACAGGTTAGAAAGGTGCTCTTTCTGTCTTTAACATTTTACTGAACTGAAAATGTTCCCCGCCATTGAATCCAATTTAATAACAAGAATGTTTTATTCGAAATTCTTGGCTCTCAGCAAGGCGCCCTTAATTAATTTAGTCGTTGCCGTTAACCGGTGAAACCCGTTTATTTATTTGTTGTTTTTTTCCTCCTCTAGAGAGAAAGAAAATCAAAATGGACACATATCGAAAGTTCTGATTAGCTGAAGAGAGAGATAGTGACGTCAACACCATAAAGGCAGTAAGATATTTTCTGAACAATAATGAGATGTTAATAATAATCAATAAAATAATGTTACTGCTTGTAAGAACAATGATCGTGTATACCGAATAGTAGGAGCTCATTATGTTATGGTATTCTTCGTAAGAAATGAAAATTGTGGCTCTCGTTCAAATCCTAGAAGAAGTGTTTTGAATTTTGCATTGTACTACTATCCTTGCGAAAGGTATGCATCAAACGTTATCTTTTCAGCTTTGGGAAAATTGTAGAAAAGACTCAGCTTTTTAACTCTGAATTCACACCTGTTTTTTTATTTGTTTATTTAGGTTTATGGCATATCAACCTTTGTAAGTTATCTAATGCCAAATCCATTTTTACACAAATAAACAGTTCTATTTCAAATAATTCAGTTTAGCATATTTACATATTCTAATCGTAAAAAAACACATTTTTTATTTCAAGCTATTCAGTTTAGTCAATCAGATCTAATTCAAACAATTCAATTTACTAGAGGTATAGTTTTTATTTACACATAGTTAAATCTCAAAACAGTTTAATTTCAAACAATTCAGTTTAGCATATAAAAACAGTTCCTTTTCAAACAATTCATTTTAGTATTAGTACGCAGTTTAGTTCTATTCGACCCATAGTTAGTACCATATAAGGTGCTACCACTCTGTACGAGAGTGGGCCTGGAATCGATGGGAATGAAGCGGTACTCCGGATTCCCCTAACCTCCAGCAATACTGGAATATCACCATCAGATTGTTTAGTGTCATACCAGGAAACTCGTTAGTGGGGTCATACCACTCTGCAGAGATGCAGTCGGTGAATTCAACAGCCCCAAGCCCAAATTTGTTTAACTTTGCTTAGAATTGACCTTGCGTCACATCCTATTCGTTCGGAGGAGTTGGTATATTAATACAGTACCAATTAGGATATTTATATTTATCTGAGAATGATCTTTATTTTAAGAATAAAACTGTAACGTCAAACTGGTGAAAGTATTATCATTTTAATAACTAAATAGGTATTGATATGATGCAGCGTAAAGTACATTAGTTTTATTATTCCATTAGTAGTCTGAAAAGTTGAACATAAGAATATGTTTCCAATGAAAACATCCCAGCAAGTGTTAATTAACAGAAAGAAAAGGCATTTGTCATCTCGTAGATTTTGCTGTTCCAACGAACTACTGAGTGAAACTTGAAAGAGAAGCTAAACGATAGAAAAATGTATTGATTTTGCCTCAGAGTAAAAAGAATGTAGAAGTTGGTGGTGATGGTGACACCTGTTGTAATTAGAACCTTTCAGGTGGCTGCAAAGGCCTGAAAAAGAGGCATTACAATAACAGAATATAAAATATAGAGACAAAAGCACTCAGGCCATAAGAACTAATTTTATACAAGCAAACACTGAAAATTTGCAGACGAATAGCAAAAGTAGGTAATATGATGAGAGATTCAACAGTTAATCGTATAACAAGCGAATCCGGCGAATTAACATTAAAGAAGTACATGACTAGGCACAACAAGGAGGAGGAAAATGATCAACAAGAAATTAGACAAGAGGTTAAAATTGCATCATCCTAATAAATGAATGTGACACTAATATAAACCATAATCGGGGCCCTAGTACCTGTTAAGAAGAACCAACAAAATAGAATGGGTGAAGTAGAAATTTGGTAAAAATTTGAAACAGTATTTTTTTTTTTTTTGTTTTTGCTGTGATCCATTAGAGAATTAAAAAAATGCTCTTATTGGAATGGAAAAACGTGCACCGTCTGATTGCAATCAAAACATATTCTGAGAATATTTTATCGGGTTTATTTCGGTAATAAAACTGTCAGCCATTTGGTTGGTGGGTTGGGTGGACAAATTCACCTACCTAGGAAGTAGCGTCTCATCAACAGAAAACGACATCGACACACGGCTGACGAAAGCATGGACGGCTATAGATAGGCTCTCAATAATATGGAAATCAGACCTGACCGACGAAATGAAGCGCAGTTTCTTCCAGGCAGCAGTTGTATCGATACTGCTGTATGGATGCACTACATGGACGCTAACCAAACGGCTGGAAAAGAAACTTGACGGCAACTACACAAGAATGTTGAGAGCAATATTGAACAGGTCCTGGCGAAGACGCCCCACGAGACTCCAGCTGTACGGCCACCTGCCTCCCATCACGAAAACTATACAGGTCAGAGGAGCCAGACACGCCGGACACTGCTGGAGAAGCAAAGACGAGCTCGTAAGTGACGTACTACTATGGACCCCCATATATTGCCAAGCAAAAGCAGGACGACCAGCCCGAACTTACATACAGCAGCTATGTGAGGACACAGGATGTAACCCAGAAGACCTGCCGGAGACGATGAACGGTAGGGAAAAGTGGCGAGAGAGGGTCAAGGATATCCGTGCTGGCGGCACGAATTGATGATGATGATGATGATGATAGCATATCAACCCCTGTAGGTTATTTAATGCCAAATCCATTTTAATACAACTAATCAGTTGTATTTAAAAAATGAAGTTTAGCATAAATACACAGTTTAATTTTCAAAAATATTTCTCTTTAGAGTTATTCAGTTTAGTCAAATAATTCTAATTCAAACAATTCAGGTTAGTAACAGTATAGTTTTTGTTCAGCCAGTTAGATATCAAGCAAATTTAACTTCAAACAATACAGTTTAGCGTAAGTAAAATTTTAATGTCAAAAATAGTTCAATTTCAAACAATTCAATTTTGCTTAAGTACACAGTTTAGATCTATTTAATCCATAGATAGGAACCTATCAAGGGCTACCACTCTTGACCATTGTACGTACTTTTCTTGGGAATTATTAAACATTTCAAAATGTGTTTTGTGGCGTTCTTTGGACAAACATTTTTTGTTCGAAACGTTTTTTCTTCCACAGAAGAGCTGCTGAATTTGTGTCGTGAAGGTGCGTTCAAATTAAAGTTCTAATTACAATGTATTGAAATATTGAATTGCTCATTGCGTAACGGTTATCTTTACTGGAAGAAACTCGGTAATTCAAGTTCAAATCTTGAACGAGGCTGTTTACGTTTCACATAGCCTTAATACTCCAATGAATGGTTATAATCCAATTATTCTTCCCATATTTAGAGCTTAATAGTTGGAGACACTGACTCTTTAAACGTGTTATGGCAACTGAGGTCAGAGAAAGAAAACTCTGAATTTGTATCAGTTGTAGACTTTAAGAAAGATGGGTTCCGCTTGGCTATTATTACCCAAGTCACGGTTTATCAGAAGCCACGTGAAAACAATTTTCAACAGTGATTGTTCATCTGTCCAAGATAAAAGCAAGGATTTTGAAAAGGAGTTTTTAAGCTAGGCAGACAATTTTTACTATAAGAATTGATACGTTTGGGACATCTCTCAAAGCATATCTTAGTATTTGCTTTGGACAATATCATAAAACAACAGTAATAGATATCAATAATAATATATTCGCGTGGGGTAAGATGTATATATATATATATATATATATATATATATATATATATATATATATATATATGATAAAAATAGGTGGAAAAAAAAATATATATAAAGTTTGAATGGCGTAGATTCAGACGTAACGGCGTTTACTATGTGGCTATTCTTTTTTGGCTAATGGTATTATTGAAATATGAACATTATTTATTCGTATGTTTACCAACTAGATTATTATTACACACACACACATACACACACACACACACGCACATACACACACGCTCTAAAGAAAGGACTATTTTGAATCGTAATCTCTGTAAACAGGATATAGGACAGGGTGTCTGGTTAAGGCGCATAACTCCTCACGTTTTTCAAACCATTGAAAAGTTCTGTGATCTGCGGCAGACTGAAGATGAGCTGATTACATAGAAGTATGTAATATTTGAATTTACATAAAAAATAATAATTATATACGCATGTACACACACACACACACACACACACACACACACACACATATATATATATATATATATGTATATATATATATATATATAATTAAAATTAAAATCTATTGGTAAAACAGTGTAAATTCATTAAAGTTTATTGCTCTCTGCCTAGGGATGCAAAGCAACTTTAAAATAGGTTGACTATAAAATAAAACAAAATAAAGCACGAGAAAAATCATAATCTTGATCGACCTTTAGGTGAGTTGAAAAAAAGAATTCCATTTCAAACTACAAATTAAGAGGTATCAGATGTGTTGATTCAAGCTTATGATCAGATACGCGCAATACAGGTCTTCTTTTTTCCCCTTTTTATTCTATTTTTGACGAAATATATATATATATATATATATATATATATATATAGATGCGTACGTTTGTTCGTGCGCGAATTGGTATGCAGGTGTGGGTCTGTGGGGATTTTCTGTTATGTCGTCTACAATTGTTGCTTTATTAAAATAATAGTTTTAAGTTAAGAGCAAAGTGATGACAAAGATCATAATTATTAATCCTTTCTCATATTATTCTTCAGAACGTGATTATATACATTTAGGACATAGGGATAGAATTTGGCATAGAAAAATGTGCCATGTTAGCAATAAAAAGCGGCAAACGACACCTCACGAACAGAATGGAACTGACACCAGAAACGATACTGAAAACACGATGAACAAGAAAATGACAATGACTAGAAAACAAAAATTGGAAGGAAAATAAGTCTACGTGCATTTTAAATGAAAAATAAATAACATCTCAAACGTGAAAACCTGGACGTGGCTAAGGAAATGAAACCTTAAGAGAAAAACTGAATATCTCCTAATAGCAGCACAGAACAACACCATTAAATGAAATCATATCAAAGCGAAAATAGATAATACGCAACACAACAGTATATGTAGACTTTGTGGTGATAGAGACGAAACAATAACTCACATACTAAGAGAATACAGCGAATTAGCTCAGAAAGAGTGTAAGACTAGACATGACTGGGTAGGCAAGGTGATCCACTGGAAGATGTGTAAGAAATTTAAATTTAATCATACAAACAAATGGTATATGCACAACCCAGCAGCAGTCATAGAGAACGACACACATAAACTCCTTTCACATACAAACGGATCCCCTAATCTAAGCCAGAAAACTAGACCTTATAATAATCAATAAATAAAGAGAAATTACACAATTGTGGCTACTTTCCCGACTGAACACAAAATAAAACTGAAAGAAAATGAAAAGAAGGATAAGTACCTGGATCTTGCCAGGGAATTGAAAAATCTTTGGAACATGAAGGTGACAATTGTACCAATCGTGATTGGTACTTCTGGTACAGTAAGGAAATGATTATTAAAGAGACTGTAGGACTTGAAGGTTGGACGACTAGTGGAGACAATCCAAATAACTATGTTATTGAGAACAGCCAGAATAGTGAGAAGTGTCCTGGAGACTTGTGAAGACTTGCTGTCACTCAAACTCCAATGAAAAAAACATCTGAAGTTGAAAAACTCTCAAAGAGTAAATAATAAAAATAATGATAATAATTAAACGTGACCATACGAACAAATGTGATATTCTACTGAATTAGAGGCACAAATTCCTATGGGATTTTGACAAACAAACCAATCCCCTAATCTTGCTCAGACGGCCAGTCTATAAGCTAATCAACAAAAAAAATGAAAAACAAAAAAAAAAAAAAAACGAGAACTTGCAAAACTTTAGACTTTGTTATCCTGGCTGACCACAGAGCAAAAATAAAGAAAGTGAAAAAAGAAATACCTGGACCTTGCTTGGGAATAGAAAAAATGCGGAACATTAAGGAGACGTTTATACCAATTATAATTGGCGCATTCACCGAAGGATTAATAAAGGGACTGGAGGACTTGGAAGTAACAGGACGAGTGGAGACCATCCATGCTACTGCATAATTGAGATCGGCTGAGTACTGAAAAGAGTACTGAAGACGTAAGGAGACTTAATGTCACCAAACGTCAGTTGAAAACCATCAGCATTAGCTGATGGGAAAAATTCCCAAAGACTTTATAATAATAAGAAAAACAACTTTATGGACATTTCAGGCGACAAACAAGCTAAATATCACAAGACAAAAGAAAACCTAAAGAGAGAAACAGGTATCCCCTCTGATAGCAGCTGAAAACAACGTCATAAGGACTATGTCAAAGCAAGAATAGACCTAACAATTTAGCAAATATAGAATACGAGGTGACAGAAACGAAACGATCGATTACATTATTAGCAAATGCTGTAAATTAGCGCAAAATATTATGAAACTAAACACGACTTGGTGGGCTACGTGATACACTAGGGTTTGTGCAAGAAGTCTAAATTTAATCATACGAATAAATGGTATGTACACAACCCAGAATACGTCCAAGAAAATGAGACGCAGAAAATTATCTGGGATTTTGAGATACAAAGGGATCGTCTAATCCTGTCGAGACGACCAGACGAAGAAATATTCAACAAAAGGAATAACCTACATTTTTTTTTACTTTTGCGGTTCCGCTTGACCACGGGGTAAAAATGAAGGGAAACAAAAAATTGAATAAGTATGTTGACATTGATACAGAATTGACAAAACTATGGAACATAAAAGTGACGGTTATACCAGGTGTAATGGATGCGCTCGGTACAGTCATCAAAGAGTTAGTAAAGGGACTGGAGGACGAGTGGATATAATACAAACAACAGTATTG
This sequence comes from Sepioteuthis lessoniana, assembly GCA_963585895.1. Taxonomy (NCBI): domain Eukaryota; kingdom Metazoa; phylum Mollusca; class Cephalopoda; order Myopsida; family Loliginidae; genus Sepioteuthis; species Sepioteuthis lessoniana. The sequence continues at coordinate 51,547,606 of OY757914.1, forward strand.
TTGAGATCGGCCCGAATACTGAGAAGAGTCCAGGGGAATTAATGAGACTTGCGGCCACTCAAACTCTAGTGGTAAACCATGAGCTAAAGCTTTGGTGAAAAACTCAAAAATGAGTATAATAATAATAATAATAATAATAATAATAATAATAATAAGAAGAAGAAGAAGAAGAAGAATCAAAGGAATAAATCCATGGGCTGTAACCGTCGTTAGATATTCGGAACCCTTTTTTGAAGTGGACCAGAGATGAACTTAAGCAAATGCACCAAAGAACAAGAAAACTAATGACCATGCAAAATCATTATATCACTGAGATGACATTGACAGACTATGAGTCAAGAAAGGAGGGAGGAGAAAGACCTACCAGCACTGAAGACATTGTTGACGCATCGATACAACGACTCGAAGACTACATAGAAAAACACGAAGGGTGACTGATTACTGCCATCAGAAACGATACTGACAACATGATGCACAATAGAATGGCAATTACTAGGAAACAAAAATGGCAAGAAAAAGAAGTCTATGGGCGTTTGAAACGACTAACAAACAATATCTCACTCGAGAGAACCTAGACGAGGCTAAGGAAAGGAAACTGTAAGAGAGAAATAGAATCTCTCCAAATAGCAGCACAAAACAACGCCATGAGATAAAATTATATCAAAGCGAGAATAGATAATACGCAACAAAATAGCAAGTGTAGACTTTGGGGTGATAGATACGAAACCATAAATCACATAATAAGCGAATACAGCAAATTAGCACAGAAGGAGTATAAGACTAGCCACGACTGTGTGGACAAGGTTAAGCACTGGGCTATGAGCAAGAAATTTAAATTTGACCATATGACTAATTGGTATATGCACAACCCAGCATCTGTCCACGAGAAGGACACACATAAACTCCTGTGGGACTTTGATATACAAACGGATCACCTTATCTCGGCCAGAAGACTAAGCCTCATAAAAATCAACAAAAAAAAAAGAGAACTTGCAAAATAGTGGACTTTGCTGTTCTGGCTGAACACAAAATAAAACTGAATGAAAGTGAAAAGAAGGATAAATACCTGAACCTTGCAAGGGAATTGAAAAAATTGTAGAACATGAAGGCAACGATTATACCAATCGTGATTGATGCTTTTGGTACAGTCACCAAAGGATTATCAAAGGGACTGGAGGACTTGGAGGTAGGGGGAAGAGTGGAGACAATCCAAACTACAACGTTCTTTGGAACGGCCAGAATACTGAGAAGAGTCTTGGAGACTTGAGGACACTTGTTGCTCAAACTTCAGTGAAAGACTACCAGCTAATGCTGATATAAAAAAAAATCTGAAGGAGTCAATAATGATAATGAGAAGAAGAAGAAGAAGAAGAAGAAGAAGAAGAAGAAGAAGAAGAAGAAGAAGAAGAAGAAGAAGAAGAAAATCGCTGGAGGTTGGATTCAAATACAAAAGCGACTAATGTAAAACATATGTAAACATTGATATCGTAAGAAATCAGAATGAAATAAAAGGTGGACATTTACTGTATTAAAACTTAGACATTGTCAAAGGCGTAACTGTAAACATATATTTTTGAATTTGTCTTTGAGCGCGTGTTCAACTTTTATGGAAAAGGACTCAGTCACATCTACAACAATACCACTGATAATAATCAACCTCTGGTATGTACAAATATACGACCCAGGAAAAACGTCAGATACAAATTTAAATAAACATGAGTCTCAGAGGGGAGATTTGAGTGTCGTAGTTGGGACGTACTCCCTTAATCGTGAATATGGGGGACCTAGAACTTCAGGTGCATGAAAACCAAAGCAACAATGCATCTGAGAGACGACAATGGAAAATATTCTAAAAGCAATATGGGGTTTCAAAGGTAATTTATGATATTGTTTGCTATCTGTCTCTATTCTTGGTTATTCTTACCCTACGTTACCTTGCTGGTTTAACTTCTTGGATATGAAGGCTGTAAAGGAATTATATGAAAGAAGATATTAAAAGATATGAGACGTTGATATCTCCTATATTTTGCCTTTATTTCTAGGTTCAACAACAATTCAGTGGGTGGGGAATTTTCCCTGAATACAAATGAAATGGTTGAATCTCTCAGTAAAGATATTAAAATGTGTTAGTCATTCTTGTGTATATATGTCCAAATTTAGTATTTAAAACGTTAACAACGTGTCAGACGCTTTTGGGAGATATAGCTAAATCCGGTGTTTTCAATTGCAGTCATTAAGTCCGTTGTATGACGTCCTTATTGTGATTCTGATGAGTTCATTATTCGGTGTTTTAAGTCGTGGGTCGTAAGAAAGAGGCGGCTGTACTAGTGGAAAGGTTCTAGAGACGGACGCACAGCGCCTTCCACCACTAGCAAGAAAGATTTAGGTGTTGTAACTCCTCTGGTCACTGCTGAAATAGAACGATATTTTTTTCTTTTGTCGCAACGGTTCTTTTTCTTTGCGCATGCTTCACCCCTCTTTCCGTCTGGGGCTTCTGGGAGGTTTTGCTTATTTTTGATAATTATTCTTTATCTAATTTAATTTTTTAAAAATGTTTCTATTCCCTACAGCAATCCCAAATAGGGGACTTAATAAGAAAGTGATTATTGAAAGTTGGACAGAATCTGCTAAATTTATTAGAAACCGAAGACTTGCCAACCAAGCAAGGATGATTTTTGAAAATGGTTATTTCTGACCTGGGAATACGAGAAATATGTGGACAATTAAATCCTAAAGAATATTTTCAATAAGAGCCGCTTATTCGCGCTAAAACATTATGTACTGAAAACTAAAACACCACCAAACACTGTAATACATCATCACTTTTCAGTCGTGATTTCTTTTAAATCTACATTTTTCTGTATTCTTATACAGAAAAATATTGACTTTGAAAAAAAATCATGACTTATAAGAAGACTACATTACCATTCCTAAGGAATGGAGATTGAAAAATTATATAGAAAACGAAAAGGTAAATTAATTACAAAAAAAATCATCTCAACGGAGAACACCACTGAACTAAACGATCTACTTTATGATAGAGCAAAACATGTCATTGCTTAAATTGGTATCCTCCCAAAGAATCTGAGCAGAAATACGATAGCAGGATGGGAAATTATGCTAGAAGGACTAAAAAAGAATGACAGAACAAGATAAAATGCAAAAGATGGGAAAATAAACAAGGAAAACATGGAAGAGACTGGCTGAAAAAGACAATAACTAACAAGAGTGGGAATACAATTGAAAGAAATAAATGAAAAGATATTGATGAAAGAAGAGAAGCTCAAAAGATACTATGAACTCGTCAAGCATTGCAAACATAATATGATAGTGCAAAAAAACACAAAACAAAAAAACACAAAGATAATTCAACCAACAAGCCAGTATAGAAAGCACAAGGTCAAAATGAACAACCGGATATAAGAGAAACAATGAAGTTTTGCCGTTAGATATGGAAACAGAAAGAACATAAAAAGGAATAAATGATAAAAATTTTAAAAAATATGCCAAGAAGAAAAGAAAGCCAGAAGCGACTATTCACCTGGCCTTCTTTAGAGCAAAGTTTAAGAAAGAACAGTTTCGAAAATCCAGACCATGATGGATTCTGGTTAAAAAAAACAGAGGTTCATCCAACATAGATTGTTTACTCAACAGAGTAAATGCTTGAAAATCAAGTATACCCGATTGAATGCAGATAACTACCCTGAACCTGAAAGACCCCCAAAATAGAAACATAAAAAAGAATATAGATTGACAAATCAGGAAAGCATCAGGACGCTTTGAGAAAAGGAAAATTACAAGTATTGGGAATTGTACAAGTAGGTACTATGAAATAAGCAAAATTGAAAGAAAAAAAAAGTAAGTATTACCTCACAAGAATAAGAAAACATCTTAAAACTAAGCTAAGCAGTAAAATTTTCATCAAAAGAATGATTCCATAAAGATGTCTTTGATACCAATCGTAGTGCATTTGCGAAGGACCAAAATGGCTTAGAAAAATACTTTAAGGAATTGAAAATCGGTATAATTTTTGTAGAGTGTCGGACAGTTCAAATCTATAAATGAATTTTTGTGTCATCATACGCCTAAATCAATGGGAGAGTCCAATATAATGTAAACTATAACCTTAACTCTCTCTCTCTCTCTCACCCACACACGTGCACGTGCATATATATATATATATATATACATATATATAAATATATATTTATATATATATATATGTATTAATGACAGAATTTTTATATGTACATACACTTTTTTCCGATTTATATAAATATGCGTTTCTAACTCTCTCTCTCTCTCTCTCTCTCTCTATATATATATATATATATGCTAGCGTTTTGGGGTTGTGAATGATGGCTAATACATTGGTTTGATGCGTAGTCATATTTTGTAAAATATCATCCCTGCTATAGATTGTAGCTTTATCAAGCAGATGGTCATTAGATTTTCTGGCACAATTTGCACACAAAAATTCGTCACATGGAAAAGTGGTAACACTTAAACAGGTTTTCTCAAGCAATACTCATGACTAACATTCATTTGCAAATGTGTTATACTTTTCATTGCGCTTAGTGGGTATTCGATAATCTACATTCTCCTTGGTAAATGCATTGCTTTTTATTTCATCTAACCACAAACACTTCCGATAAGGTCCCTTTGGTCATATTTCAGTCAAATCTCATTTTCAATAACTTTAGCATCTCTCTCTCTCTCTCTCTCTCTCTCTCTCTCTCTCTCTCTCTTAATATATATATATATATATATGGTCTTTTAAAATTTTAACATTTCCATGGAGCTTCCTTCATGATACGATTTTAAAATAACCGTTCATGTTAAATGATTATTTGAATAATTTCCTATTTTGCTTCTTTAATAGATATATTCCTATAGAAATATAAACTTTTAAAAATCAACTGTGGGAGATTCCTTGAATAATAGGACAAGAATGGTAAATATATGAAGACTGCTTGAAATTAAATAATAAAATAAGTCTTATGAGGTTGTTAACATTTTTAATCACTCTGTATATATTTTTTTTCTTTTCGTTGGTTCAACGAAGGAAAAAAACGGGAAGATGACGATGAAGTTAGAAACATGTGTAGAGCAAAGTTATAGGAAAATAAAATCTAAAATACCAAAGTCACTTGCGGACCTATCTATTTTATGATATATATATATATATATATATATATATATATATATATATATATATGTGTGTGTGTGTGTGTGTGTGTGTGTGTGTGTGTGTGTGTGTGTGTGTGTGTGTGTAGGTAGGTAGGTAGTTAGGTAGTTTAGCTGGTAGATAATTCTAAACGTAAAGTGAAAGCATCACCAATATTATCTGAATTAATTTTATCTGAAAGAAAAAGAAAATAATTTGGGAAAGGATAAAAAAGGAGATGAAGTGGAGTTGAGGGATACACAATAGAATAGAAGTGAGAAGTAATTATAATGACATAAATGAGAATATCGAAATCCTTTTAAGGAAACCAAATCAAAAGCACCAGCAAGGAATGTGAATGCCAAAATGAACGGAAAGGTGAAGAAAAAGAATAAACTGCAAAAATAATATAGAAAATATTTCTAAATAACCTCGGGAAAGCATCCCTAGTTGACCTTCCTTTTTCGGTTAATTACATTATATTTTAATATTATTATTTTATGTTTCACTAAATAGAAATTTGATTATTCTCTTCTATTTTGGGGTGCTTTATTTGGAAATTTTTCTTAAATGGTATCAAGTTGAACGTAACTTCTAATATTAATTTGCTTTCAACAATCCTTGAGAAACTCCAAGAAAATAAACAAAAGCTAAATAAATAAAATGAAATAAAAAACAGTTAAATGTTGGCGTAGGTTAGGGATCGGCTAATTCTATAAACACATTTACAAATCTCCGTAGTGTTTGCATAAACACGTACACTGAGCATCTATATATTAATGAGGAAAACCATTTCTATAAAATATATTTAAACGTATATGTCTAAATAGAAAAATTTACGAATTTTGTATTTGTGGGTTAAATCATGACAGGCATTATGGATTTATTTTTTCAACAATATAATTCTCTGAAAAATACATCTCTTAAATATGTTTCCACCGAAATTTGAGGATTAAGAACTTCAAATAAAATCATAACGAAGGAAGTTGTATTTAGGATGACAGAAATGGTCAGTTAATGAAATTTAATTTTTCTTCAAAATAGTCATCTTGAGGTTCAAAATTTCGAATAAGAAAATTTGTTTTTGATATGACTTGAAACTGCATCCACTTATATATTGCAATGTCTTACCGTTGAGATGAAGTGAAATATGCAGGGAAGTAAATCCGTTGGCTGCAAATGACACTCACTGAACAAATCGATTTTGTCAAAAATATGGAGATCACAAACTAAGGTAATGTATTTGTGATTCTTTTTCAATTAGCACAGATTCGTGTAGGTTTTTTCTGAACTTCTAGAAAGCAGTCTAGGGATCTATATACTATCCATTTAAATACAAAGGTTGTTTAAAATAGTTCCAAGTAACTGAAAAATATTTTTGTATTGTAAACACATTACCATTTCTTATAAAACTCGAAAAATTAATTCAAATTTAATTCTTTATATTTGTATCGATGAGCATAAAAGTTTTTGGTAAAGGTGTGTGATGATTTCTATCCAAATGAAAGTCATACGAAGGCATAAGACAAATATAAAATTTGGGTGAGGTTTAGAACTTTTGATCAAGCTTTTTAACCGTTCTCAAGATATATATATATATATATATATATATATATATATATATGTGTGTGTGTGTGTGTGTGTGTGTGTGTGTGTGTGTGTGTGTGTGTGTGTGTGTGTGGAAAGAGTGTAAATGATTCAATAAAACACTGTTCTACAAATTCAATAAGCTTTATGTTTTAACGTGCCATAAGCTTTATGTTTTAACGTTTTTTGAACCAATGTTACAGTCACTCATCTCATAAGAAAAGGTAACATTCGAGCATTAATAAGCCTTGATATTTAATAAACAAGATGAAAATTAATAGCAGTTAACATATTGGATGATATAATTTATGTGTACAAAATATCTCTATGTGTAGGTGTCATTTGATAACGGCGGGGTATATTCATACGCTAATATTTATGTGCAACGGAAAACTATATTCAACAGTATGGAATTTCTATTAGCAAACGTAAAAAAGAAAAAAAAATCAACATGTATAATAATTAGATAATATGGGAAATAAATTAATCCTGCAAACAATGTAAAAAATAACACAATTAAAAATATGAGTTGCATAGGGACATATTATTGCATATAGTGCATCCTGAAGCTAATCTATTTTATCGCTTTAATTATAAGATTTAGATGGGTTATGCTTTTAATCGGTTAAAAATGTATTTTTAACAATCAAGGAGGAAAAGAATTTATCAAATTAATATGGGTTTAATTTTCATGTTTTTCGAGGCAATTCAAAATATTATCATTTACCATCTCAAAGAAACACTAACGACTCAAACGAAGGTGACCCCGAAATACAACAATACTGATAAAAAATCACAACCTCTCGAGCTTATTATTGTACAAATTTAACAGTCTTGTTTTCGATGGAAACTAGTTAATTTTTCATAATTATATATATATATATATATATATATATATATATATATATATATCTGGGGGGCATGTGTGTGTACATATGTATTGATATATACATAAATGTGTATATGTATACATATATATATATATATATATATATGTTTGTATCTGCTTATATATATATATATATATGCATATATATATATATATATATATATATGCATAAATATATATATATATATATATATATATATATATATATATATATATATATATATATATATATATATACATATATATATATATATATATATATATATATATATATATATATATATATATATATATATATATATACATTTCTTATACCAAGCCAAGTAAAAAATTAAAAAAACACCGACAGAATACCATTAGCTGAACTCAAGATTGTTCAATACACTAAGTAGATAGATTATATATATATATATATATATATATATATATATATATATATATATATATATATATATATATATATACATGTGTGTGTGTGTGTGTGTGTGTGTGTGTGTGTGTGTGTGTGTTCGCAAAAATATTTCGAGAATACAACAGTTCTGTATCCCAGTAAGTGTAATAAACACCTACATATTCCCATAAAATTGCATAGAAAAGGGAAAAGTACTTGCATGACTAACGTTTATTAATATTAGAGCTACACATAAAGTGAATATCTGTGTTGTTGTCAATATTATTTTTCTGTTCTTTAAACGATAACGGATAATATTTTGAAATTCTATTTCACATTATGAAATGTTTTAGGCGGGTGGGGGGACCAATCTACTACTACAATTTGATCCTTTCAGCTCAACGCAATGTTACAATTAGTACTAAACTCTTAGTACAATTATTAATTTACTTTCCGAATCGTGAAGAATATTCACCAAAGTGGATTCAATACCTGGATGATCTTTTCCATGAAGACATTAAACACCTAGTGAATTTGTTCAGAGAACGGAGTCTGTTGTTTTGGCCACTACGTATTTTTTTCTTACCAAATCTGAAGTGTACCATGAAAGGTCTTTGTGAAGAGACTTCAAAATGTGCTACAGGATACTCGCATTGCCTATCGAACAACTTACTGAACAAATTCCATAACGAAAACAGAAAAATAAATAAATAGATAAATAATCCCATAAAGACGTTGCGAAGGTTTACCAACAGTGAATGGGAACTCTTTAGAAACAGAAAAATGTCATTACATTCCAAGTAAAGCAATGGAATTGATTTTGATAAAAGTTCACTTTCTTTTGAGATGCATTTTCACTTCAAATTTAGCGCTTTCTTAATTACATTTAAGGTATATCAGTTCGAATTTCTCGACAACTGTACAAAACTAAATTAGTTAAAAATTATAAGTATGAAACGTAAATAAATTCTATTTTAAATTAGTAACATGATCTGAGTTAAACCATGGCTTCATTTCAGGTTTTTTTTTCTTCTGTCTTAGAATATCCATTAGCCTAAGTGATTACGTCAGATGACTTCATTTCAGTTTATTGATATCATACCGTCATTGTATACAATGTTGTTTGACTCGGTTTTACAATTCAGAATCTAGGCAAATTTTACGACAAACCATTCGATTAATTCATATGTTCTTTCCATCATTACGAAATACCTATTTTTAAAAAGGCAGAAAAGCTTCAGAATTATGTTTTCAAAATTGAAAACTAACAGATCTAAGTAGCAAGAAAACAAACACGTGATTTATAAAATGTTGAAAATAGAATATGTATATATATATATATATATATATATATATATATATATATATATATATATATATATATATATAACATTTAATTTTTCAACTCAGACAAGATTCCTTTCAGCTTTAGTTGTTTTATTGATGTTTTTGTTTAAATTGATTCTGTTTGGTTCAATTTTATATGAAGATAGTCCGAACAATTATTCCTCGAGTTACTAGATCATCATCAGCAGTTAGAGCAACGAAGATCCAACAGACTCGCTGGTCGTCTAGTTTGCCATTAATATTCTCATGTGTTCTTTACATTTACCAAGCAAATCGCATTCATCGTTATCTTATCGATCAGTGCTTTTAGTAAATGAACGTCTAAAGGATTCCCAATTGCTCGTCTGATCTAATAAAATGTATCTTACATGATCTTTTTTTATTCTTGGATTAAAAAAGGGAAAACATTCGATTGTTAGCCAGGTAAACCTGAAAAAAATTAAATTGGATTAATAGTAGACTCTTTATTTCGTTGATTGTCAGAGGAGAATCTCTCAGTTTTGTTCTTTGCGAGTGGAGAAATTCCCATTGCTTATCTATTAGTTAAGTGTGCTAGAAGAGAGTAAAAAACCAAAAAAAGTAGGAATTTAAATAAACTTGAAAAACCAAGGTAATCAAAAATAACAAACAGTAACATTTTGGATAAAATTCGACCAAGTTTGAAAAGGGATACCTATGATATAAGGATGGAGGTATTTATCTATTTATTAGAGACAGGGGAAATAATATTCTATAGTTGAAAGTTCATTTTACGTTTTCGGGATTTACTTTTTAATATTCAAAAACAAAATTACCAACTTAGTTTGGTAAAAATTCTAGTGTTAAGTTTGTGCTGGCTGTTCCATAGCAAATAGCTTTCTGATCGAAATATTTGTAAATGGTGAAACTGACCAACTTTTGGACTGACATCCAGTGAACGTGTTTTAGCTTTTCTATGTATATATATAGATCACCTACGCTCCAGCGCTAACTATGAACGTTTGTCTGAATTTAGAAAGATTTGTTTAGTTTTAGAGATGCAACAGTTGCTGATTTGACGATAAACCCTCATAAAATTCGAAATAGTTTCATACCGTTTAAAAAAATAATTTAATTTCAAGGTGTGAAAAAACAAAACAACAAAAAAACGGTTAGAATTAATTCCGTTTCCTGACATCTTTACTAAATTGGATGATTTTAACTCTTTAATTGATTTTTTTTTCAGTTTTTTCAAAAAGGTTAGTAGAGAGTAAAGAGACAAGTGTTTAAGGGATTCCTGCTTAGAATATTTGGATGAATGGGCAAGATTTTATGATCTTATCTAATAATCTATGATCTTATATGACATGAAGAGCAAACTGAAATTGATTTCAGCATCTTTTTTCTTCTGTGTGCATGTCTTTGTGTGTGTGTGTGTGTGTGTGTGTGTGTGTGTGTGTGTGTGTGTGTGTGTGTGTGTGTGTGGAGATTCTATACTAACCAAGTACCAACTCCTGAAAAGGTACCTTAATTATTTGATTTCTCCTTGATTTGCAGTCACAGATAATAATTTCAAGTCGAATATTTTTTGCCATTGTGTGAGAACGATAACAATTTTCGACGATTTAAACAAAAAATAAATTTCTCTATATTATGTAGTATTCTTTAAAACAATTTCTTAAAAAAATATTTCGATAATGGAGTTAACTCTGATAATGTTGTTCATGATAATCTTCAAATAAAATTTCCTTATCATTTAATGCGCTCTTTGTAAATTGTTAATTCCTGAACTTAGCTGGGGTTTCAACAAGCAAGAAAAATGGGCACGTTGTAAGATTCAAACTCAGTAAAGATTGTGTGCCAACCTAACTTAATATTACACCATATGAGCAGAACTTTATTCTCAAAGTTAAATATTTATTATGTGAATCAATCAGATAGAAATCTGGATATTGTGTGCCCGGGGACATATATATATATATATATATATATATGTATATATATATATATATATATATATATATATATATATATATATATATATATATATATATATATATATATACCCAACCCCTCCTCAAGAGCAGGATACAAGAGAAGGTGGAATCTTTTTATATGCACACTTTCGTGATGACTGCTCTCAGTAGAATTATAGTAATTTCAGGTCAATAAAAATATTGAAAATTTTTTTAATGTAATCACTCCTATTGAGAATTACAGTGCCTGCACTTTTATCAGGTTTCCTGCTGATAAAAAGTTGTTTTAACGGTAGAGAAATTGTGTCCGTGTAAATTAGAGTGGGGTTTATCAACTATATCACTAAAATATACGTCGAAGAGATCAGAGACATGGTCTCTGATTGAATCAAATTCGCCTGAAGATGTTTGTTTATGCCTTACGAATTGGGTATATGACACTTGAAATGTAGAAAGTATAACTTCTCTCCTAATTCTGGAAGGTGAAACTCGGAATTCTAGTCTACGTTTAAGAACAAATTCTTCAGTTTCAGTGAATAAATATTTAGAAAAATTGTTCATGTTCACATTGGAACCGGAAGAGAAGGAACTATACTATATAATGATCAAACAGGTGAATGTTGAACTGAATCTATTCTTAATAAGGTTTTTTAAAAATATAATGTGTCAAAATATCGGCAGAACTGTATAATATCAAAAGGAGAGAAAAATGTACTGTTGAGCTACCATTGCGGCGAGTATTTACGCATCTGACAAAAAAGATTCGTATACAAATTACAACTGAGTAGCAGTTCGAATCTTTCGTTATTGGATTCAGAGTAAAATTAAAAGATGTGTTTTTCCTTATCTTTCAGCTTTTGTTAAATTTTTTTTTTCCTTTTGACCTGACTGTTGACTAAATGTCAGTTTGTCTTCCTGTTGTCATCATCAAAGGAAACACAGGAGAAAAATAATTCTTTTAATGATGAATCATCTTTATATTTTAGTACTATACTAGACTGGTCCCATTAGTTTGTTTTTCCGTTGTAACTGCGGTACTAGATTATACTATTATCTTTTAGTGAAAAGTGAATGATTCTTACAAGCTTTTCATACCTATCGTAGTGTATTTACTGACGACTGACACGTTACTGATGGCTAGTCGTTGGATGGGAAGAGAAAAAAGGTAATAATAATACTACTATGAAAGGACTGTTTGAGGATTTGGGGTAAATGGTAAGAAGAACGAAGAAGGAAAAATAATACTTTAGAATAGAACATAGTAGAATGTCACGTGATGTCCATTTATTAGAATATATATAAAACCCACCCCCAATAATTAGATGGCAGGAATCGAACTATCTGGGCAGATGAACGGATCTTTTCTGTGTGGTGTTCGAAGAAAATCGTCTCAGTAGAATTTCTTTAATCTAAAAAAATATTGATTTTCCATTACTCGAAAAAATTTTTCGTGAATTTTGTGTATTAAATGAAGACTTTTTAATTCCCAAAATTATTTTCAGCTAAACTATTTCGAACTCATGAAATATTTTTGTTTACATTTACTGCAATAAACTCTATATGGCCCATCTATGACTTCTCTCAATCGTCAAAAATACGTAACTGATATAGTCTGAAAGCGCTAAGAACAAATACAGTCCTCAATACAACAGGGAAGACCTCAGGAGCCTCCTCTTTATTTCCGCTGAGCCTGTTTATATTCTAATAAAGCCTCAAAATACGGCCGTAAATATAAAACACAGAGGTGATATATGAAAATGTGAAATAGTTCAGGTTTAGTTCGAGAAATAATGCAAAACTAGCATGATAATAAACATTAACTAAGTTAAAAAGATAGGGTGTGTGTTCTTGTTTTTTATTGTGACTCACTGTTCATAACAGTCACCGTGACTGTTCTTGGTCACATCCGTGTCAGGCACCCCTATATTAAACAACACCTGGGTCTGGTATAGCCAAATTATAACAACTATGATAAAAATGTTGAATCAAAATATGACGTAACATGGGACCCATGTAACAGGCTTGGGTGTCATGATCGGCTGGTGTCTCCTGATAGCCAACATGGGAGATCTGATTGTCATCTTGAAAATGTTAGCTGTTCTTTTTTTAGGTACACGAATGACGATTTAAGGAACCACAACAACCAAAGACGTAAACACAAAACATGGACTTCAGAAGACAATCAACTTGCACTACACTGCTATTTTAGGAGCAACCCTTTAAAAAGAGAATATAGGAAAAGAATGATAGAGATCTGGCAAGAATGTGCTAGTTTTCAGGCAACAAGCAAAAGACTCGCAAAACGAGTTTGAACAATTATGAAGAAAAGTTGTTTTTCTGACCTTGAAAAATTAGAAATACATAAGAAAATAAATAATGACGTTGACAGACAATATGTATCAAAAAAAAAGTGGGGAGGAAGATGACATGCCAGCATTGAAAACAACGTTGACATATCGATACAACGACTCGAAGACTACGTAGAAACACAGGAAGGGGGACTGATTACAGCCATCAGAAACAATACTGACAACATGATGGACAACAGAATGACAATAACTAGGAAAAAAAAATGGGAAGAAAACAACTCTAGGGACGTTTTAAACGACAAATAAACATCATCTCAAAGGTCAAAGCGTAGACGTAGCTAAAAGGAAACATTAAGAGAGAAACGGAATCTCTCCTAATAGCAACACAAACAACGCCGTAAGAACCAAACATATCAAAGCAAGAATAGATAAGACACAACAAAATAGCAAATGTAGGTTCTGCAGTGACAGAGATGAAACCATCAATATCATAACAAGAGAATGCAGCAAATTACCACAGAAGGAGTATAAGACTTGAAACGACTGGGTCGGCAAGATGATCAACTGGGAAATGTGCAAGACATTTAAATTTGACCATACCAACAAATAGCATATGCACAACCCAGCACTTGTCCTAGAAAATGACAACATAAACTCCTATTGGACTTTGACATACAGACAGATCACCTGATCTTGGCCAGAAAAACAGACCTTATAATAAACACAAAAAGAGAATTTGAGAAATTGTCCACTTTTCTGTCTCGGCTGACAACAATAAAACTGAAACAATATGAAAAGAAGTATAAGTACCTCGACTTTGCTCGGGAATTGAAAAAAAAATTATGGAACATGAAATTGATTATACCAATTGTGATTGATAAAGGATTCTTAAAGGGCCTGGAGGACTTGGAAGTTGGCGGACGAGTGGAGACCATCCAAACTACAGCATTGTTGAGAACGGCCAGAATACTGAGAAAATCTTGGAGACTTAGGGAGATTTGATGTCACTCACACTCCAATGAAGGAACATCAGTTAACGCTGATCTGAAAAAAATCTTATAAATAAATAATAAAGCAAAAAATAGATAAGACGAAACAATACAGAAAATGTAGGCTATGTGGTGATAGAGACGAAATCATCAACCACATAATAAGCGAATGCAGCAAATTAGCACAGGAATAGTATAAGGATAGATACGACTGGGTGGGCAAAGTGATCAACTGGGAATTGTGCAAAAAATTTAATTTTGACCATACAAACAAATGGGATATAAATAACCCAACATTTGCCCTGGAAAATAACACACACAAACTCTTATGGGATATTGAGATATAAACCGATCCCCTAATTTCAGCAAGACGACCAGACTTTATAATAATAGAAAAAAATACTTGCAATTTGTGGGTGTTGCTGTCGCGGCTGACTATAGAATAAAATTGAAAGAAAGTGAAAATCGATCTGACGAGAGAATAGAATAAATGTGATATATGAAAGAGACATTTATACCAATTGTAGTTAGTGATCTTGGTACAGTCAGCGAAGGATAAATAAAGGGACAAGAGGACTTGGAAATACGTACACGAGTGGAGATCAATCCAACTATTACATTGGGATCTTCTTGAATACTGAGAAGAAAACTGGAGACGTGGAGGGATTTGCTATCAATTAAACTCCACTGAAAGACCATCAGCTAAAGCTGATGTGAAAAACTCTCAAGTGAATGCAGCAAATTAGCAGAGAAGGAGTATATAAGACTAGATGTGTCTAGGTGGGCAAGGTGGTCCACTGGGAGATGTGCAAGAAATTTAAATTCAACCATAAGAACAAGTAGTATATACACAATCCAGCATCTATCCTAGAAAATTACACACATTAACTCCTATGGGATTTTATCATCCAAACGGATCAACTAATCCCGGCCAGAAAACCAGATCTAATAATCAATAAAAAAAAGTGAATTTACAAAATTGTTGACTTCGCTGTCCCAGCTGATTACTGAATAAAACTGAAAGAATGACAAAAGGAGAATAAGTACCTCTACCTTGCTAAGGAATTGAAAAATCTATGGAACATGAAGATGACAATTATACAAATTGTGATTTGTGCTTTTGGGACAATAGCGAAAGGATTATTAAATGCACTGGAGGGGTTCGAGATTGGAGGACGAGTGGAGACCATCCAAAGTACAGCATTATTGAGGAAGGACAGAATACTTAGAAGAGTCTGGGAGACTTGAGGAGACTTGATGTCACTCAAACTCCAGTGAAAGACCATCAGCTGACGCTGAGTTAAAAAAAACTCTATTGAGTATTCTCAAACAGCTGATTCATATCCTACACATTTATTCAAGATTTAGATTATTATGCTGAATTTGAAACAGCAGACTGGAGCTACTAAAGAACATTGGTTATCATTATGTTCTTCGAGTGATTTTCACACCAGTAATAATTGTTCGTTTTTCTGAAGAAGAAAGTCTTTTCAGCTCTTCAGTCCCAATTTTTACCTCTGATTTCTAGTTTCATCATTCTCTTTTTAGATTCTTGGGAAACTTCTATATAAGAGTCTGTTTGTGTGTGCGTGTGTGTGTGTGTGTGTGTGAGGGAGAGAGGGAGAGAGATAAAGAGAGAGAAAGCTGATGTGTGTGTGTGGGTGTGTGTGATCGTTATTTCGGCATTGTTAATTGTAAAAGAATATAATTTACTTTCATGGACCTATCCATTGAAACAATTTATTGTACGAAAGTAAATAATTTCATTAAAAACTTATTTTTTTAAATATTTCCATTTCATTTCTCGTTCGAGATCTTCGCAATGGTACTCCATTTCAACGTCTCTAAAATGAGACGTTTGATTATCTAATGTCTTAAAATTAGATACGTGTGTGGATATATACACGTATGCGTGTGTAAACTAAAATTTTAAAAGGAAAAGACTCATGTTTGATTTCTAGACGGAAGCTTCCATGTATAATTTTTCATTGGAAATCAAAATGTATTATCCAGATTTATCGCTTTTAAAACGCAATCTCATTAATAGAATAATGAGCCCAAATTGTTAGATCAAAACTTCAAAGGAATTTTGTGAATTTTGAAAGTATTTTTTTTACTTTAAAATATTGGAGCCAGCTTTCAAGTAATGTTCTTTGTGAAGCTTCTCATATTCCCCTGCGTGTCTTTGCGAGACGTCGTACAATTTAGTCTGAGTTCCCCGTCGACATGACGTCAGTGTATGTCTATTGTTAATTCCACGATATGTTACGAGAAAAATGTAGAGCAGCTCACAGCACGTGTCTTTTATCTATTGTGTAATATATGGATTTTTTTATCATTCAGCATTACCGAAAAAAATTGAAATAATCAAAGATGGCGATGGGCGATGTTTAGTTATAGAAAGATAAAAGGATTAAAGACAAAAATCAAATTAAAATTACGTTAGGAGGAAAACGGAATGAATTTAAAATAAATTGAAGCGTTAAGAAGCCAAAAGAATGAAGTTTACATTTTTTTAATGAGAAAATTAGTAAAATAAAAAGAAAAATGTGAACGAAAATAAAATTTACTTTTAAAAAAAGATTGAAGGTTGGACGATGAAACAAACTGACTGGTTGGCCTTTGATGTTTGCATCGATCGTTTGCCAACTGTGTAACTGTTCAATTGTGAATAGAATGTAACTCCAGGTTGCGTGCAAAAGAAGAGGCAGAGAGTGATAGAAATGGAGAAGTAGATTAGAAATATTAAGCAAAAGAGGTAGAGGGAATCTGTTTCCTTTCTGAGCATCCATACTGTTGATATGTTTAAAAACATCTGCTTTCTTCCATCAGCAGGCCAACGAGATTAAAATCTTTGGCTTGCTTTTATTGTTCATCTTCCATTGAAAAAAAAGAGACCTGCTTCTTTCAGAAGATAGCCGACATTTTTCGCTTTTCTAATAGTCTGGCAAAACATGATAGCCCTTCAGGCAAGCCAATATCACGAAATGGTTTAACGAATATTGGTTCATGTATATACCCTTTTGGATTTAAGATCTTCCTTTTTTTATACAGAGGCTGGCAGATATTATATTACCCTTAAATAACTAAAAAATAACTAATTTGTTTCATTAATGATTTTATAAGAAAAAAAATCTTCTAAAGCAAAGATACAAGGAATTTTTTAATACCTTGAGGAACATTATACAATTGAAACGGACACCAGTAAGCATTATTTATTACTAAAGTCTACAGCACAGAAATCCTATCAGCAAAAATCAAATTACCTGAATAGGATGGTGGAAGAATTGGGATTTTTCTACCATCCCATTCAGGTAATTTTAGAAAATAAAGCTCTATGAATAACGGATGGGATTAGAAAAACATCATAAAGCAAAGACGCATATCGCTAAGTTTCATTAATTTCTAAAATAAACATCGCTGAAATTTTGTTACACAAAAAAATAATTACGCATAATCACTATTTCAAAAAATTATGTTTTGTGATTTTAAAAACGGAGGGAATCAGAGGAATATTACACAATAAGAACGAATATCATAAGTTAATATCGTATTTAAAATCTACGACAAAGGAATTCTGTCAGGAAAAATAGAATTACCCAAATGGCTAAAACTTATTAATAATTTAAAAAAGTAAAACTCTGTGAATTCAGAAACAGTGGGGACGTGCGGGATGATATATTCCACTATTAGTATAATGTAATATCCAAAATTAAAAATGAACATCATAAAAAGAAATCATTTTGAAAATTTAAACCTTCAATTTTAAAAATGGGATGTGACTTTTCCACAACCCTCTCTCGAAACAGAAATATGCTTTTAGGTTTGATTTCTTTGCTTTAGCAAATAAATCAAACCTTAAAGCATATTACTGTTCATATCAACCTTCGTAGGTTATTTAATACTAGAACCATCCTTTTAGAAGAACAGTGGGTGACCTTAGTCAAAGATGACCCGAAGGCTCCCTTTTCAATAGCTAGTAAATTGAGGTGTAGGGGTGGGCGCTACTCTATTCCCTGTATTACTGCACTTTTCCCTTGATTCTTACCTTATAATGCTGAGTGTTAAGCAAAGCGGCATCAAGTACTTTGGTAAGACCCGTCCTGAAATTGAAACCCGGTCTCCCGGACCATTGGTGAACACTCTAATCATGAGGCCAATGGTCCTGACAAAAGAAGAACAGTAGTGGTACGATTTAAGCCATCGGTTGGAAGATAAGGGAGTTCAAAACTTTCCCCAGGACATTTGTCAGTAAGTGAATACAATATTAGTGCTGGTGTTTGAACTCACTTACTATGATGTTACAGTCCAGTGTGTTTACCATTACACCACAAGGACATACGCGATATCGGTAAATTGTCTTATCAATTGATGGGTGAGCATTTGTCAATATGTTAGCAAAGAAGTTGACGCTGTCCCACATCTAGGACCATTTATTATCGTTTCTGTTATATTCATATGGTAAAGCAGCCGAAACGTGCATAAACCAAGCAAGATAAGGGCAGCAGAGACACGTAAATTATGAAAAAAAGAATTAGGCTTTCTACTTTAACATCAAACTTGAAGTATTTAACTTTGTAAAGAAAACAAGTTTCAACACGAATTTCAGTTAGATGATAATAGTATGAGGTCTGCATTTGTCATTTAAGCAAAGTACATATCTAAATATAAATCTCTCTCTCTCTCTCTCTCTCTCTCTCTCTCTCTCTCTCTCTCTCTCTCTCTCTCTCTATCAAAGCAAAACATCATCAAGTCTTATGAAGATTTTTATACAATTTATCAGCTCTTAAGTTACAGAAAACAGCAATTTCTTCTCAAAGCTTCATCTGAATTATACGGTTTTGTAGAATTCGTTTTCGCTGAATGTAATTTTAGAATTACTCATATTCTCGATCTAATGGAAATGACTATGAAATGTAAATTTCAATATTTTTGATTTTTATTTGAAAGTCAATATTTAAAAAATCTCCTTTAAACGAAGAGACGGTGGATGGTAGAGATATGTATAGTCCTATCATTTCTCTAAAAATTTAATTTTCCAATTAGTGTGCCATAATAATGGCACTGTATGGACGTCTGCTATTAACACATATAGTGTTTATCTGAACGAGAAAGTGCCAATTTAAAAACAAAACCATGAAGCTAGTCTCGGTATTATTTCCGAACGAAATATTTTCAGCGAAACACAGTCAGTGATGTGCAACAGCTTTCATACTCGGCAGAGCTCGTTCTGAGCCCAGAATAAAAGAAAGACGGGTAAATATTTTTTCGCAGAAGGACCTTAGAGAAAGGACTTTTTTCGCCCTATTCAGACATGGATTTTTGCTGCTTGATGATAAACTGAACATCGTACTTCCTGAAAAATTACATTACGTCATACTGTAAGCTTTCTTTCACGCAAACAACTTCCAATGGAATTATTATCAAATATGTAAGACCTTTACAACATTTTTATTATGTTACTACACACGTATATATCATAGAGACCCTTTGTAAATAAGTACGTTTATTCACTCTTTTTGAGTCTCATTTATTTATGCCTTTTTTAATATAGTTTTATCGAACAGTAACACTTATGTTACCCGAATAGTTTTATATTCAAAACTTCCTATAATATATATACCTAAAATGCACGATGCTGTTTGCGTTTCACTTCGTTCTAATGGCAAAGGCTAAGCATTTTTTTAACGCTGTCATTTAAATGATATTTCTGTTGCATCTGCTCAAAAGAAATGACAAACATTTTAGAAGATGATGCTTGCAGGCAGAAATGTGTTTTCTATAGTATTGTTTTATGAAAAATTCATTTTATATTCATTCATTTATTTGTTTTATATGCTTTCATAAGAAGGTATTTTTATTACATAAATATGAAACGAAGGTTTAGCTGATGGAGCCAAGCAATATTAACAGTTCTCTGTACATAAAGGTTATATATATATATATATATATATATATATATATATATATATATATATATATATATATATGTATGTATAAACATTTTAAAATTCTATATGCGGAATGATACATTGGTTTATAAATTGCATTTTACACTCAATGTTAAGGACGTTAAAAGTTTAAATAATCATAAATTGACTTACCCCATAAAACTTTCATATTAATTATGAAACTCTTTGTTCCATTCTTTACGGACCTCTTTGAGATTTTCCGTGTTTGAAATCGTTCAGATTGCTTCGTTTCTAACCAGAGGAAAAAACATTGATTTAATGAGGTACACATGCCTTTCAATATTATTTGGAACGTTTGAATTTCTTTTAAAATTAGGTAAACTTAAAAAAAAACCACAACAAAAAGAGTGAGGCAAAAATATTGGAGGAGGGTTTTCAAAATATAATTCTATAGTTATGTAAATTATTAGGAGAATACTTGAAAGTAGAATTATGTTCTACAATATATATATATATATATATATATATATATATATATATATATATATATATATATATATATATATTGCGTAATAAATTTTTTAATAGCTATTCTATAATTCTAATGGGGAGAAAAAAACCCGGATAAAATTGCAAATAAGAAAATATTTCACAAACAGGCACCGGGAAAAAATTGATTAAAAAGAAAACACTAAAAGAATACGTACTACTTGAAAATAATTAACCAATAACGTATGTCTAACCAAAGAAAAACGCCAACTTCCTTAGGTTAAACGTAAAAGTGCGTAATACGCCATGTAAAGCGAAAAATGAATGCCTACACAGTCAGAAAAAATCTTCCTAGGGTTCACCAAACAGATCATCCGGACATTTCAGAAATGTCCCCATGATCCATGTATTGAAATATATATATATATATATATATATATATATATATATATATATATATATATATATATATATATTAACAATAACATATTGGGCATACTGACTCATCTGGTTATCAACATCGTGAAATTTGTGACTTCTGTCCCGTTTTTCTACGATTTTATCTTTTAATATATGGTGATATTTCTCTGGATTATTCAGCATAGAATACGGTATTTGAGCGTAGCTTTATATGTACGCTCCCCTATGGGAATTGAACACTCCGGCGAAGGAATTTACGGCTGGCGCTAGTATCATGCAAAGCTTTTCAATCAAATCGAGCATTCAGGTATCCGGTAAGGCATAAAATGTAAACAAACGAACGCCACTGCTGCTGTTGCCAATAAATACCTTATAATTCCGTAGCTGACGTCGTACGCTTGTTGGCTGAGAGGTCTAATTCTAACGTAGAGTTAGGCGGGTTTCGATCCCAGCTTCATGCATCCTACGTGTCTAGCCACACTGAAGAGTTATGATACAACGTATATATATATACACCGGTGTTTTATTATTGGAAAATATTTACAAGATTATCTTTAGTCATAAAACTGCGATTTTGCATCCAATAAGGGCACGTCGTAGTGGATTTTTTCTAAAAGCAATAACTTTGGAACAATTAATTTTAAAGAGTACAAAAAGTTACCATCCAATTTGCTTCTTACTCAAACAATTAATCCGATAATTCAATCGTCCCACAACGTGTAAGTTATACTTTTCAATAGAGATGAATTTTTGTCGTTAATCATAGTGCATTCCTCTTTAATCAGACAAACTGGTTTTTAGATAGGACGAAACGCAAAATATAAATTATTTTCCTCCTAAGAATGTCTTTAATTTTACATGATAGTGTAAAATAGGTGGATGCTGTGACTTCACTGTTTGAATTCAATAGTAATAAAGCAAGCAATTTTTTATTTTTATTTTAAACAGTATTTCATAGCATTCACAGCGCTATTTATATTCATGCTGCTAGAACAAAATACACATCTTTTTCGACATTGCTTTTAAATACAAATATAAGTTAGAACTTATTTTGTCAGTTTCTGGTGAGTGTTTATGTTTAAAATAAAGTGCATTGTATTGTGAACACCTGTAACGTGTACCTCAAAAAGAAATGGTTTCATATGCAGCGTATTCATCTCAATAATAATAGCATAAAGAAACTGACAACTTTTTCAGAAAAAAAATTCATGCGAAAATATTCTCAAAATCTTTCGATTACTTCCCTTTAACTCTATTATCAAATAATCGAATTGTTCTCAAACCATAATAAAGAATTGAGTGCACAAGAGGTAGGTCGATGTCTGCAGTTATGTGATGTGATCAAGAACCAATAAAAGAAAACAATGACCGCGGAACAATGGGTGATAAAACCAATGCAAACGGTCATAAAATGAAGGCAAAATTAGATGAGAGATAATAAAAGATTTCAGAGATAATAATACTTGATATTTACGGAATAAGCAGTGGAGATAGGAAGTGTTAAATTGATTAAATTTGACCCGTGTACAGGGTTACTTAGCTTGCAAAAACTAATAAAATCAGAATGACTTGATTTATTGAATACATAATTTTGATGATTTACGTATACAAGGTCGGAAATTTTTTTTTTTTTTTTCCCGATAAAATTGACGCGTGCTCGAAGACTGAACCGTATAGAACAACACAGTAAAGCACATACAAATTTTGTTTTTAAAGGCCTGGTTAATATTGGAAATTTTCAGAACCGATGTCTCGATCATGTAGAGTTAAATAGTAAACAACTCAAACCTCCTCAACTATTCTTTTGTACTGGATATTCAAACGCTGTTAGTGTCGTAGATTGTTCAAACTCCACGAATTAAAATTATTTAAAATTGCTTTGTATTTCCAATTATTTGATTTACAAGGATCCTCATTGTTTGAGGAACTTGTAAATTTTAAGATTGATATTGCGGTTATAATTTGGAAAAATGAAAAAAAGAAAATTAATAAATAAGATCCCGGGTACATGCCATTAAACTTACTCACTCTCTCACTCACTCAGTATTACATATTCATCAAGCAGATTCATACTACGTTACTCATATTAAAACAATGACAAACTGCTGGTCATTTTTATTATACTGATCGTACTTTTGTTGATTGATAAGAGATCAGAACGTATCAAGACTCAAATTTTGATTTTAAAAAAACAATTCAAATGGTAATATTGAAATACAAACATGTGCACAGTTAACCTATTTATAAATGATGCTATTATATCGAGATATCTAGATTTGGTATTGATGCGTTAGAGTCAGTTTGAAAAAAAAGGAAGCGAAACGATTGGTTTTGACAAAACACCGCATTGTGTAAGTGCAACAGTCTTCATGCTCAATCGAACGAGTGGTGCGCAACTTTTTCCTGATTCCTATCATAAAATTTGACATCAAGGTTAAGATCAGAAAGTGCAGAGGGCACTTTAAAAATGTGACAACTCTGCTTTAAACAATTAAAACCTCAAAGAAAAAAGTATGTATTGTAATAGATGGATACTGCATCATAAAATTAATATTTCGCTAATTTTTCATTCTGTCTTGCAAATAGAACTTCAATACTGACACTTTAAAATTATCTGGAATTGTACCATAACGCAGAAACGTACATTATTATAACAGTTAAAATGATTTAACTGCACAAAGCCACATATAATCGTACTTACCAATAATGATAGAGCAATAGTCTCCGCTGTCGCTCAACACGATCATCAGATTTTCTTAAGGGAAACAATTCTGAAATACTTATTATGATCCCTGTCAGCCCATTTATTTATTTGCAATTAACAATAACATTAATTCTATTAACAGAATATGACACGATATTGAAGCTTATTTTTGCCAGTTGTTTTCGTTAAGCAAAACATTTCAAAGGAATTGCTCCACAGATATTTTCTTAGATTTTCTCGCTTGGAACTTCCAACATAGATTAGAGTAGCCAGTACATATTTCTTAGCTGGCTTCTTGTACTTGAAACACAATTTTTAGCTTGCTTTTGCGCACAGATCATTGGTTATTTTCAGCACCTTAACGTTGATTGTAGTACCTGCCACACTGGCCTACAGTGATTTGCATTACCTGGCTCACATATCATGAATTGTTTATGATACCGAACTCACAAAACTTCGTAACAGGTAAGCAAACCAAAGTGGCCACCCATTTCAATATTAAACAGGTTCATCGTTGCTTAACTTCAGTGAACTGACGATAAACGTAGCTATCAGGGTTAATTGACCGTAAATCAAGTATTGTTTTGCTCCTTTGACCACCAGCTATCCAGTTATGTATATCTTACCAAAACCTGATAGGTAGATCAGCATTTAAAAATTCAATGAAATGGAAGAAAGGAAAGAAAGAGAAAACAGTGAAGTATGAACGATTTGGAAAAGAAAAAAGAAAGGTCCAACCAAATAAGCAAGCACTGATGAAATACGGACGGAAAATACATAAAGTCAGTGTCGAAATACGATAAAAAAGATCAAATCTTCAGAGAAGCAAGATAAAGTTACTGAAGGTGGATCAAGTTATTCACAAAAGAAGTGGTCTGTACTAAACTGAGTCACTCCAGCAGAAAAATGACATAGAAATGTGAAAAGAGCGTAAAATTCATTGCCTTCACTTGGTCTAACTTTACTTCGCTCTGCTGGACCCTTTCGTAACATATTAACGTTATGGCTGGTCCTGCAAGAAAGTGTTGGCAATCTCTGTGTCCTTGTTACTCTTCGATACCAACTAGTCCCAGTTATGCGAAGCGACTTTCCCATCAAAGGGATTGGGAGACAAAGTACTTTTATTAGTCGAGCGTGAGTTTGTATCCGTGAACACACAGAATTTGGCCACTGCTATAGATATTCCACATTAGATAACTACCACCGGTCTGATACAAGTTCCGGATAATCTACTCCACTTTACATCTATTTCATGCGCGAATATATATATATATATATATATATATATATATATATATATATATATATATATATATATATATATATATCGTCATTTTGATGACTTAAAAATTGGCAAAATTGTCAATATTTTCCGTGGGGGTAGGTATAATATTAATAAAAGTCATACTTCTCATTGAGGGTAAAAGTTAAACAAATCATTATTTATTGAAAATAATACAACTAAAACACGGAGTCATAATACATAAATATCAAAAGTATTATGAAATAATCTTGAGGCTTGATGCTTTAAACCAGAGATTCTACATCGTTTTTAGTGGGTGGGTGTTTGAAGAATTCGACAGTGACTCACCATGTGAACAGTTTCGGCGTTTCAATAGTAAAACGACTAATCTTCACATGGCACATCAATTTACTCATGATGAGTTAACACCCCTTCAAGTTTTCTTTTTTTAATTTAGCCAAATAACCAATGCCAGAAGAAACTGATCATGAAAATGTATTATTTTAAATTATGCGAAATATATATATATATATATATATATATATATATATATATATATACTATTTATGCAAGACATATAAATAATCATAATGATAATAAATGAATAGATAAGATAAATCAAATGAACGAAAATGATTAAAATGAAAATATGCATACGAAGTCTCCTAAAACTCTATCGAAACAGAAACTGTATTTACCATGAGAGAAATAAGCAATGGGTAAAATATTAATTTCCTTTAAAATACACATGTAAGTATTCCATTACTTGAAGCTCCACCGAAACTCCTCATTTGATAAGATGCGAAAATGCTCTGTCGTATCCATTTTAATGTCTTCTACTTCTTGGAACCTTATACTTGAGATTGAATTTTAAGTTTCGGTAAAAGAAAAATTGAATGGAGCAAGTACTGACAAATATCGAGGATGATCTAAAAGTATTATGAATTGGCCCTGACTTTTCAGATTGAAATCGAGACCTCATTGCACTATCATAAAATAGACCAACCATGCAAATGTCTTCTTTTAAATTTTCAATTATAAAATTAGACAAATTCAAAGCTTCAGCCTTGAAGTTTTTATTCCCACTTCGTAAATGGTCAATATGTCCGTAGCTTCAGTCTATGGCATTAACTGAAAATCTAATTGGCAAATTTATTATATAAGTTTTGATTTATTTTATTAAGTTTTACCTCTGATTTATTGATGTACATTATCGCCAAAAATAAGCACCCCACTCAACAATTTTTAGAAATAATTATTTTTGCGTATAACCCACGCCCATGTATAGCACGTGCTTCTATGTTTTGACTGTACATTTCTCGAAAAATATCATGTATAATAAATATGCCCTGGCCTTTTAGAACCCTTTGTTTGGCTTGGCCAGTGTGGTAAACACTAATATTTCTTAAAATACATTTATTGAACTCACAGATTATACAAAAAAAAAGATTGGAAATTGATAATACAACAATATTATTCATTTTCAATCTTATTTTCCTATAACTGTTTTTTAGTCTTTATTAAGCGATTATTTTGTTTATAGATTATATAATTATTATCCAACTCCCCTTGCCACTAAATGACAACTTTAACTTCATCATTAATCCAGAAACTCGGTATCATTGAAAGTCCGCAACCAAGAAAAGTATATTTACCTACAAAATAAGTACTTTACAAACTTGAATTTTCCTATTTACTTCTATTAATAAATAGGTATAATCATTGTGTACATAAATATAATTATCTCTCAGATGCGTTTTGGCTAATGTAAAACTCACTGGAAATTGTTTGTTGAACTTCAATGAGCCTAAGTTTGGATAAAATTACCTTTCAATTTATAATTTTCGTTCCTGGTAAATATGGCTTGAGCTACAATGATTTTTAAACACATTTTATATATTTTCCAAGAAGCGTCTCTAGAAAATTATTTGGCATTGAATTATCGGTCAGTTTCCCAAACAATCTCAAATAGGTGATTTTAAATGTGTGTGGGTAATTATTTTCTAAAACATAGTTATACAAAAACAGATTTCATAAACCTGAGTGAAAAGTTTGATGAAAAACAACAAAGCATAATCTCATATTCTGGATAAGGAGAGAGAAATGATAGATAAAGCGGTCATATGCCCCAAGAAAATAGTTTATAGCAGTTTGTATTATTGTAAAACTTGATAATATAATTTGTGTATGAAAAAGATAATTTTGTGTATGTTACTAGGTAGAGGAAAATTATATTCAGTTGTTAATATGTATGAGTAAAACAGGGCTTAATAATCAGCCGTAAGAAAGTTTTTATCGAAACGTAAACAAAATATATATTTTCGCTTGTATAGATCATTAATTGATGTTGAATTTAAGTGGATTCTATGGGAATTAAATGTTGGAAATCAGGTGAAAACTGAAAGAAAAGTCTCGTTCAAAATGAAAGCGTTGATTAGTTAAAAAATCCAAAAATGCAGATACAAACTTAAAAACTTCTGTGAGCCTCTTTTTGTACAAATATCAACACTTGTTTTCTGAGGAAATCGGTTGATTTTACGTAAATATTCCTCTTCTGCATCGACTTAGGTATATATTCAAACAAGCCAAAAAGTATTCAATATTTATCAGCATTAAAGAACACTAGAATGATTAAAAATGAACGTGCTAATATAGATGGGTATGCTGGCGAAATTTCTCATAAGTTTGTTTCAATTTTTTTTGTCTTTTTTTTTTGTATTGTTCATGAAATTTCCATCATAAACTTCATGGTTCATTATTTGCACGTAGATAAGCTGATATTTCGACTTTTTGTGTTGAATTTAGGCTCATCAATTTTGAAAACGCCGAGATAAAAATGTAACTTTGCTAATCAACTTTAAGTTCAAATAATGTAGAAAATCAAACATATTTCAAACAGAAATTTTGCAGACGAAGACTGAGATTTACTCTTGATTTTTGAAGATCTAATTGATCCCTATAGCTCTTGGTCTATTTTTAAAGGAATATATGCTTCAGTGAATCGGCATAATTGAATATAATCGAATCTTTTTTAAGCGTTTGTGAGTCAAGTCATCCTAGATATGTGCGGCATTTTGTCAACTTTCTTTTCAACAACTAAATATATTTTGCCTAATCATAATTACAACCCTAAGTGACAATCCAGTGAATTGTAATTTTGCTGATGTTTCTTGACTTTTTGGAAACTACCGTTGTATGTTCATATGGGAAGTCAACTTCAGTTGAAATTCTACCCTTTTGAACTTATTGTTGTTGACGAATGTAAAATTAATTTCAAGAAGAGAATACCATGGGAGAAACGTTTCTTTAGCCATAAAGATGTTATAATTGTGATATTCTTTTTACACAGATTTTATGTTGACTTGTTTTAGGGAGGAGAAATTACGCGCAGGATATGTGTGTTCTTTGGTCTAGTCGATTTTCGTTTATCTGGTTGTCTGTGAAATTGACTCTTTGAGAGAGCCCAATTTTTCATTACGACGAAATTTCGGTTAAATATTTTCCTTGAAGAATGTATTTTCCTTGAAGAATATATATATATATATATATATATATATATATATATATATATATATATATATATCAGGGGCGGAGACGGGACTAGTGCTACTCGTGCCCGGCACGACCAATAACTCGGTCAATGTTATTCAAAACGGATTAAAAATCATCCATTAATTTCAAGCAAACATACTTAGTCTGATCTCAATTAAATTACGTATCTATTCAAGTTTCGATAACTAAGTAGCCAAAAATTCATAAATATATCTGGGAATAATACAACGATGCTGTTTTGAACGGATGGTCTTTGTCCGGCCACCGTCAGATTCATTGAACATCCCATAATATCGGCCTAATGTTGAACACGCGCAATCCGTTCCAGGCACTAGACCCTTATAATAACAGTAATGTTAGAGAAATACACTTTTGGCTGTAGTCAATTGCAAGAGCAACTCAAAACACCGTGCTCAAAAATATTAGCACATTGTGACTGCTGACAGCTGTCTTGGGAAGAGGGAGAGGGATCGAGAGAGAGAGAGGGGGGGATAGCAGATTATAGCCGTCGCCGACGTCATCATCATCGCTATGGTAAATGTTGGTTAAACGGCGTGTTTTAATTCGTTTTTTCACTAACAGATCTCTATTTCTTTAATGAATGCTGCATATATTACATTCTGTAACTAAAATTGTTTATTTGAATACATTTTCAACAAATAATCTTTATTTTAAGCGAAATTGAAACTACTAGTTGTGTCTGTGTATATTGTCATCACTTTCTTTATTCTAATAAGCATATTTTTCTCGTCATAGTAATGAACACCTTCCCTTTTCTTCTATACTTTTGAAAGGAAAAAAAAAACTTATCTACTGTATTAACAAGACTACAAATTATATAGTATCTTGATTGTTTACAAAAAAACACCATGTTAGGTACGTTTGTCAATCTGTGCTATACAATGGAGAATCACGCAATAGCAACTATGATGACTTACTTTGGGTCCACGGACCACGGGTTGGGAACTGAAGTTGACAGAGGGCGGAGGGGCGAGTAGCAAAAATAGGCTAGAGTTGCCACTGATATATATATATATATATATATATATATGTTAGGATATTGTAGAGGTTGGTTCAGCGCTACTTAGTTACTCTATATCTACGCTATCCTTACGTAGATGTATATGCTCTATCATCGCAACTGCGCAGTCTTCATCGATTAATATACCAAAGTATATCATTGATTACAGTTTTATATATATATATATATATATATATATATAGAGAGAGAGATAGGATAAGTGTTTATGCAAATATAGACGTAAGTTCATGTTTCTATGTATATAAATATGTCACTTGACCCGGTTTTAGATTTTAGATTTTAGCTGGTTTCATAAACGTATGTGTACATATGTGTTTATTATTTCTCTCTCCTTAATATGGTGAAAGCGATTAACGATAACACAGTGATCTTTGAAATCAGATTTATATCAAATAAAGTAGAGAAAAAAATAAATAAAATTGCAATTTTTTTCTTAAGAGGTCCATGCTAATCATCAATAATTGAAAAATGACAGGATTTGCTTTTCGTTTTCCTTAGTCCAGCCGCTTATGCGTACATTCTTATAGAACGCATCTGAAAAGGAAATCGGAAATATTTTTTTTCTTGAAAAATTACTTTAAACAGGAAAGCAGAAAGCCAATTAGACTCTAAATGCAGCATTAAAGTAGTAACATCTGAAAACCGGTTATTTACTATACAAAGGCATAAGGAGAATTTTATCTGCCTCGAAATTATCTAAATGACAATATAATTTGAAAAAGATGACGTCCATTCCAGAATATTTCTCTCGGAAGAGGCCTCTGACAGTTTTTGAACAAAAGATTATAATGGGTGAAACTTATTTTCTTCTGCAGACAGAATAACAGGAAAATGCTATTCTTTTCTTTTATAAAATATCGTTCTGATTTTACAGGATTAGTTGGTAAGTAATAATACATTGCATACTTCTGAGCAAAATAGAATTAATTTCTTTTTTTATAGGATGAGTCTTTTCCTCTTTTTTTCATAGTCTAGCAGAGTAACGGTGATACATTACATTATTTATGGATGAACGATTCTTCCACTTATCGATGGGTTTGATATGGTGATATCAGTCATGCTATCGTGTTGGGAACCCATGATAATCGGGGGATCTGAAAACCTCGGAATCATTAGCAGTGGAAGAAATAAAAAAAGATAGATAGATAGATTGATAGAATTAAAATGAGAATTATATAGAAACAATGAGTAATTAAGAAATCGAAGTGATGGAGAGGAAAGAAAAGACTGAGGCAAAGTTATACAGAAAGAAAAGAAAGAGGAAAAGAATGAATGAGTGGAAAAGAAAGAGGCAGAGAGAGATAGAGAAAGAGGGAGATACATTTGACAGAGGAGTATTACAAGTTATTCCCAATTAAAAAGCACGACCATATTTGAATTCATTTGACATTAACTTTCTCTTTCCTATGAATAAATATGTAGACAAATATCCGAAGAAAACGGAAGAAAAATAAGCATGAAAACGAATTTGGCACTGAAGACAATGATGGGGTACTCTAAACTCACCAAGAAGTGTCCAGAGTATGATAGTAAACTGCATATGATCGTGAAGCTCCAGTTCTGCAGATCTGGGAAGTAGAGAGTAACTTTCCATTGCCATTACTCCAAAAGTAGTAAGATTTGGTTTCCATCGATGAATCAAATCAATCTGTACAAAAATTATTTCTACTCATGAGGACCATATGCAAAAAAATTCTTAACATCAAAATTCAAATACGAATGTACATACAATGAATGCGATTGTTCAGCCTCCTGACATAAAATAACTCAAGACGGTTTTATAAGTTTTAAAATCTACCAGTCAATCAATCTGCATTCTCCAGAGACCCCAAATCTGAGCCTCACCACCCAATGCAAATTAATGTCATACCAAGGACATACTAACATCAGTACATTCATGACGTGACATCACAACTTGAACAAGTTTATAAAAGAGGCATTTAAAATCTAAATCATGCCACTCGGTCATGAGCTTTTCCTGCTAGATTGATGAAATTTCTTCCAAGTCGTAGCAGATTACCATGTTGTATAGAATCACCTGAGGCTATTGTTTCTCAGAACACCTGCTTAGTGAAAAGGAAGCCAATAGTTCACCTAATCAAAATTGTATCGATGTAGCCTGTGAGAAAAAGAAAACGATACAACGACTGAGGCTATCGAAGAAACGAGAAGGAACACAATGTCGCTTGTACTTTTGTTTTATCTAAAGCTTTTCAGTTATGCACTCTTCTGAAATTGCCCAGCCAGTCTCCCTGGGATATGAGTCACACTTAATTACTTCCTATTCTAGAATTGTCACATCTGGTTCCAATCAGTTTCTTCATTTTCTGAAATTTCACATTTTATTCCAGCTATCGGGTATTTGCCTCAAACTTCTGGATATTTGCTAAACAGAGCTACACTCAGTGACAACTACCATCTCTGACAAAAATATGAAATTAGTATACTTAGAGGATGTTTAAACCGGCTCATTGATCAAGTGGGTAAAGTGTTCGCCAATGTTCCGGGAGACCTGGGTTCAATCCCAGATCGCGTCATACCAAAACTTTAAAAATAGTACTTGATACCTCCTTGCTTAACACTCGACAGTTCAAGGTTCGTATTAAAGATAAAGTGGAGCAATCCAAGGAAAGGAGTAGCGCACTCCCCTACACCGCGGTGTAGTAGCTATTGAAAAGGGAGCCTTCTGTTACCTTCGACTAAGGTCGCCAACTTTACTTACTTACTAAATAAACTAATAACATATTAGACACAAAACATTTTTTCTTCATCGCTGAGCATTCTAGGTCCATAAAGTATAAAAACAAGTTTGAATAATCTAAATTAATATTATTTTTCCAAGCCGATCTGAGGAAAATATTTCGGAATATCTTAATAATGAGGAAAAAAAATGGAATTTGTTGACAAAGAAAACAATTATTACGTTGTTCTCTCTCCTTAAGCTTCATCTTTCTTTTAGGAAATTAATTAATTGATTGATTCAGGAAATTAATTTATTCCTTTTTACCATGGTTCCAACTTTCTATAATGGCAGTTTTCAGTTCTTTTTTGGCGGATAAAGTATTCTGATAGGCCATTAAAAAAAGGGATTTCGTTTCGAAACATTCGCAAACTATGTCGTTGATTTTATATGCGTTTCCTGAAGAAAAAGCTTTGATCATCTTTTCTCTGTGATAACATTCATATCCTGAATGATAAATTCGTCATCTCCAAACCAATTTTCAATCATTTGAATGAGAACATTATCAAGTATCCCTTAATTTATACTAACTCTTGCAAGATATATAGAATTTGCACACTTAGAGTTCATGAGGAGTTCATTTTTAATTTATCTAGCAATAAATGAACTAATCCCAGATATAACGCAAACAATTTTTACTTGCCTGCTGAAAATACTGGCTTCATAAGATGTTCCCGAAAAAACTAAATCCGTAAATTAAATCCTTTGAATTAATGGAACAGTTTTTCCAAGCAATACAAGAGAAAGTATTGCTCTATCATAAATCATTTTTAAGTGCTTAATTTATCGAACCTTTGAATTTTTGCCACAAAACAGTAACTTTTCTATAGTCAGCCATAGCTTGAGAGATAGACATAATTTTGTTAAATTTCCACAAGTAAAATTTAATGGAATTTAGAATACCATTTTCTATTATCAATGTGAAAAAAGAACTGAGAGATTTATGCCTTTCTCAAATGCATAACCAGGAAGTCAAATACAAACAGCATCGTCTTTTAAACTTGAGAAAGCGATTCCATTTCCATGACTCCCTCGTGATCATGAATATATTTTGTAATTTTTAAAGAAAATATAATCTTCATGATTTTATTTTCATCGTTTTCTTAGTCGCAAGAATCTGATGGTTGGTTAGCTTAACAGCCGATCTGTCATTGTGTGTACTAGAATCCATATCGTTTATGAAACCAATTATGATTTCAAATAACTAATAAATGCCCTTAGTAAACAATAATAATTTTACGTACAATTCGGTTACTTAATACGAATAATTTTCTCAATTATATGGTTCCAAGTAATTCTATCTAATGCTAAGAATTTTCATAGAGTTCTATTTACCCAAGACATGGGACATGAACAGTTGCTAGCGCTCCTGGTCAGAGGATAGTAGGGATTTGTTTGTCTGTTTTATAATGGCATATCAATCTTCTTTGGATATTCAATGCTAAATCCATAATTTTAGAAGTGCAGTTGTAGTAATATTTAACCCATAGAGGGGAAGGTAAGGGAGTTCATTCATTTCCCAAGGGTATTTATCAGAAAGTGAGTGTAATAACGCGAAGAGAGTTCGAACTCGCTTACTACGATTCCGTAATCTAACGATTTAACCACGACGACATCCCAAGATATTTGGGAGTCATGGCAACGAAAAGATAACGCATCCTCCAAAGCTCCAGAACCAGAACCAAAACCCCATGACCGGACACATTTTATCAACAAACTAAGGACATCTTTTGGTAGGAGTTTTACTCCCTGCATGTGTCCACTGAACGTATTTTAGTCCAAGCTGACAGAGTGGGCAAGCGTTTTGAATTGACCCAAATATTTTAACAATCAGGCTATGGCTGAATGTTAAATTTTATTCATTTTGATAACATATCCTTGAAGAATATGAGTTAAAGAGGACGGTAAATAGTCTGTAAATTGAGTGCAGTGACCTAATCAAAAAATAATCAATGATTCTTCAAGAGATAAAATGAAATATCTTAGTAAGAAAGCATAGCAGGAAAATAAAAGTAAAAAAAAAAAAACAGAATTAGATAGATGATCTTTTATTCTTAAGGTTGTTTATAGTTGGGCATTCCTGGATCTTGGTAAAAAGAAAATGTTTCATTGATTGTTGTTGGTGATTGATGGGCGTTTGGTCTCTCCCTGGGAGAAAACATTGTCCGCAGAAGATTTATGATTAAGAAAAGATAAGGCACCAAGTCTTTGATTCCATCACTGACGCTACGCTTTGTTTCTCTTACGAGCCTCACCCGTTTTCCCTTTCTTCAATGTTGTCTGAAAATGTTTACTCTTCAGTTCATTACCTGTTCTTTTCTTTCTGGTTTCCAATCTCTTCTTTAATCACAACGAGTCGATTCTGGATTATTCTCGCTGGCAGGCTATCTTTCCTAATTTCCTTTAACTATTTTTATTCTTACATACGCGGAAGTACTGAAGCGTTTTGGTGCCAACAGAAAATGGGGTTGATTTTTTTTTTAATATTGATTTTGTGAGGGTGTAATGTTTAATTAAGATGAGAAATAATGTACCAGGTGTGTTGACCTGAAAGAGATATAAGTAAAGAAGTAGGTAATTTTCTTGATTTTTAGTGATTCCTTTCTTAGTTTTGCCCGGAAATATGATTACGCATTATTTACTTCTTTACAGGTAAAACTCTGTGCACATGTTATCAATACAACTATTTTACTTTTCATCGCTGTCAAAATCGAGAGGGGTGCATTCAGAAGGGTGCTCAGTCGCAGAACATTCTCCTCGAATAATGGTGAGTAAAATAATTGGAGCCATACTTCCATCTCAGTATAAAGAATGTCAGTTTTACTGAAACGCTTCCTGGATTAATTGTCTTTTGATAAGCTTAGACGGATCTGAAAGAGGTAAATTTATTCAGTGGAAGCATTACAACAAAAAACTATATATATATATATATATATATATATGCCCATTGGATTTACTCCTCGGACCATATAAAAATAAATAAATAAATTAATTAATATATATATATATATATATATATATATATATATATATATATATAATCATAATTTGCAACTTTTTTTCTTCAGTTAAATTCTTTGCAATTATCCTCCATGAGGACAATTTCATGGACTACCGGGTTTGAAACATAATGTTTCTCAGCCATATCACGAACTTTATTGCATTTGAAAGAGTAGCAGTTACCATAATTCTGATTTGCTTTTCGTTTGCAGTGAACACTCAGGCTGTTCTGGTCGCTGAGAGAAATATTTCATACAACCTATTGATTTGCGTAAAAAGTTTTGACAATGTTCTAATTCCACCTGATTAATTCATATTTCCTTACTTTTTGGACCTCTTTCATGGTTTATATCATGATATTTTATCGCTGACTCTTTTATTGCTGTACTTCTATTTTCAGTTAAGCTTGTCATTGTCCTTTGAATAAATACGACTACTTTTTTTGGAATTTAAGTCTGTGCATAACAAAGGAGATGAACGTATTTACCAAACCTATTCTCTAAGAGCAGGATGTTAACCAAGCTCAGCTGTAAGAACTTTTTTCGATTTCGAATAGAAAATATGAGAACAGCTTTCGGTGAAATGAGGCCACAAACTCAAAGATTCTGACTCACCGTCGAATCATCGAAAGAGTATGAGAAAAGAATCTCGAGGCAACCCTACTGTTCGTAGTGTCTCCAAGGCATTCAATTCTACACACAGAAGAATAAAATTGAGCAACTGCTAGTTGCGTATGATTATCACCATAATGATGTTTTCCAAAATCTCAAAAGCAATGGTTCACTCACTTGATGGAAACAGATTTCTTCGATATCGTCACTGGAGTATTGTAAGGAGATAGATTAGCACCATATTTATTTATACTTTGCCTTGATTGCTTAATTTGGACATTCATAGATCTAATAGAAGAAAATGGTTTTTCATTGAAAAAAACAAAATGCAGACGATATTCCTCAGAAACCATGACAAATGCAGACGATGCAAATGACTTATAACTCCTCACAAATACTCTAATATAACCAGAACCCCTGGTGTACAGTGCAGGGCAAGCACCAGGAGTCATTTGCCTACACGTGAATGCAAACAAAACGAAGTGGAGCCATCTTCACTCTAAGTGGCAAACCTCTAAAATTTGTAGATCACTTCACATATCACGACAAAGTCATCTCTTCTACTGAAAGTGATGCCAAAATATGACTAGCGAATGCATAGAATACTATTGACTGGCTATTGATCATACGAAAATCTGATCTATTTATTAAACAGGGTTTCATTCAAACTCTATCTGTGTCCAAAATACGAAATGAATGCACCAAGTAGACACAAACAAAACGCATAGAGGGAAAGATAGATGGGAACTGCACACGAATGCTGCGTGCTGTCTCTCGGATAAATCCTACGGTCACCCCTCTTCCCTCTAACAAACCATTAAAGACAAACCATATATTTCGAGCACCGCAGTATAAACAAGGACGAACTAGTAAGCAAAGTTCCCTTATGAAATCTTGCACATGGACGTCTCAGTATTTGTCGACCAGCAAAGACTTACTTATATCAGTTCTGAGAGGACACAGGGCGCAGCCTAGTAGACTTGCCTGGAGCGATGGATATTAGGGGTGGATGGTGACAGAGAGGGGGTTCTGTGTTTTCAGGGTCTCTAGATGTTGTCGATGACACTTGGTTTGAATTTTTTTTTTCTTCGTACCATGGTTAAAGAATCCAGTCTACTTTTATTTATGTATATCTACGGACTAGCAGAGACGGATCTATGCCTATCTCATAGGCACCAGCGAGAAGTGAATCAAAAACAGTTTTGGCCACGAAGTCAAACTTAGTCCACCAAGACAATATGTAACGGCAATTATCTTTACACCACGTAGGCCTCCAATAAAGCAAATGTAGAGAAAAAAAACAATATGTTCAAATTGTCTAACACTTTTTCGACGAAACAAATATAAATAAGTTCAATTTTTAAAAAAAATAAGACGGCACTGCTTATCATAATATCAAAATAAGAGTTTTGAGCAAAATTAACCAATGAAAAATCACTGAAATAAGGTTGTTGAATTCAGTGGAAACTATTTTGAACTAATTTAAGGTTTTATTTATTATTCATTTCTATCATGGTAAATATAGATTTAGTCTTGATGATTTTTTAACAATACTCACATCTGTGAAGAAAAGTGGTTGTAGTGTGATAATTCTAAATGCTTATCTTTATTAGTAGTCTTTTTGTTAAAATGTACACTTGATATATTAACCTACTTCTCCGCACGAGTAGGATGTAGCAGAAGGTCAATTTGTAAATGTATTTTAACAGGCTTGAATTGAGAGGGGTTTTTTTTCTAGACTGATTTCCATACTACAGCTGAAGCGTAATCATTAGAATACAATCACATCCTTAAAGATAGTGTGCAGGTTCGTATTTCGTTTTTATTTCTTTCTTTATCTTCCGATATTTCTTATTCACTAACACTTTCCGTGACTGTAATATTTGTAGCCGACCTGATTTACTCTAAACCTCAGCAACAACACACGCAGTCATATGTTTCGTCAGTATATATATATATATATATATATATATATATATATATATATATATATATATATATATATACATGTATGTATATATATATATATATGTGTGTGTGTGTGTGTGTGTGTGTGTGTGTCTTGTTGGAGGTTCATAGAGCGAATAAGATATTTCAAAATGAGTAGGACCACAAAGAGATTTGTATTTTTTAGAATTCATTTTTTGTTCTTACATACGTGTATGTTTTCAGATTGTTGCTTTCGTCAGTGAACAAACATGGCTCAAAGCCTGGTTAATTTTTAGTTGATTATAGGTTTAAATCCATCTTGAAATAGAACCGAAGAAAGAGAGAGCAAACAATAGATAGTGGTCCTTTTTACCGCTTATCAGGGAACATATGAAATATAGGCTTTCTACAGATGCTTTAGAATAATTCAATCAGTATTTTGCTTGAATGGAAGAATCATAAGATTATATAGAGGTAATTTTCAAAACCTCTCTTATGATATTATGTGTGAGAGTATATCTAAAAGAAAATAACAAGTCATCGTGACACGAAACTAAATCATTTAGCTTTCCTTCGCTCATTTTTATGTAACATCATTCTGTTTTATATCTGCACGTTTTCTTTTATAGCCGGATATATAAAAAGTTATTTCACTTTATGTACAACTTCACTCCTAAGTTTATTTCATATAAAAATCTAAAGACTCTCAATTACAATATGATATTCTCTGCTATATGAAAATTATATTCATTTTAGTGCTCAGTTTTCCAAGGCATATTTTCTACATAATTTATTAATTGTTCCATTAAGTTTCCGTTATTTTTATTTGATTCGTTGTGAATTTTTTACACTAGCAGTAAGTCACTGTTTTCACTGAATTCTTTTCAACCCCCTCGAACTCTTCCAATTATCTAAGTTTATTTCAGCAGTATTTTGGTCAGGACGGGTTCAATTTTTTGAATTTCTATTTCTCAGTTATTTTCTGGTTATTTGGGATCGTTCAGAGGGCTCCTGCAATGACTTTTAGGTTCCACATCTTTCTTATGAATATAGAAAGGTCATAGTATTTGTAGAGTTTTTCGTTATCCTTTCGTCTCTGTGACCTGAAATAACAGCAAAGTCTATTAATTGGTAAGATCTTTTCTTTTTATTAACTAAGGCTAGATCGAGATTTCTGGTTGAGTGATCTGTTTGTATCTCAATGAATCAGAGAATTTTATGCGACTATTTTTATAGGATATATTCTATTTTGTGAATTTACCGTTTGCTACTTTCGTCAATTTTGTGTCATTAACATAGTTTGCAGGGATGAATAATTCCTACACAGTTGTGCATGTACTTGTACTACTATGAGGATATTTTATAGCATTTTTTGTATTATTGTCAACACTCACATCTCTCTCTCTCTCTTTCTCTCTCTCTCTCTCTCTCTCTCTCTCTCTCTCTCTCTATATATATATATATATATATATATATATAGAGAGAGAGAGAGAGAGAGAGAGAGAGAGAGACTACACTCTATGTTCTTCTGCATATCTATTTCATTAGTAATGGTAGATAGTTATAGAAGTTGTTGTACATATGATAGGTTGAATCAAAAGTGCTCTGCCACCAATTTGAGAAAAAAAACAAAAACACGAATACTTTCTTGATATATTTGAACATGGCATTAAGTCACTCGCTATTTTGTCAATTCTTTTGGGGACTAAAGAGGTGATACATCAGAAGATTTAATCCTTCACCAGGATGACGAAAACTGTATCGTTTATGATCAATAATAAAATATTCAATGCTTGCCATTTTCTATTCTCTTGTTTATGAAGAGCTGGGATATGATCATTTTGAAACAAAAAGAAGCCGACTTTCAGGAGGGTATTGATACGTTCATTCATTGATAGGACAGGTGTATCAGTCTCGAAGATGACAATTTGGTAAAGTAGCAGAGTAATGCTGGTCACAGAGCCACGCTGTTTCATTTGGATAGTGATGCAAATATTAGATTAGTAAATGTTGTTAGCGTTCTTTAATGAAAATTGGGCCTTCGGTTACTTTTTGGACACACTAGTTATTTGCTTATTTCTTTATTCATATTTTCCTTCATTGATCTACACTTCGTTTAAAGTCACTTTATTTTATGTTTTCTCTCAATATTTTATTGAACAATAGCTAATTTATTCAATAAATGTCCATTTTATTCAAGATATCATTTGTATGGATCATATGATTTTTAGTATATTGTTATACAATTAAAAAATGTCATTAAGGTTTATTTATTTTATTGTATAATATTCTACTTGAAATAAAAACAGACTGACACTCCGATCGATAAGAAAAGTAGCTTCTTTAACGAGGGAAATTATTAAGGGTGTAGATGAGCGATGCTGTACATCTATTTTCATAAAAAAAAATTATTCTTTTCATTTTCTTCTCCTTTCAGTTTTTTTTTTTTTTTTTTTTCTTTTTTTCAATTCAACCGACCTCGGCACTGAGATTTCATTGTTTTCCGTTCCCTTTCTTTTTCCTTGGTATCAATGTTTTGTTTTCTTACACAAGGAAGCCTTCATAGAAATTGTGTGAATTCTTTACGCACGAGTGTCTTGTGATTCTCCGTTTGCCGTTATTGAGACAGTGTTGATGTGCGTCCTGTCATCCAACCACATTTAAGTTATTGCCTTCTTTTGTGATTAGCTTGTTTTGATGGTAACGAGGTGTCCGTTCGATCCAAATCGATCATTTCCCACCCAACGCAGGGCCTGACCTCACATTCATCTGCATAGAGATGTGTACTATTTCCCTATGCACTCTACAAGTAGACTTACAAACTTGCAAAAATAGAACACAAATCAAAGGTTAAAATGTCGAAATAAATGAAACGGAATTCATCCATCTGCTGAAAGGCAATTTAAAGATCACCTCTTGAAAGACGATTCTCATAGATATTTCGTTCTTCATTTAAGTACTTCACATATTCTTCTTTTTAACTTAAGCCATATTTTCCCTCACGTAATTCCTTACTCCCTGTTTAAATGTATGACATATCAAACAAATATAGATAATAAAGTTCTTAAAATGTTTTTGTTCCAGTTAATTCACAGATTATTTCTATCACGTCAATAGTCGATGAATATTATATAATCCTGTACAATATTAAATCCAGTAAGGTCAAACTTCCAAAACGACAAACCTAAATATTAACCTTAACATTGTGGAGGTGTATTAAAGGAGTAGATATTTATGAGCAATGATGTACATCTATTTTCATAAAAAAAATTATTCGTTTCATTTTCTTCTCCTTTCATTTTTTTAATTTTCTTTTTTCAATTCAGCCGACCTTAACACTCAGATTTCATTGTTTTCCGTTAATTTGTCCTTTTATAGTAATTCGAAGATTCACTTTTCCCAGAATGAAAAGTCTGTCGTTATTTATTTCAGAGCAGAAGATATTTATGGCTTATATTCAAGACAATACAAATCAGTAAGTGTCTATTAATTGTTCTATGGTACTCTGTATTATGACATTTTATTTCAAGTTTTCTTTTACAAATACAGATTTAGTATAGAAAACTTACGTCGTCTAACACTGGCTTTACCACGTACAATATGCGTATGGTGCGATTACCTGGAAATGACTCCGTTATGTGCTGAGTAGGCAACTTCAGTCCAGATCGAAAAACGTCTACATAGCATTTGTTGAGTAAAAAATTAATCTGAACTCAGAAGCAGAATACCACGAATACATTAGCCACATACTGAGAACACAATGACGCACGAATAGACAAGACGGTCGACTAGACATGCCCACACGATTAGCGTAAAGCATATCGGAGGAGGAAATTGTATCAGCAATAAGAGTTGTAAACCTGAATGAAGATTTTTTTTGCGTTTTGCTAATGCCCTCAGAAAATCATGAATCCATATTTTCTCTTCTCAACTAAGAGTTAACATTT
Organism: Sepioteuthis lessoniana; assembly: GCA_963585895.1. Lineage (NCBI taxonomy): Eukaryota > Metazoa > Mollusca > Cephalopoda > Myopsida > Loliginidae > Sepioteuthis > Sepioteuthis lessoniana. The sequence continues at coordinate 51,589,808 of OY757914.1, forward strand.
GGACAGGCTTGGTGCTTTTATTTTGGTTAGGCAACCAATCTGGTTGAAGGAAAACCCTAAATTCAAACCAAATTTGCTCTGCTAAAAAAATCCCATGTTAAATCTTGCCCGTGGTTGATAGACGTATCAATCTGGGTAAAAGCCCAGTTCAAGATACAATATGAAAGTACCATCCAAATAATGTCTATGAGGTGTGATAAAAATTATCAAGACAGAATTTACAATTAATAAAAGCTTTGACATATGAAATTTAAAATTGAAGGTGCTCGTGGTGTTATGGTTATCATCGTAGGAAATGACACGGCGACACGAGTTCAAATCCTGGACGAGACTGATTGCATTTCACATAGCACTAATACCCTTGAGAAAGGTATGAATCCAATTATTCTCCCTCCATCTATGGGTAAATAGTAGGGAGGACTGAGTTCTTCAGCCTTGGTGAGGCAAATAGTCTAGGATAAGGAAAACTCTAAATTCAAACCTGTTAAACTCCGCTTAAAAATTGACCTTGTGTCATATCCTGCCCGAACGGTAAATATGTATGAAATTTAAAGGCTGTGTAATATATGATGTTTGTGATATAAGTCATATAAGTGAGTCTTTCCCAACATTTTCACTCCACTTTTTTTTATCGGCAGGTCCAATATAATTTTGGTCGGCGGTTTTGAGCTAAATGCAGGATGTATATCAGAATAAGTGTTTCTGAGGTACTTTGACCGATCGAAAATTCCCTCAAATAAGCAGACTAAATTTCAAGCAGAATATTCAGTATTTGAATGAATAGAATTAACAATGGAATACTTTATGTTTAATACGTGCTGTGTTTTATCTTGTTTTTCACAACCATCAAGTCGGACATCGTCATCATCATCAACAGAGCAACAGCCGATCCTGTAAGTGTGAATCATTAGACCACGCAGACAGCCGTCATTGGTGCCAACTTTGAACCAGGGTTCAACAAGTGCATGCTAAATGATTATAAATATTCTAACAAATTGCCCAAATTCTTCGAATATCTTGTGATGTAGTAAAACTAATACCAATACATCACCTCTGATTCAAAGCGAGAGCAAAGACATGTAAAAGTATCAAAGAGTGACATTCAGAAGTAGAAATTATTAAAAATAAATAAGTTATAATTCTTGATACACAAAAAAATTAGAGTAATAAGTTGCATTCAGAAGTTTGGTTGGTGGGTGGGTGGGTTCGCATATCAACCTTTGTAGGTTATTTGACGCCAAATCCATTTTTATGCAAGTAGTTAGTTCCATTTCAAATAATTCAGTTTAGCATGAGCACACAGTTTAATTCTCAGAAACATTTCTATTTCAAGCTATTCAATTTAGTCAAACAGTTTTAATTAAAACACATCAGTTCAGCAGAAGTACGCAGTTTCGATGTCAAAACAGTTCTACTTGAAGCAAATCAGTTTAGCTTAAGTATACAGTTTAATTGTCATAAATATTTCTATTTCAAGCGATTCTTTTTAGTCAGACAGTTTTAATTCAAATAAATCAGTTCAGCATAAGTATGCAGTTTAGTTCTATTTAAATCCATGTTTACACAAATAATCATTTCTACTTAGAACAATTCAATTTAGCATCAGTACACAGTTTCATTGTAAAAAAAAAATCTATTTCAGGCTATTCAGTTTATTCTAACAGTTCTAATTCAGCCAATTCAGTTTAGTGTAAGCATGTAAAAAGAAATTGTATATTAAACAATTTCGTTTGGTATAAATACAGTTTCATTGTCAAAATCAGTTCCATTTCAAACAATTCAATTTAGTATAAGTATGTAGTTAAGTTATATTTAACCCATATATAGGGCCCTACCAGGTGCTACCATTAGGGGCCAGAATAGACCTGGGAGCAATGGCAATGAAGGGATCGTCGGCATTCCCCAAAGCGTCAGTATCACTGGACCTCACCATTACATTATTTAGTGTCATATACAGGAAACTCGTTGAGGGGAGTCTTTCCTTTACATTCAGACGAGAATCCAAGGAAGATAGTTATTTAATTTTTATGGCATATCAACCTTATTTAAAGCCAAATCCATTCTTATGCAAGAAGTTCTTTTCTATTTCAAACAATTCTGTTTAGCATGGGTACACAGTTTAATTGTCCAAAACATTGCTAATTTAAGCTATTCAGTTTATTCAAACAGTTCTAATTCAGCCAATTCAGCCAATTCAGTGTAGTATTAGTATAGATTTTGTTTGCATGCAGTTAAAAGTCAAAACAATTTTATATTAAATAATTCAGTTTAGCATAAGTACAATTTCAATGTTAAAAACAGTTGGTTCTTTGGTTTTTATGGCATATCAACCTTTGTAGGTTATTTAATGCCAAATCCATTTTTATATAAATAGACAGTTCTATTTTTTAAAAATCAGTTTAGTATGAGTACAAAGTTTCATTGTCAAAAATATTTCTATTTCAAGCTATTCAGTTTTGTCATACATTTCTAATTCATACAATTCAATTTAGTATAAGCATAGATTTTATTTACATAGATTTTTGTTTAAATCTCAAAACAATTCTATATTAAAGAATTCGGTTTAGCATAGGTACAGTTTCAATGTCAAAAACAGCCCCATTTCAAACAATTCAATTTAGCACAGGTACGCAATTTAAATGTAGGTACACAATTTAATTGTTAAAGCATTTCTATTTCAAGCTATTCAATTTAGTCAAACAGTTCTATTTCAAACAATTCAGTTTAGCATAAATACGCAGTTTAAATGCAAAAAACAGTAATCCCAAATCACAGTTTCGTTCTATTTAACCCATTGATAGGACCCTCATCAGGTGCTACCACTCCGGGCCAGAGTAGACCTGGGAGTGATGCCAATGAAAGGGTACCCCGCATTCCACGAAACTCCAACATTGCTGGAACCTCACCATCAGATTTTTTAGTGTCATATACAGGACACTCAATGGGAGGGGGGCTTACCCCTCTGCAAAGAAGCAGTCAGTGTATTCTTCAGCCCCAGTCGACTCGGCAACCAAGGAAGAGTTTTTATAAGATATCAACGGTAGTCATAAGGATCGAATATACAAAAGCAAGAGTGAGAAATGGTGTGGGTGCAACAGAAATAAATGCGTTCCTATTTATTTATTTGAAAAGTATATAACATTTATTTACCTTGGATAACTTATGTGTTGTGTCCAACTTATGCAATGGGCCAACAGCTTCGATGTATATGTATAAAAGGCCAATAAGGGATATGATCCATTGAAAGGGAATATCCACAAACGGAACAACCACATATTTTCTTGCTTTTCTACTACCTTTTTCTTGTTCAGTGACACTTATGAAACCTCCAAGGAATTGGTCGAAAAGAAAAATCTCGCAAGCAAAGCAGATAATCTTGAATGATATATTAATATGAGATCAAAGTACCACTGATACACCACTTTTTTGGAATATGTACAGCGCCTATAAAAATGTACTGTATTCATACTACACAACCGACACATTTAATCATAAGTAAGTTGAAATACATCTTCATGGTGTTTCAATTTTAATTTCCGTCTTGGTAGGATATTTTGAAAACTTTCATCTCCAGAATAAGCATTCAAAACTTTCTTTTTATCTTCCTCTTTGTATATCTATATGTAGACGGCTTTCCGACAAAAATAACATTTCTCTGCAGGTATATATCGATATCATTTATACAAAAGGATGCAATGAAGTCACCTTAATATCAAAATTACTATCATCAGACGAAAACGTTCATATCTGTTTTATCAAACTGCTCCGGATGAATTGGATCCGACATAAGGTCATTTTTTTAGCAAATCATAACTGGTTTGAATTCAACGTTTCCTTCTCTTACAGTGGTTGCCAAACGAATGTCAAGAGCCCAGTCAGCTAACTATCTATCCATAGCTGGAAGGGGAACAGTTGAATTTATACCTTTCCCGAAAATATTAGTGCTATGTAAAATGAAAACAGCCTGATGCAGCTTTTGAGCTCATATTGCTGTGTCCATTTTTCAATGATGCTAATATATATATATATATATATATATATATATATATATATATATATATATATATATATATATATAGTGCTAACTCTATGAAATAAAATACTGCACAGTCCAAAAAGAATAAATAATAACCTTCCCAACTCAGAATTATCAAGTTTACAATGATTTGAAGATTAGGTAAATGTTGGTAATGATGCTTTGTTAAACATTGTTTGATATTGTTAAACTTAAAGTTTTGATTTATATATATATATATATATATATATATATATATATATATATATATATATATATATACATGGTAAGAACAAATTCAGTCAACACTTTGAACAAAATTTATGAGATTTTTAGAGCAGGTGTTTTCGGTTGTTTCTTTGTATCCTCTGTGCAATCCTGTGTCTTAAATGACGATATCCGGGGAATGGAAAGAGCGATGACTATGTAGGGATAATCCGAGTGAACCAATGGCGATAGATAGAAATTGTTTATCGTACACTAAATCGCTACCTTTAACGGTTTCAAGCTGAAAACTAATAAAGAAAAATCAAAATTGAGGTAATCAAGCATGACACATAATCATGAGGATAGTCCAGAGGAATGAACTTGGATATAGCATGAAAAGGCGTCAGTACAGTGGAATGTTAAGCCTCTAATTAAATTCACCACTGTGAATAATAATAATAATAATAATAATAATAATAATAATAATAATAATAATAATAATAATAATAATACCTGGGCTGAACCCCTCGTTAGATATTCGGGACACTTTTTAAAGTGGGCCAGAGAAGAACTTCAGTAAATGGTCCAAAGAAGAAAACTAATGTCCATGCAAAAGGTTTTACATCCCAGAGACGACGTTGACAGACTATATGTACTGGCCACTCTAATACACGCAATTACAAAATACAGTTAGAACATTTTCATGAGAAAATGTGCGATGCTGGTAATGAGCAGGGACTGGAGGACGAAGAAGTAATGAAAAGTAGCAAACGACATCTGACTGACCGAATGGAACTACCAAATCATGACAAGATTAGAACCCTCTGAGAAAAGGAAACCTACAAATAACTGGACATCTTGGAGGCTGACACTATCAGACAAGTGGAAATGAAATAAAAAAATTCAAAAAGAATATCTCAAGAGAACTAGAAAGCTATTCGAGACAAAACTATATAGCAGAAACATTATCAAAGGAATAAATATCTGGGCTGTACCCGTCGTTAAATATTCAGGACACTTTTTGAAGTGGACTAGAGAAGAACGTTTTAGCAAATGGACCAAAAACAAGAAAACAAATGACCATCCATAAAGCATTACATCCCAGAGACGACGTTGAGAGACTCTGTGTACCAAGAAAGGAGGGAGTAAGAGAAACTGCCAACACTGAAGAGAGCGATAAACGACTTAAGGACTACATAGGAAAGCCCGAAGGAGGACTGCTGGCAGCCACCAGAAACGATTCTGAAAACACGATGGAAAACAGAATGATAATAACTAGGAAACAAAAATTGGAAGAAAAACAAACCTATGGGAGTTTTAAACTACAAATAAACAATATCCCACACGAGAAAACCTGGACGTGGCTAAGAATAGGAAACTTTAAGAGAGAAACATAATATCTCCAAATAGCAGCACAAAGCAATGCCATAAGAACCAATCATATCAAAGCGAGAATAAATAAGACGCAAAATAGCAAATGTATTCTTTTAGGTGATGAAGACGAACAAATCAATCACATAATAAGATTATGTACCAAATTAGTTCAGAAGGACTATAAGAGTCGACACGACTGGGTGGGCAAGGTTATCCACTAGGAGATGTGAAAGAAACTGAAATTTGACCAAATGGTATTTGCACAACGAAACATCAGTCCAAGAAAATGACACACATAAACTCCTATGGGACTTTAACTTACAGGCAAATCACCTAATCCCGGCCAGAAGACCAGATCTTACAATAATCAACAATAAAAAAAAAGAGAACTTGTAATATTTTGGACTTTACTGTCCCGGCTGACCACATAATAAAACTAAAAGAATGTGAAAAGAAGGATAAGTACCTCGACTTTGATAGTGAATTGAAAATCTATGGAACATGCAGGTGACAATTATGCCAATTGTGATTGGTACTTTTGGTACAGTAACTGAAGGATTATTAAAGGGACTGGAGGATTTGAAGGTTAGAGGACGAGTGGTGATCATCCAAACTACATCATTATTGAGAACGGCCAGAATACCGAGAAGCGTCCTGGAGAACTGAGGAGACTTGGTGTCCCTCAAACTCCAGTAAAAAACCATCAGATAAAACTGATGTGAAAAACTCTAATGAGTGAATAATAATAATAATAATAATAATAATAATAATAATAATAATAAGGGAAATCTTATAAGAGAAACGGAATCTCTCCCGATAACAGCACAAAACGCCACCAGGACCAATCATGTAAAATCAAGAACAGATAAGACGGAACAAAGCAGCAAATGTTGGTTAAGTAGTGAAAGAGAAAAAATTATTAATCACATAATAAGTGAGAGTGGCAAATTAGCTGAGAAAGCGTATAAGACTTGACACGACTGGGCGTGTAATGTGATCCACTGCGAATAGTGTAAAAAATTTCAACTTAACCATCCGAACAAATGGTATATGCAAAACCCAACCCCAATCCTGGAGAATGACACACACAAATTCCCACGGGATTTTTACATTCAAACGGATCACTACATCTCGGCCCGACGACGATACCTAATAATAACCAACAACAAAAAAAAAAAAAGAACAAGCAGAATTGTGGACTTTGCTATCCCGGCTCTCCACAGAGTAAAATTAAAAGAAAATGAAAAGAAGGATAAATACCTCGACCTAACTAAGGAACTGAAAAAAACTGTGGAACATGAAAGTGACGTTTATACCAATTATAATTGCAGCTCTTGGTACAGTCAGCAAATGATCAATAAAGGGGCTGAAAGAATTGATAATAAAAGGAGTGAAGACCATCCAAACTACTGCATTACTGAGATCGGCCACAATACTGAGAATAATTCAAGGGGCCAGAGCAGACTTATTATCACACAGACTCCAGTGAAAGACCATCAGCTAACACTGATGTGAAAAACTTGCAAGGAGCAATAATAATAATAATAATAATAATAATAATAATAATAATAAGAAGAAGAAGAAGAAGAAGAATGTTGATCGTTATATTTACAGACCTCTTCATTTTTTGTTGGTAATTTTTTAAAAGTAAATCAATATTTATTAGAAATATATCCTTATAATTTTTTAATGGTTTTTCAATGGCACTCAAATAACAGCAAAACTACTCAAGTTTCCAGCACAGACCTCAGTATTCTGACCGTAATTCTTAACTTATTATTATTATTATTATTATTTCACTAATCATAGTTTTTCCCACCAGTTTTAACTGGTGGTCTTTCACTGGTGTCTGAGTGACAACAAGTCTTCTTATTTCTCTTGTACTCATCTGGGTATTCTACCAGATCTTACTGATGCAGTGGTCTGTATGGACTCGATTCTTTTTTTAATGCCCAAATTTCTCCCTTCTCCTTATCCAAGCCTTTGAGGACTATTCTAAGTCCTTCAATTACAGTTGGTATCACCGTCATCTACATAGTCCTAAGAATTTTCTTAACTAAAGTATTGGTCTATTCTAACGTTTTTTTTTTTTTTTTTTTTTTTTTTTTTTTTTTTTTCACTCTGTGGTCCACTGGAACAGCAAAATCCATGGAATGAGAAACCATTCTTTCTTGTTAGTTAGTATTGACTTGGTTTCTGGTCGGGATTAGGTGATCCGTTTCTATCTCGCAGTCCTAGAGAATTTTATTTGGCACATTTTATCGGTCAAATTTTCTTGTACAATTCCTAGTGGATCACCTTGTCCACCCAGTCGTGTCTAGTCATGCAGTCTTTCTGTGCTAGTTTGCTGCATTCACATAATCGTTTCGTCACTATCACCCCATAATCTACACCCTCTTCTTCTTCTTCTTCTTCTTCTTCTTCTTCTTCTTCTTCTTCTTCTTCTTCTTCTTCTTCTTCTTCTTTGTAAGTTTTTCACACAAGAGTTACCTGATGGATGGTCTCAGCTTGTCTTCCGATTACTAAATCCACCAGCCCTCTGACCAAGCCTTAGGAGATTGTTCCATATGCACGAGCTACAGTTGGAACTATCTTTACTTTCATGTTCCAGAGATTTTTTTTTTTTTACTTTTCAAAGAACTTGTTTCTCCTTTCGTTTTCTGTTATCTTCATTTTGTATTCCGCTTGGAAGGCTAAGTCCACTTTTCAGCAGATTCACTCGTCTTCTGGTCAAGATTAGGTGATCTGTGTTCCTCAAAATCTCAGAGATGTTTTTGTGTCTCAATATCCAGGACGGGTTCAGTTTGTCTATATATTTGGTTGTATGGTCAAATTTAAATTCATTGCGCAATCAGCAGTAAATAATTTTCCCTTCCCAGTCATATCTAGTCTTGTACTTATTTTGCTCTAATTTGCTGCATTAGCTTATTAACGTGATTAGTCTTTAGTCCCCATCCCTACATAACGTACACTTGTTGTTCTGTTGCATACTATATATTTTCGTTTTAACTAGGCATTGTTTTGTGCCTCTGTTAATAAAGGTTCACTTTCTTTCTTTAACTTTCCCGTTTCTTAGAGATATCTAGGTTTTCTGGGGTTAGATTTCGTTATTTTGTCACTTGAAGTATCAATAGAGTTTTTTCTTCCCATCATATTTCTAGTTTTTGTTCTGTTGATTATAATACTGTCTGCGTAGTTTCTGGTGGCTGAAATTAATATTTCTTTGCTTTTTTATGTAGTCTTCAAGTCGTCCTATTGACGCATGCACATTATCTTAAAAAATGGCGAGTCTTTTTCCTCCTTTTTTCCATGACACACGTAGTCTGTCTATGCCATCTCTGGGATGCAAGCCTTTATCATCTTCCTTTCTTGTCCATTACTTTCATTATTTCATTATTATCATTATTACTGTTGTTGTTGTTGCTGCTGCTGGAGAACTAAAAAAAAATATGGAACGTGAAAGTAACGTTGATTCAAATTGTATTTGATGCGCACGGTGCAATCATTAAAGGATTGGTAAAGGGACTGGAAGAGTTTGAAATAGTGTTGTATATTGACATACGACCGAGCCGGGTTGTCAAAATAGAAAAAAGCACCAAAGTAAATAACAGATGCATCCGGTCGAGGAATATCAGAATTATAACCTTGATCGTGGATGGGTTGAATGAGTGCAATTGTGAAGACCACAAGAAGAAGGGGGCGTTGAACTATTACATAACTCGGTGAAGACAGGAAGTCAGTCAGTTTGGAGACCAGACCAGTTGGAGCCAAGGCCAGTTTGAAGGCAAAGACCAGTTGGAGACAAGATGTGGTAGAGAAAGCCAGCATCCAGCAAAGTGGGCCCTCAGGCCCCCACTTGAGCAGCACAGGAGAACGGGAAAGAAACACGGTTATGGCCAATATGTTGCAGTTCTGTTCGGTCTCCAACTCCCTTTCACACACAACCCATTCAAATAAAGTGAGAGGTATATTTCTCTAAAAGAACTGCGTCGCTCGTCTTTATTATTGAGTCGTTATGATTTATGCACACATGAGTATACAACAATAGAAAGTGGAGACCATCATAACTACTGCATTATACTGCAAATCAGAACAGTCGTTATCATTTTTGATTTACTGCATATATATATATATATATATATATATATATATATATATATATATATATACACGAAATCAAAGAAAAATCTTTAAGAATTACTCATATTTTTTAATATTTATTTCAAGTGACCCTATATTTTAAATGTTAGATCTGTATCTTCAGACAAAGACATCTCTCTCTCTCTCTCTCACTTTATCTATGTCTATCTCTCTTTTTCTCTTTCTTATATATATATATATATATATATTAAAGTTATTGTGCTATATGAGGAGATGAGAAGAGCTCTTTCATTTGGGAAATATTGAACACTAATTTTATGTTATGACGACATAACATTTTTTTAAATTATATATATATATATATATATATATATACTCCAGGGATTTTTCACTCCACGTTAGCTTATGGTTTCCACTGAGGTTGAGGGACTGCATATCTTCTCAAGTTGCGTGGACTCTTCTCAGTATTCCGATCAATCTTAATAATGCAGTATTTTTGATGGTCTCCACTTTCCATTTCCAAATCTTCCAGTCCCTTTACTCCCACATTTCAATGTTTATAATTTTCTTTGTTTTCACAAATCAGAAAAGTAATCATTTTTGTTTCACTGCATATATATATATATATATATATATATATGTATATATACGAAATCAAAGAAAAATCTTTTTAGAATTACTCATACTTTTTAATATTCATTTCAGGAGACCCTATATTTTTAAATGATAGATCTGCATCTTCAGAAAAAGAAAAAAATCTCTCTCTCTCTCTCTCTCTCTCTCTCTCTCTCTCTCTTTCTTTCTTTCTTTCTTTCTCTCTCTTTCTTTATATATATATATATATATATATATATATATATAATGCAGTAGTTTTGATGGTCTCCACTTCCTATTTACAACTCTTACAGTCCCTTTACTCCCCCATTTCAATGTTTATAATTTTCTTTGTTTTCGTAAATCAGAAAAAAATATATATATATGCAGTGAATCCAAAATGATTACGACTATTCTGATTTGTGAAAACAAAGAAAATTATAAGCATTGAAATGTGGGAGTATTTTATCAAATGTCAAATAGCTTGTGTTGCAAATTCCAAGTATGCAAAATCGTGCCAGAAAAAAAAATGAAAATTGATTTTATCACTCTGCATATAGTTATTTTTTGGTTACTCTCTCTCATTGCTTCTCTCTCTCTCCTCTCTCTCTCTCTCTCTCTCTCTCTCTCTCTCTCTCTGTATGTACCCGTGTGTGTGTGCGTTCAGAGTTACGGATAATTTAATGCTTTGTATCCATAATTCAGTAGTTCATAGATTAATGGTGCAAATATACAGCAACTGATTTTTGCTTTTATCTACGTATCTCACTCTCTATATTGACTTATATATTTAGTTTACGACACTAGCATGCTTATTTTGGCTCGGTTAAAACATTGTGCATCTTTGATAGGTGAACCATTTAACATTGACGAAGAACTCATTTTATAAACATAAAAAATATACGTAGGTGGACTGAAATGTTTATAGATTGTTTATGAAGTAGTTATGCTCGAGCTGTGGAATCTTGCATGTACTGATTTCAACTGTTCTTATTGATAATGGCATTGTTTTATTCCACGTAAAAGGACATATTTTTGTTAAAAGAATACTTAAGTAACTTGTGGTGGTTTTACTTAAATATAACCAAAATGTTGCATAGTGGTGTTATCATGAGGCTGCAGAAAAAGGGTTTAGACGACAGGTATATTCATGCTGATACAGTAGCAACATTGAGGATAACGAACCAGTTTTCTCAACAATGATATCAACACCAAACACCAAGGAAAACTGACGTAAGAGATTTTGTTTCATCAGAACAATTCAGTACACACGTTCTTGGTTTCAATCGGTGTATGCCTGAGGATTTGAAACGGTTGATCAAACTCCCTATTAACTTTATTTAGCCCCATCTGAATATCATCATCTAAAAATATCTTTACTGATAGTCTCCCGAAAGGCCACACCGATTGAAGATGTTTGTGACCGCAAGAGGGCCTATGTTGAAAAATAAACCCTATTTGGTCGCATTTCATGAGATTATCGTTGTTCGTCTATGAAGTTTTGAATCTACCTTTGTATGTCATATATACGCTATAATCAATACTTTTGAAAAGATTTTCATCCATTTTTTAACAAATCTTTTACTGGCTTACTTCAATTGCAATTTATTTCAATGATTATACAACCACGGTGAAGAACAGAACGCGTTTGAAATAACAATATCATCACGGTGAGATGTGATCTTACTTAACTTGTTTCCTCAGGAATGTCTGATAAACGCTCATTTATCTGTACACTTGGTGCAATGAGGAGTCATTACTCTTTGTATTATTTAATTCTTAAGAGTTTTTAAGATTAGTGTAAGCTGCTGGGCTTTCACTGAAGTCTGAGTGACAGCAAATCTCCTCAGATCTCCTGGACTCTTCTCAATATTTTGGACGACCTCAGCAATGCAGGAGTTTGGATGGTCCTCTTACTTTATCAAACCCTCGGTGACTGTACCAAGAGTACCAATTACAATAGGTATAATCGTCACTTTCATGTTCCACATTTTTTTTATCCTTGGCAATCTCAAGGTATTTATCCTTCTTTTCACTTTCTTTCAGTTTTACTCAGTGGTCAGTCGGGACAGCAAAGTCCACAATTTTAAGGTGTAGTCGTCTGACCAAGATTAGGTGATCCGTTTCTAAAACATCTCCCAGTGGATCACCTTGCCCACCCAGTTGTTTCTAATCTTATAATCTTTCTGTGCTTATATGCTGCTTTCGTTTAGCCACTACAGATTTTCTCGAGAGAGATGTTCCTTAATAGTCGCATAAAACGTCCATTGAAATGTTTTTTTTTCCATTTTTGTTTTATGGTTATTGTCATTTTGTTAATCTTTGTGGTATCAGTATTGTTTCTGTTTGCTGTAATCAGTCATCCTCCGCGGTTTTCTCTGTAGTCTTCAAGTCGTGGTATTGATGCGTCAACGCTGTCCTCAACCCTGGCAAAACCTCTTCCTCCTTTTCTTGACGCTTAGAGTTTGTCAACGCCATCTCTGAGATATAAGGTTTTATGTATGATCATTAGCTTTCTTGTTCTCTGTTCCATTTGTGTAATTTCTTCTCTGGTCCACTTTAAGAATTGTCCCGAATATTTTACCAGTTGAACAGCCCTTTGATAAGTTTTCTGCTATTTAGTTTTGCCTCAAGTCGCTTTCTAGTTCTTATTTTTCTTATTTCTTTTTTTTTCTCCTCCTATTGCTTGATGGTGTCAGCAACCAATATTCCCAAGTTTTTGTAGCTTTCGTTTTTTCCTTGCGTGCAATTTTTTGGGGTGGGGGGATTTCAGTAGTTCCATTCCGTCCGTCAGGTGTCATTTCCCGCTTTTCATTATTTCATGGCGTAATTTTCTATGTCAAATTCCATCCCTACAACTTGACTGTACATTCTAACTTCGTGTAAGAGTTTCCAATTCCTTTTCATTTATTGCAAATAGTTTGATGTAATCCATGTACATCAAGTGGTTGATCTTTTCCAGCGATTTACTAAGTTTGTAATCGGCTTTGCAATATCTAAGTATGTGGTTGAGTGGCATCATTGCTATTATAAATAGTAATGGTGATGGGGCGTTTCCTTGAAATATACCTCTTTGGATTTTCGCTTCAACAATGCATTTCCCTCTCATTGTCAATTTCTCTCTCAAGGTTTTCATGGTTTTCTCGATAAAGTTTTTACTTCATCTGATATTTTGTACATTTTGAGACAGTTTATTATCTAGCTTAGTGGGACAATTATATGCTTTTTTTCCTAGTCAATCCAGGCCATAGTTAGATATTTCCATCTTGTCTTGGTCTCATTGAGAATGTACTTATCAAAGTAGAGTAGCTTTCCTGTGCCACTGGATCCATTACAACATCCTTTCTGTTCTGCACTGAACAATCCACGGCTAGAAAGCGAGTAACTAATCTCTTCCCTTATTTTTGTCGTTAGTATTTTCCACATAATAGGTAGACAGGTTATGGATCTTTAGTTAGTTGGGGCGTTTCTTTTCAGAGGGACGTTTGGGATTAATGTGTTTTTTTTTTTCTTTGGTCATCCATTTGCGTACGTGTCATTCTTGTAATCATCTGTTCTTTGCGAGTACTTGTATGTCATGAATGGATGTGCATTTCTTGAACCATAATCCATATATTCCATCATGGCCTGGCGTTTTCTTATTTGACATTTTTAATGTTGTTCCGAGAGAATCCATATGTACTTTCATTTTCAGTCCTACTTCAAGTCCTTCTAACTCTTTTGCCATGCTACTAATCCATTCGGCTTTTTTGTTATGTTGTCTTAGTTGCCATAATTTTCTCACCAAAAACTGCATGCATTGGAAGTTGAACCATTTTTAGGTTTCGTGCCTTTTCCCCTTATTTGTTGGTAGATTTTATTTCGTTCTTTTGGAATATCCTGTTTTGTCTATGTTATACCCTTTGTCGGTATCTTTTAACCTTCCTTCTTTTCACCAGGATTTTCCTTTAGTTGTATTTTAATTTTTCTTGTGTTGCTGTTTCCTTTTTGTCCCAATATCGCATTTTTCTTTGTTTTATCATTTTTGCTTTTTTTTGTAGATTTCATATCTGCGTTTCCAATCAAATTTCCAATCCAGAGATTGATTTTTTTTTCTCTGAAATCCCGATTTTCTGACAAATTATCTTCACTTTCATGGATTAGTTCATTTAATTCGGTTATGCTTTTGTTGATATATATATATATATATATATATATATATATATATATATATATATATATATATATATATATATTATTATTATTATTATTTTATTTGTTTTTTTCCGTTTCCGTCTTGAATGTTCTCTATTCTTAGTGATTGAAAAGTAGTCCTTTTTCCATTCATAATTCCCTTTAAGGTTTCTAATTTATTTTTTGTTCTTGTGTTAGTGTTTGCTCTGAGTTGTTTTGGTGTGTGACGTTTCCATTTTCAGAAGTTAACGATTCATTTCGGTTAGACTGTTCTTCTTTGTCAATGCTTGGTGTGTCTGGTATTGTATAATTGTCTTATTCATTTTCTTTTGGCGTATTTCAAAGTCAGAAAACCAACCTTTCTTTATTATCATCCTAATTTGGTCAGTGAGTATTTGGCTTGTTGTTTTAAAACTTACGTATTCTTGCAGATCCTTACAATTTTTTTCCTAAGACATCACTCAATAAGTACCGAGAGTGACACATAGATGACACCAGTAATAAAAGTCGATATTCTTTTATCAAGCACGAACCTTCAAATAGCATGTGTCAAAATCTGAGCCCAATCGGATAATTAGTTTACAAATTACAGTTATTTAAGTGAAGCTACTGTTGCAAATTTTCAAAGCCATGGAAAAATCTGAAATTAGCATGTTGATAAAACATAACAATGACTTGATATGTGTTATTCGGACTCTTCTCCGTCGGAAACAACGGTTAAGAGGTGATATGTTAACTTTAAATGTGGTCGTACGGACACAAATGATGCCGAACGGTCAGATTCCAAAATTCGGCAGTTGTCCTGGAAAACACCAAAAAACTCCACAAACTCGTTTTGGCCGATTGTAAATTGAAGTTGCGTGAGATACAGAGGTTTGGAAGATATCAGAAGGCAGTGTATTCACCATTTTACATGAACATTTGTCAATGCAGCGTTTCCACAAAGTCGATCAAAAACAACAACGCATCGACTATTCGGAGCTTTGTTTGCAACTGTTTCAACGCAATAAAAATAATTTTTTGCGTAAATATGTGACAATAGATAAAGCATGGATCAACCATTTCACTCTGGAGTCAAATCAGCTGTCAGCTGAGTGGACAGCAGCATGTGAAAGCTGTCCAAAGTGACCAAAGGCGTAAATATTAGCAGGCAAGTTTTTGGCCTCCATATTTTGGGATACGCAAGGTATTTTATCCATCGATTATCTTGAGAAACCATCAATAGCGAATATTATATAGCATCACTGTTACGTTTGGAGGAAGAAATCACAAAAATAGGCTACAAATGAAGGAAAATGTGCTCTTTCACCAAGACAATTTCACAAGTCGATAACAATGATGGCAAAACTACATGAACTGCCTTTCAAACTGTTTCCGCACCCACCCCATTCTCCAGATTTGGTCCCCAGTGACTACTGGCTGTTTTCAGACCTCAAAAGAACCTTCTTGGGAAAGAGATATGACTCCAATAAATAAGTGATATCGGAAACCAAAACATAACTTGAGGTCAAAGACAAATAGTTCGGCAAAAAAGGCATCGAATTGTTAGAGTAGCGTTGGAATCAGTGTATTACCCTAGAAAAATACTTTGATGATGAATAAAATCAAAATTTACGAAAAATTGTTTTGATAGTTAAACCTGGGACTTATTGAGTGTAGATTGCTCCTAAAATAGCAGTGCAGGGCAAGTTTTTGGTCATCTCTTGTCTGTGTTTTGTGTTAGCGTCTCTGATTTGTGTGGTTATTTAGTTCATACATACAATAAAAACTAAACAAAACAAGTACGATGGCTAGATTAGCCTCATCATTAGTCACCATTCTTGTAGATGAGTAACAGGAGTTTCCTGACTGAAATGTTTGATCATGGCCGTTGACTGGTCGGGTTCATCCACCCAGTAGCTGGTGATTAACGGCTTGGCCCAGCGATTACTTCATCCACCATAGTTCACATCCACCATACTGATTTCCTTGGTTTCTGATAGAAAACCCTCCCCAACAATTCTTTTTTAACGTAAAGTCCAACTACTTGATCTTTTAACAAAAACACCACAGTTATATTAGCAAATAAACTCAAAATTAGCAAAAAATACTACATAATTCCAACAAAAGCAAGAAAACTAAAAACAAATACAAAAATTGAAAGTTTATACACAAAAAGAAATTAAACACCGATGTGACTGCTTACAATATTTCAGCGAAACCAAAATAAGCTGTTGTACTAGGTTTTTTTTTCCGATTTCACTCAATAGTAAAGCTGTTTAGTTTTGCTTTTTGTTTTTTTCTCCTTTCTAGCATATCTTAGACTCAAAAGCAAGTTGTATCCGATTATTATTATCATAATTATTAATTTTATCAATTCTTCTGACTGCATGTTTCTACGTTATTAGTATAGGGGTTTACATATTTATTGGTGCATTGAAAACATTATGAAATGATTTGAATGTACTAAATCTTTTGAATAACTATCGAAAGAATAAGCTTCATGACAGCGGAGATAAAAGCAAAAAAACGTATTTTTGGTAAAAATCTTGAATACATAAAAGTCTCGTTATTTTATACTCAAGACTCATTAAAATCTTGAAAATATTCTAAAAACAAAAAAAATTGTCTGTATACATATTTTCATCTAAAATAAAAATTTAAGAAATATTCAGTTTCATGAACACAAAGAAACGTATGCCTACCAAATTACAGTCTCTCTTTGATGTTTTTTTTCCAGTTTCTAATGTTGTTGTATGAGACAATAGTTATTAGGAACGAGTAATATTAACATAGTTATCTTTGAAGTAAATCTGGGTACTCATTTACGCTCTATACTGGTATACCCTTCATTACCTTAGACAAAACATGCACCAGACATCGAACTCAGACATTTAGATACCAAATTCCAAGTATATATTTATTTTCATGAACCCTAATCTTGCAAATGGGTTAGTCTTTAAGTAGGGTGTATTATTATTATTATTATTATTATTATTATTATTATTATTATTATTATTATTATTATTTACTCATTAGAGCTTTTCACCTCAGCATTAGCTGATGGTCTTTCACTGGAGAATGAGTGACAGCAAGTCTCCTCAAGTCTCCAGGACTCTTCTCAGTATTCTGGCCTTTCTCAATAATGCTGTTCTTTGGATGGTCTCCACTCGGCCGCCAACTTCCAAATCCCCCAGTCCCTTTAATAATCCTTTAGTTACCGTACCAAACAGACCAATCACAATTGGTATAATTGTCACCTTCATGTTCCATAGCTTTTTTCAATCCTATAGCAAGGTCAAGGTACTCATCTCTCTTTTCACATTATTTCAGTTTTATTCTGTGGTCAGCCGGGACAGCAAAGTCGACAATTTTGCAGATTTTCTTTTTTTGTAGTTGATTATTATAAGGTCTGGTCTTCTGGCCGAGAGTAGGTGATCCGTTTGTATGTTAAAGTCCAATAGGAGTTTGTGTGTGTCATTTTCTAGGACAGGTGCTGGGTTGTGCATATACCATTTATTGGCATGATTAATTTTAAATTTCTTGCACATTTCCCAGTGGATCACCTTGCCAACCCAGTCGTGTCTAGCCTTGTACTCCTTCTGTGCCAATTTGCTGCATCTGCTTATTATGTGATTCATGGTTTCATCTGTCACTGCATAGCCTAGATTTGCTGTTTTGTTGCGTCTTATCTATCCTCGCCTTGATATGATTGGTTCTTATGGCGCTTTTTTGTGCTGCCATCAGAAGAGATTCTATTTCTCTCTTAATGTTTCTTTTCCTCAGCCATGTCCAGGTTTTTTTCGTACGAGATGTTGTTTTTTAGTCGTTTAAAACGCCCATAGAGTTGTTTTTCTTCCCGTTTGTTTCCTAGATATTGTCACTCTGCAATCTATCGTGTTGTCAGTAATGTTTCTGATGGCCGTAATGAGTCCGCGTTCGCGTTTTTCTATGTAGTCTTCGAGTCGTGGCGATGTATTATTACTCTTTTCAATTTCTTTCACACCAGAGTTAGCCGATGGTTTTTCACTGGAATATGAGTGACAACAAATTTCCTTTAGGCCCCAAGACTCCTCTTAGTAATCTGGTCGATCTCAAAAAACCTGTAGTTTGGATGGTTTCCGCTTATCGTTTATTTCCAAGTTTTCCAGTCCCAGTACCAATTTTTTGGTGACTGTACCAAGAGCACCAATTACGATTAGTATCTACGTCATTTTCCTGTTCCACATTTTTTCAGTTCTCAAGCAGGGTCCAGATACTTATTCCTCTTTTCGCTTACTTTAAATTTCATATTCTTATTTTTATTCCTTGAGAGTATTTCATATCAGTGTTTGCTCTTCTCAGTATTCTTACCGATTTCAGCAAAGCTGAATTTTGGATTTTTCTACTTGCCCTGTTATTTCTATGTCCACCAGTCCTTTTACCAATCCTTTGTTGACTGTACCAAAAGCAACAATTACAATTGGTATAAAAGTTACTTTTATATTCCATAGTTTTTTTCAATTATTTAGCAAGATCCAGATACTTATCTTTCTTTTCACTTTCTTTGAATTTTACTATGTAGTCATCTGCGACAGTGTGAGATGTCACTTTTTAGTCTCTTAAAGCGTCCAGAAAATTGTTTTTGTCCTACTTTTGTTTTCTTATTTCTGTTCAGCTGATCCTTGTGTCGTCAATATTGTTTCTGGTGGCTGTTACCAGTCTTCAACCTTGCTTTTCTATGTCATCTTTCATGTGTCCACGCTGTTTCCAATGCTGATAATCCTCTTCCTCCTTCTTTTCCTGATACATATAATCTGTCAACGTCTTGTACTCCTTTCAGAGTTTTTCACACCAACGTTACCTGATGATTTCTTACTGGATTTTAAGTGACTACAAGTCTCTTGGTGTCTCCAGGATTTTCTTCTATTATCAATATTAGAAGTAGTAGTACTAGTAGTATTCTTAATAGTATTTGTATATTTTATGAACAAAGAAAGCTTATTTAAACGTAATCTGAAAAACAAAAAAGATTACAATCAATCCAATATTAATTTCATTGCATACAAATATCTATTCAATTGAGACATGTGCGTTAAGGAATAAAATGTTTGAATTTTTCCACTTTGATATGCGTAATTTTAGAGGTTAAATGCTTATATAAGCTCAATTTCTTTTATTCCTATGTTGTCGTCTATGCGTTTGACTTTGAGTGTTAAGATTATAGTTTCGGTGTTTAATGCTCTCGTGATTCGATCACCTAGGTACAAATCCAACATTCCTCTTAAAGGCTACCTGCTTCTTTTGAGAAGCTGATTCAATCAAATCATGCGTGACATGTCTTTCAAAACTAGAAAAAGTTGCAAGTTCTAGCTTTAGAACCAGATTTACTTCATCTCTCATAAACTTTTTACACAACTAATTTTCAATTTTTTTTATTCATTTATTTGTTTAAGTTCAAAGAGAATGGCTTTTCTTACAAAGCATGTTGACATTTTTAACGAAAATCTTTAATGTTTTTTAGTCTTGTACTCTTAATCTAGTTTTTTTTTAAATGAGACAGCATATTTCTTTACAATCTGAATGAGATACTTTCGCTGTTAAAACATTAGGCATCGTATTTTACATCATATAATGTTATCGAGCTTTATTTGACACTCATGTTCAAAGGTTAACTTCAACATTTACGAATCCCATATTAAAACTTTGAAAAAAAATCTTTATCTGGTGCAACATTACAAGTTTGTTAATATAGTAAACTTTGTAAGTTTGTTAATATAGTGAAATTGTAAGTAATAAAATCATGTTTCTAACTACAAGGAAAGCATATTCAAACATAATCGGTAAAACAACCATCTTTTAAAAAAATTAATATCAATTTAGTATTAAATTCATTACGTATACATTTCTTATGATGATATTTTTAGATAATGTTTTTCGAGCTTCAATATTTGTGTTCGTTAAAACGTCAGTTAATGATTCTTCAGAACATTGTGGCTCTTAAATAAGGGAAATTATTAGATTGAATACCAACATTTAAAAAAACTGCATTTACGATTATATATATGTCACATGGACTATTAAATAAAAGAAAATCATTTTAGTCCTTGCGAATTTTTCCGACCAGCTCTCACAAGAAGTTTTCGTTGAAGTCTGAGATTTCAAGGATTCTTCTAATTAAATAAGGTAATTTTAGCAATGTTGTGGTCTGAATGGTCAAAATTTTACCTCTGATAACCGTATCTCCAAGTCCCTTTTCTAAGATTTTGGAGAGTGTTTCCAAAGCTCTGATATCACCGACACTAAAATAGTCCACAACTTTTTCAGCTTTCTGGAAAAGTCCAGATATTTGTCTGGTTTTTCACTGTGTGAGATAAGGTAACGAAAAAATCCACCCGAGAGCTTTTTTTTCTTCTGGTTAATTAAGATGAGGTTTGGTCCTCTGCTCTCGATTAGGTTATCCGTTTGAATCACCAAAAAAAATGATTTTATACTTTCTTATCTCTGTGAAGTTCTAGTTTTCGCTTATTCCATTGGTCACTATGTTAAAAGTGTATTATCTTCTACAAGTCCAAACGATTCACATTTCCTATTCAGTCATGATTATTGTATTTCTTTTATGTTAATTTGCTACCTTCGCTTATTATGTAATTAACTGTTTAGTCTCTATCACCACGCAGTCTATATTTGCTGTTCTGATGTGTATTATCAATTTTTACTTTGACATAAGTAGTCCTTATGGATTTATATTGTACGGGTATTAAAATAAATTCAATTTCTCTTATGTGCTGATTATTTTATTTGTATTTTTCTTTTCGTTCGTCGCTTGAAGAATCCATGTAATAGCTTTCTTTGCATTTTCGTTTTTTAGATTTTTGTATTGTTATTTTCCTGCTAGTCTTTAAGTTATTTTTCTTGATATTGTTGTCTCTGGTCGCTGTAATCAGTCTTTCTTTGTCCTTTTTAACCTTTTTTTCGGGTTCTTGAATAGTTGCATCTCCGTAATCCTAAATGCGGGAGATTCTTCTTTCTCGTTATTTCCTTTACTCATTGAATCCTATGTCATCCCTTGAGTGTACGGCTTAGTGCACCGTGGTAAATTTTATTGTTCTTTTTTAGTTTATCCATTTTATCCTAATGGCGCAGAAAAATGTCATATCTTTGTGATAACTTTTTTCGTGTAATAGTCTTAAATACTCTAAATGATTGAATAAAAATATACCTGTTCAAATTTGCAACTTCTGTGATATTAGTACCGAATCTCAGTTCACAATCACAGTGATTTTTTTCTACTTTTGAATGTTTGACCCCGAATAGCTACAACTAAAATTATAGGTCTACTAACAGGTTTTGAAATTAACACTTTAATACCCTAAAAACTAGAAATATTCGTATGATACGCAATAAAATGCCATCAAATAATATTCTAATTGGAAGTTAAACGGCAAGCATCATCACTAAAAGATAAAAAAGAATGAGAACTTTATATTAACCGTATAATTTTATGGGTATCATTTTTTTTTCTTTTCCAGTTCATTCTCATATAACTTTGAACTAAAAACAGGAAAAATGTTTAAAGACAAATCATATCGCCGAGCACACATCATACACTAACTTGAAGGGTAAATTTCAAAATGAAAAACGTAAGAGTATAACTTAAAATCTTAAAGAAATTGATTCAAATTGATTAAGATTTGAAGCAATTCTAATTCTTTTTTCAGTGAGTTATGCTTGTATTATAAGTATGTTTTTTTTTCCATTTCTATTAAAAATCAGTCATTTTTCAACAACTTATTGTTGGTTGTTTGTGTCTTATGAAATGTATTACCTTTTGGTTGATTTAATACCAAATCCTATATTTAATACCAAATCATTTATATTACAGGTATGATTTGTTGGCGAATAGGTAACAGCCTCGAACTACTGGGCTCCAATAAATTATAAAAGGTATTCAATGAATACAAATTTCTGTGACAATAAAAGATGCGATGAACTGTTTCATATTTTTTTTCCAACTAAGAACTGATTTGTCGAGACAGCAGTTTAGTCATCTAGATAATAATTAGTTTATTGCGTGTTGTAGATCTGTTCGCATGTCATCGTTCACATTTTAAATGAAAAATATAAGATTCAGACCCGACACTTTTCGATCATAACTTGTATAATATACAAAATACTCAAGATAATTCTTGTAACATTGATTCTTCTTCTTCTTCTTCTTCTTCTTCTTCTTCTTCTTCTTCTTCTTCTTCTTCTTCTTCTTCTTCTTCTTCTTCTTCTTCTTCTTCAGCAACAAAAACAATAACAACAACAATGATGATAAAAATAATATTGGATGGAATTTGGCACTGAAAAATGCGCCATGCTTAAAAAGAAATCTGGAAAACAACACATGACAAACGGAATGGAACCACCAAATGAAGAAAAAAAAAAGAACGCTCAGTGAAAAGAAATCCTACAAATACTTGGAAATATTGGATGCTGACACTATCAGATATCAGTGGAGATAAAAACACTGAAAAAGAATATCTCAGGAGAACAAGAAAGCTACTTGAGACAAAACTAAATAGCAGGAAACTTAATAAAGGGATAAATACCTGGCCTGTCCACCCTTGTAAGATACTCTTGACCATTCTTGAAGTGGGCCATAGAAGAACTTAAACAAATGGATCAGAGAATAAGATAACTAATAACCATACATAAGGACTTACATCCCAGAAATTACGTAGAGAATCTGTATGTGTCAACGAAAGAAGGAAGGTGAAGACATGTCATTGATACAACAACTCGAAGGTTACATAAAAAAGGACGACACCCTACACCAAAAATACTGAAAATACGAGGATTAACAGAATGCAGCAAATTAGCACAGAAAGAGTATGAGACTAGACACGACTGGGTGGGCAAGATGATTCAGAGCAAATTGCATAATATTGAAGTCTGACCATGCAAATAAATGCAAAGAGCCGGTCCTGAAGAATAAGATGCACCAACTCCTATGGGTTTTTGAGATACAAACAGATCATCTAATATCGGCCAGACGACCAAATCTTGTAATAATCAACGAGAACTTGCCGAATTATTGACCGGATGACCATAGATTAAAATTTAAAAAAAGTGAAAAGAAGGATGAGTACCTTGACCTTGCTAGAAAATTGAAAAAAAAATGTAGAACATGAACATGACGATTACATTAATTGTAATTGCTGCTCTCAGTACAGTCCTCAATGGATTGGTAAAAGGATGGAGATGGAAGGGTTTGGAAATAAGAGGACAAGTAAAGACCATCTAAACTACAACATTGTTAGGATCGGCCAGAATACTGATAATAGTCTTGGAGATTTCAGGCAACTTGATGTCAATCACATTTTAATGTGAAACCATTGGCTAATGCTGATGTAGAAAACTGGAATAATAATAATAATAATAATAATAATAATAATAATAATAATAATAATAATAATAGCAGCGTTAACTGAGGGAGACGATAAATTTCCCGCTGAGAAGAGGAGTCTGAACTCATAAAGTGGGTGCATTTTGAATTCCTTGGTAAACAATCAGTAATCTCATTAGTAATTAAGTCTATTATTATGGATTAATTTGCCATGTGAATTTTTGCGAGTTTATGAAATTTTTCTGGGAACTTGAAGTCTTCTTGATAGATTAAATTTGAATTATCTATAAAAGTAAAACTAAAAATTAAGACATCTGCTCTTAAGGTGCCAGACTATCTTCAAATGTAATTAGTCTCTAGCCCAAATCAAAAAGTAGTAACACAGATATAAGTGAATTTTCAAGCTAATAACTCTGATACAAAGACTGTCTAAATAGTTGTATTCGTAGAAATCCTACAGTAGAAAAACAATATCACCAATCTTGGTGTTAGACAAAATCACAAAAATTGACAAGAAAAAGGATTATGTGGACTTATACAAAGTTAAAACTTACATCTAAAGGTGTAGGTTTATATATATATATATATATATATATATATATATATATATATATATATATATATATATATATATAGTAGTTGTTCTTAATCGAGGTTAACCCGGTGTGTGTGCATATCCAGCGAATGGTTGTTCTTTAAAGAATGCCAACTTATATTTGTAAGAGGAGTACATATAATTATAATCCTTTGGATTTGGTACAGCCACATTATACTATCCATGAAAACTAATTGAACATATCCAAAGCCAAATCAACATGTGTCTTAGATAACCGATGTAAGTGTTATGATCAGCAGGTGCTACCTTGATAGCTAACATAGCATACTGCGAACGTTTGCTGTCCTATTTCAAAATACTCAGACAAAGTGAAAAGCAATAAATTAACTGAAAGACACGAAGGAAAAAATGGATAAAAGAATATAATAAAAATGAAAATCACTGTTATTTTTAAATATTTCTACAAAAAGAGATTATAGAATAAAGATGATTGAAATTTGATCCAATCGGCAAAATTTGATTTAGCATACTAAAGAATTGCAGACCAAGCTAGAATTATTTTATATGAATGTTGATATTGTGACATGGAAATACTAAAAATATGTGGACAAGTAAGTCGTGAAAGGATATCCTCGAGAAGAACACCCAACAATAATTCCAATACAAAATACTGAAAAGAAAAATAGCATAGGTTCAGTACCATAACATCAATGTTAACACAATAAGAAAGGAAAAATGAAGATTTGGTTTGGTTTCTTTGTTTAATGGCATATCAACCTTTGTACGTTATTTGATACCAACGTTATTTTCCAAGAAGAACAGTAGTGGTACTAATTAACCCATAGCTGGGAGGATAAGTGTTTCCCAAGGGTATTTGCCTGAAAGTGAACGTAATAGTGCGACTGGAGTACAAACTCGCTTACTACGAATCCGCAGTCCATCACTTTAACCATTACGCCACGAGGACACCCCGAAAAGTGAAGAGTGTGGGAAAATCTTGACTGAAAAGAAGATTACATTACCCTCTTTTAAGATTTTAGACTTGAATAAAGTCAAGGTAGAAACCGAAACAATGAATGAATTATAAAGAAATATTCCAACTGGAAATGTCACTGAGCTAAACGATCTAATTTATCCCAAAATGAAATTAGTCTGTGATAAAATCGGTGTTCTCTTAAGAAAACCGAACATAATCTGGATGGGAAATTACTCTTAAAAGACAGGAAAAGAAACTCCTAAAAAGGCGAAAGGGATATGCTGGGATGAGAAGACCAAAACAGAACAGCCAGCAAGTCTGTCTATGTGACTTGAAGAGATAGTTCAAAAGATATTTGCGAAATAAAAACACCTTGTCAGGATCAAGCAATATAAATAAAACAGGCATTCCAAAATAACTGTTAAAAATTCTGTCATCAAGTCTATGGAGAACGCTCTAGAACAATTCAACAACGGAGCCGATTAGAAAAATTAAATTTTTGAGTATAACAGGGAAAGTGTAATTATATGACAAAAATGTAGAATGAACAAATAACTTTAAGAACTTCATGAACAAAGAACTTCAAGGACTCGAAAAGGGCCCCAAGGCTGGCATACTTCAGATCTCGTTGGAAGCAACTCTCAAGAAATTATAAAATCGGAAAACACCTGACCATAATGGCATACATAGATTTTGGCTTAAATAAATCTTGTCCTTCCATGGTATATTGACACTGCAACTGAGTAAATGCCTAAAAGTAGCAAAAATACACGAACCGAAAACGAACGGAAAAGCTCTACTAATCCATAGGTATCCCCAAAAATAAACTATTCGCAGCAACTATAGCCCGATAAAATGTTTACCTCTGACGTGGAAAATCCTAATGGCTCAAATAAATGAAATACAGCGGACTAATCCCGGAAGAAACAGAAAGAATTCCACAACGAAAAAAAAAACGAAGAAATGATCTACAATATATAGATCAGTACATCCGCAAGGCGGTCAAAGCAAGGGAAAAAATGTGGTCATGGCATGGATTGACCACGCTGACAACAGAAAGTCTAATAATGTACAATATACGTACAAAAATCCGAAAATACAAAAAAATTAATCTCGAAAGCCATAAAAACAACAAAGTAGAATAAGAAGGAGTTTGATCAACCCCAGAAATAGTGATAATCCAAACAGGTATCTTCTTGGGATATCAACTCTAACAATTGTCTTTATTTTAGCAATGATGCCACTCAATTCACTTAATTCACTTTGGAAATGAGAGGAAACTGCAGATTTGAAGAATCACAAAAAAATATTAATCATCTGATATACATATATCATAGTCAGTTTTTTGCGAAAAATGAAAAAGAAATGGATACTCTAATACAAACAATACGATTCTACAGTCAGGATATCGAAATGGAATTTGGCATTGAAAAAAGTGCTATGCTGATAACGAAAAGTGGAGTAAGAGAAACAAGAGAATGAATAGAACTGCCAAATCAAGAAAGCGTCAGTATTTTGGAGAGAAGAAAAATAACAAGAACATACCAATATTAGAAGCTGGCTCTTGTAAACAAATAGATGTGAAACTAGAAAAGATGTACAGTTTTCTTCAAAATTACGTAAAAACATATCGAAAAAGCTCTGCTGCAGGAATCTTATCAAAGGAATAAACACCAGAGCAATTCTCCTTATAAAATAATCAGGACCATTCGTAAAAAAGACAAATGACGAACTCAGACAAATGGATCAAAGGACAAGTACTTGGTTGCCTATGCACAAGATTTTTGATTCGATAATATAAACTATATATGAAGAAAAGAAGGAGAAAGAATATCCATCAAGATTGAGGATTGGGTAGATGCATTTTGAAAAGAACTATATTATAAACAGCAAAGAAAGACTATTTACAGCACCAAGTAACAACAATGGCAATATAAGAAAAAAGAAAAAAAACAACAAAAACTAAAAAAACAGAAATGGAGAGAAAAACAACTTTACATAAATGTCAAGCGACAAAATGCCAAGATTACATAGGTAAAGACTTGAACATGGCTAAAAAAGGGAAAAATCAAAAGAGAAAATGAATCCATTTTTATAGCAGTACAAAAATGCCATAAGAACCAGTTATGTTTGCGCAAAAATTGATCATGCGCTACAGAACAGCAAGAGTAGGTTATGCGGAGAAAAAGGTGAAATGGTTAACAACGTTAGAAGCGAATACAGTACAAAGTAAAAATAGCATTAAGAATGACTGGTTAGGGAATGTGATTTACGAGGAATTGTGCAAGAAATCCATACTACGAAATGGTATACGGACAAAAAATATCAATTCAAAAGAATGAGACGCATAGAATTCTCTGGGAATTTCAGGATACAGAATATCAAACCCGAGCTAGAGTTGATTAACAAGAAAAAAGAATTTGTCATTTAGTAGATTTTGACGTCCGTCGAACCACAGAGTGAAAATTAAAGTAAGCAAAAAGATAGAAAAATTATTGGACCGGAAAAATAAAAAACTGTGGAACATGAGAGTGACGGTGATTCCAATTGTCGTTGGCGAACTTCGAATGGTCATAAAAGATTTGTAAAAAAGACTGGAGAAATTGTAAATCAGAGGAAGAATCGAGACCATTGAGACAACAGTACAGAGGAGACCGGCTAGAATAATCAGTTAATTTTCCGGTGAAAAACTCATTAAGATTCAGCTAATACTAATGATTAAAAATAGATAAACGATAAAAGAAAGTATATTAGAAAGATACGCTTTTGAGAAGAAAGACTAAAAAGATGGAAAATAAGACGGCTTGAAGATTTTTAACTTGCAGTCGGATGCATCATTACGATGTTTATCTGATTTGATTGAATACCGGATGTTATATTTGTTTACAGAATATTGCACACATAAAAATGCACTTAATGATTTCTATTAATTTCATTGCAAATATGAAAGTTCCAAAATTAATTGTCACGAAAAGTTATCATTGTTAACACTTGACTATTCTTAATGTACTATATATTTTTACGTTTATTTTTAATTTGCCTTGCATACGTGAGAATAAAAAGTTTAATAATAATGATATCATTACTGTTATCATTTTACAGATGAGAAATCGAAGAATAACAGCCATGCTGATAATTCTTGTATGATTTGATTTGCTTGTTTTTTTTGGGTTTTTTTAGTATGAGTTTAAATCCTTGACGCCATGATCATTGTTTTCAGTTTTACGATAGCGACTGATGTTGCGATATTTCGTTGTATAACCTCCTTTATAATTCATACTGTTTACTACTTGCTTAAAATACCTTGAGGCATTTATCTGTCTCGTTGTAAAGTCCTAATAAAAAATGCATAAGTTTTATAATAGCCTGTTCCAATTTACTATAATTTATTTAACTTGTCACAGTGGGCTTGGATAGCTTACATTACCTAGAACTACAAACGGGTCACTCATCTAAATACTGGAGAGGTTTGTTTATGCTTAACTTCGATGATGTTCCGATAACCGATACGTTAGAGTTGACTACACATTTATTCCGAAGTCATTTGATCGGTGATTATATTTAAAGAAACACTATCATTAACAAGATGTAAAGCTGTTTGAAAAATGCTTTATTTTATACGTTAGAACATTTCAACGGTATTTTGGCCGCAAAATCTCATTGCTATGTGCCGTGCTTGTTGTCTAACGTAGACACATCTAAAACTAAGAACAAATTACAGGTTCTCATTGGAGCAGATACGAACTGTAAGGATAGTTAAATTTTAATTTATTGCACGATTCCATGTGGATCATTTTTCTCACCAAGACGTTCATCATCTTGTATTCCTTTTGTAACAGTTTGTTGAATTCGCTTCTTATCGGATTGTCTGTTTCATGTCCGTCTCCACGTGAACTTCTCTTGCAATTCTTCTGATAATGCGGATTTTTTTTTTGGCATAATTAATTCTCATTGTATTATTTGGCGCCTGAATTAAAAAAAAAGATTCAGTTTCCCCACTTCGGATTTCCTATTCAAAGCCATCCCGGTTATTATGAGTGTAATTTCCTCAGTTTATCGCTTGAAACATTCTTATAGGCATTTCGATTACTTACTGGTCACTTTCATTGATATTCGAGCGACAGAAAGTCTCTTCAATTCTACAATACTCTTTTCACTATTCAGCCAATCTCTACAGCACTGTAATGTGGACTTTCTCTAATCTTTCCTGGATTTTGGGTGATTTGCTTCTTTCATTTTATATGCAGTTGACTCTTTATAGATTCTATTCTGTCGTCTTATAAGGGTTTACAATTATAATCTCTTCTTGGCAAAGTGTTAATCACAACCAGCTGTGATGTCTATAACGCTGAACCAATGATGGTTAACAGTACGTTTCTTAAAATATGTGCACTTCCACATATTGATGACTTTTGGAGAGAGTCAATATAATTCAAAATTTCAAGTTGTCCTTGTAATATCTTTAATATTTTGGATATGGCTCCTAGTTCTCTTATGATGATGGATATAACACTTATGATTAATGTTCATATTTATGATCGACGCATTTTTAGATCAGGATAGTTCCTGATGTTCATATCTTTTTTATTATCACCAGAAAGGGAGATTTTGCGTTTCTTTCTCACGAAAGAATATATCATTTAAGCTGGAATAGCAACATCAATGAGGAAAGATTCTCATATGTCCTTCTAAAGTGAGATTACAACATTTAATCAAGGAAAGCTTTATCAATGGAAAACACACTTGTGTGTTGTTCATTTCAGGGATTAAATCGAATTAGATCATTAATGTACCGTTTACGAATGTTTATACCAGTAGAAAGTGGCTTGCTGAGTTACAGCAAGACTTCTCAAGTTCCTGAGAAACTCTTCACTATTTCAGCCGATTTTAACATGGGGCTGAAAGTTTTCTTACTCTGTCTCGAGACCTCAAATTTCTACAGTATATTAATGGTTTTCGGAATTTATGCAAAGTACCGGTCTTTAAAACGAACCATATTTACGCTATATGTTTCGATTCTCTTTAAATTCAAATTCAAACATATATATGCTTATGATTAAAAGTTTGTTTTAACGAGAAATTAAAAAGGAAATAACAAAAATGAAAGTATCTCAGGTCAACATTTCGTTAATTATTGCATTTCTTGATTAATCAAATGCGGTTTGATTTAACAGATTAGTTTCGGAACCGACCAGGTAGAATTAAATGAAGAAAAAATAATTACAAAATTCAAATTTTTAAACCCATGAGTAAAATTTTGCGAGAAAATATATATTGTTTTTAGCTTGATGTGGATGGTTTTGATGAACAAACAAATTTCGAATTGCGAAGAGTGAGTTACACCCACAATATTTCTTTATCTAGCTTAGTTTATTCTTAACTTCAAACGTCTTTTTAAAATTACATAAAAGTTTCTACGAATAATTTGAAATAAAAAAGAACTACATAGGAATTTGCTATAAATCATTTAAATGCTATAAAAACAAGTAAAACAAACTGTTATGTGATATTTGGCAACCTATAAATTCGAAGCTCTATAGTCCGTTCCTAATCTTTTTTGCACAAATATCTTCTGGTTAATGATATTATATAAAACACATTTTGTTTCTAAATAATTTGTATTATTTCTTCTTCTTTTATTATTTAAATTCTTTCTTTCTGTCTTTCTTTCTTTCTTAAAAATTATTTGTATAAGAGAGAAATTTCACATAACTTCATTCAAACATTGCTTTTGTGCTCTGGACAATGAACTTTTAATGTTAATCTGTTTTCGATGTAAAAACGTGCAAATGTGCATATTTTAATTTACAGAAGTCTGAATGAAACAACATGACTCAATATTTTTATGCCTTCATTGGAAATTTATAACAAAATTAACTATAACCTTTAGTGTATTCTAAAACATTCCCTATCAAAATTCAATCTTGCTATAAAGTTCTGGATTATGGGTACATTTGATATTTTCCTTGCCCAGTCTTCAAAAGCCAAATATAAAGAATACCAGACGTAGATTTCTTTTATTGTGACATGAAAAATTGGAAAATAATAATTTCTTTCCAGGAAACCAAATAGTATATTCTAATTAATTAATGCATACTTAAATTAGTATATAACTCGTAGTTTGAGAATGTGACGCGGCATAAAATATTCATCCCAGAACGGGAGGTTATTTTTCGCACGTGTGAAATCGGGGCAGTCTGGCACTGGATCCCTCGTAAAATAAATTCCAGTTAAGATTCCTTTTCCGGGCACATGGGTGACTGGCAGATAATGTGGGTGTTAATTTGGGGCCAGACTGACAACCGCTGGCAAGGGGTTTCCATTTTTCACGTTCACACACACCCACCAGACCACTTCGTTTTCCTACCCCAAGGATAATGAAAGGTTTAGATATGATATTATTATTTATGGTAGTCGACAATTCCAATTTCCCGGGTAATGTTTTAAAAGGCGAATAAGACATTTAGCGAGGATAAATTGAGGCGAATGAAGCTGAAAAAGAACATGCAAAAGACAAATTGATAGGCAAACAACACAACGAATAAGTTTCGACACGAGGAGACATTTAAAATATAATAAGGTTTTTAATACATGCGGACACAAACACGTATTTAACGTGCCGGCTATGTTATCAGCAGACCATATCAAAATACAAATGTATTTCTTCCTTATTCTTTTCTTTCTTCCTTTTTTAAATTGAGAGAGAGAGAGAGAGAGAGAGAGAGAGAGAGAGAGAGAGTAATTGCAATACTTAGGAAGGGTGGAGGGAGAAAACGGTCTTAAGGTTTACTAAGTTTTTCGACGACGGGTTTCTTCTGAGAGTATTTTCTTTAACGGGCTGGCGGGATTCATTGGAGATCGGCTTGAAGGCGTCTGCTATCTCTTGTCCAAAAGCTGTATTTCGCTTTCCCCTGGAATTTCGGCGACAGTTTAAATACATGTTATCACGCCAACTGCTGTCCTGAAACCCGGCTCTGCTTCTTCACCCGGAGTTTGGCATCAGATCCCCGTCCTTTCACGGCGACTTCTGTCCTGAAAACTAAATTCCTTATCCCTATTTCCGCTGACAAAAAGGGTGCTACTTCCGCTTTAGGGTTCCGGCCAACCACTTAGCCTCTTTCTTCTTCCTTCACCCTGTCAGGCGATTCATTCGGACTACTATATGTGCCAATACCCCCTTCTTTATCCATCCGGTCACAGAATGCAACATCTCTTGGCTTTCATTCTGACCTGGATTTGTTACTTCGGCCGCGAGGAATTGACCTACATTCCTTATTCCTCCTTCAACGGTCAGTCCCTGGCAGCCTGCTAATTCAAACACGAAGGGGTAGGGGAAATTTCTTATTTATCTCGTCACAGTGGTTGACCACGTGACAGAAAACCTAATAAATACATATGTAATGAATAAAGTACTTTCAATGATGGAAACATTCTTTAAAAAAGATGATATTTTTTGTTGGATATATTACTTTTCTTTTCATTTTCTTCAATAGTTTGACAAAAGCAGCTTTTTCTTTACAAGATCTATGTCATTTAAATATAAATATAACGAAAGAGTTTGTGTCATACTTGGCCTCGTGGCAACGCTCAGTAATTCTGTTTGTCCACAATGTTTTGGCACAAGAAACCATTCTTCAATCAGAGTGATTTATAATTGGTATATGAGTTGAGAACATACCAAGTAATAACATTACAAATAAAGAAATGTAAATATTAGAACATTTAAACAACGCTTGGATTTCGCATCGGAAAATATTTTTCTTTAGTTATTTGATATTTTCGGTCAGTAGGAAAGAAACAATTTAGAACTTTAAAGGGCGAAATACGTAAACTACGTTAACTATTTTCATTTACCTCTAGGGTGTATCAGATATAACTAAAAGATATGTACATAGAAGAATAAAAACATAAACATTGACTGTTAAATAACAACTTGTGAGTGATATTAGCCCCCAGGCAAACCTGCTTATTGAGCATATCCCAAATGTTGCGTTAGAAACCATCATTGAAACGTAAAGGTATGGTTTTATTGTAGACTGAGAAAGAGTAAAAAGCGACCAAAAAGAAAACAACTCCAGTGATTTATATATTGAGATAAAATTGAAAACACTTACACAAATCAATAAATCTTAATTGGAAAACTAGTAGTTTGATATATATATATATATATATATATATATATATAATGAAATGAAATATTTTGTTTTATTTTGGGGATTTCATTTTATCCTCTCTCCTTCATCTTTTTAACTTCTTTCTTTTAAAGTAGTTTATTATTTCACTATCTCCGATTTATTATTCATAATTTTCTAATCATCAGAATTTTTCCATTTTCGCCAAATATATTCAATTTAAGGTTCCTCAGATATACTTTCACTTTTAAAGACAAAGTCGGACTTTTAAGAAATGAAAATGATTATGTGGTTTTTAACTCGATTAGAAATCAATTCAATTTCCTTTTAACTAATCTGCGGAAACAGCACAACTTCCACCAAGTGTTGTTCTTACTTCGGAACAAAGTATTTGACCTCATCACCTGGTATTTACTTCTCTATGTCTGTCATAACCAACTACATGTTCTGAACAATTCTGAAAAAGGTAACCATAGATTTGGACATTCGATTTTGGGGAACAGGAAATATCCACTTAATTTCACATCAGGTCACTAAGACGGCTATGGTACACGAGGCAGATTTTTTTGCTGTTGATTTATTTTTAGATTTTAATTTTTGGCATTGATTTCGATTGTCAATTCTGATGGAAAATCAGCTTGATAATGGTAATTCATTCTCACTGATAAATTTTCATCAGATGAGATGAGAGTGCTCACTTTTATCGCATGTTCATCTGCTCGTGAAGGAACTAGTCAAACAAAATCGTGTCGATCTTTTACTGGATCTTGGCAATCCACGATTATCTTTCGCTACCTAAAAGTATGTGTCCAGCACAGAACGCAATATCCATGAGCCTGTCTTCACTTGTTTACTGTCCTGAAGTTTGATACAGGATTTGATCAGGTGTTCCATTTTCGTGAGACACACGTAAGCAAACGTTTGCAATAATCAAAGATTTCTCATCTGAATATGAATTCTGTGCGGTAAAAATGAAGTGAATTGTTTTCTGGATAGTCAAGGTCAACATCAATCATTTAATGTCAATCAGGGTGGCCACTCTGAAAAAATGTCTTATTATTTTATCGTCTGACCTCATATTGTACTTTCAAAGTTTTCGCCAGGCTTTTTTCCTCACCCACCCAATTTACCCTAGATTGAAAGCCACCATCGAACTAATAAAAAAATTTACACGTGGGCACAGCCACTAAATTGTCTGTTTTTTTACATTGCCAAAGAGAAATTTCAGACCTCGGCCTCCGTCAGTGGCCGGCCAAGACAAAACAGATTCTGCTGACCTCCCTGCTTGTGGTGCTTTTACTTTCGACTCAAACGTCGCCCAAATGCATCCTGGCGCCAAACTTATTAGTGGTTCCTGTCTACTCTTAAGTGGTATCCTCGTGTCCTATTTTAAAACCTCTCTATGAATAAAGATTTGCAGGTCTCTCCCTAAACTACTTCTATGGCTACTAAAAATAATAAGTAGAAACACTCACACTAACATAATTGTACGTATATTTAAACACATTTACTGTGCAAAAAACTCTTGTTTCGAAACATCCTCATATAAATATTTACTGAACAATGCATATTAACAAATACTAAAGTCGTCTACCAGTCCTTTTCTTACACGTACCTCGTCTTCCAAATGCCTAAACTTTGACACCAGTTATCAATCACCGCGTCACACTCAAATATATATATATATATATGTGTGTGTGTGTGTGTGTGTGTGTGTGTGTGTGTGCACTTACCAACCCTTCCACACGTGCAGGGTGTGATATAGAATCAATGTTAAGTTAGATTTAATAGGTTTGAATTCAGATTTTATTCCTCCACGACCGATGGCCATAGCAAGGTTAAAGAAACCAGTATGCCTAACTATTTACCGGTAGCTGGAGGGAGGATAACTGCACACCAAACTTTCCCAAGTGTATTCAAAGGTATCTGAAATACAAACAGCTTAGTCCAAGATATGAACTCGAGACGCCTTGTCTCTTTCCTACAAGGAGCGCTATGTGTATAGTGAACAACCCAAGTAAACACCTTATAATTTCAACGTAAGACCTTAATGTTGTTCTAAACTGAAAACCACCAGCAGCAGCAGCAGCAGCAGCAGCAACAGTTGCAGCAGTTGTAATACCTGTCGACAGGAAGGAATTCTATTCTCTCTCTCTCTCTCTCTCTCTCTCTCTCTCTCTCTCTCTCTCTGCATGCGCCTCTGTGGGTTGCTTTATACCTTCTAGATGATACATAGTTTACGCTCAGAGCTGGTCGATTAACACTTGTGTATCTATGCGTAAGATTCTGAAAAGGAACGTCGTTTATTTATTTGTCGAGTTGTTCCCAACATGTATTGCTTTTCTTTTACAGTTGACGAGATGAGGAGTAAATGATTGTACAGAACATGTTTTATAATAAGCTGCGAACAGGGTTTGTTCAAAACAGTACACTGCATCCTTGTTTACTTCCTATTTGTTTTTTTCTCAACCACTTGACCTCTTCAGATGAATTTGAAAGAGGTCAAGTGGTGTAACCATAACATAGTACTAACATTGGAAGTGCCCGTGGTGTAATAGTTATCGTCGTAGGAAATGAACACTGCGACACGAGTTCAAATCCTGGGCGAGACTTATTGCATTTCACATAGCACTAATACCCTTGGGAAAGGTATGAATCCATATACTCTCCCTCCAACTATGAGTAAATAGTAGGACAGACTGGGTTCTTCAGCCTTGGAGAGGCAACTAGTCTAGGAGAAGGAAAACTCTGAATTCAACTCTGTTAAACTCTGAATTCAAACCTCTTAAACTCCGCTTAAAGATTGACCTTGTGTCATATCCTGCCTGAGTGGAGGGGTTGGGTAAATAGGATAACATAGTACTAATACGGATTTCTTCTGGTTTATTATATAATCAAAATTGATTTGCTTAAGACGCATCTATTACAAAACTCTACAGAATTGAACTCAATAACCAAATATATGAATAAATACCAGCACTAAAATAATTATACAACTCACATATGATTAATATAATTTTAGTTGTGCTTACAATGGTTTTACAATATTATATGTAGCTTCAGAGATTCAATTTTATCGAATATTGTACAAAATAATATCAACTAATAATGGTTGGACTGTATAATATTCCACTACAAATGATAAAACCCTAATTTCGTGGGCTTAGAAGGAAATTAATATATTCTTTATAAAAATTGTCACGGATAAGGTTATTTATGTTGAATACCACACACACACACACACACACGCACACGTGTGTCTGTGTGTGTCTCTGTGTATTTGTGTGTGTCTGTATATATATATATATAGTTTGTGCATATATATGTATGAGTGTGTCCCTGTGTGTGTGTGTGTGTGTGTGTGTGTGTGCGCACGCGCGTGCGCGCGCGCAACGTTAAAGTTATCACTCCGCTTTTTATGCATTCCAAATTTATCGTGTATATTCTGTATTAATTGTTAATTGAAAAGACGTACCAGGTGCTGCCCAGAAGCCAGATATGTCAATTTTTTTGTTACACTTAAATGAATTATAGCCACTTTTTTTGTAATTCTATCAGACTCTAATTATATGGAGGATTTTTTTTTAATCAAAAAGGGATAAGCAACATAGGAGAGGTAATTAACTTTTTGGAATTCGTTGTATTTTCAGTTTTCTAAATCAACAATATCAAACAACGCTTGTAATATAAATGTTTTAGCAGAAAGTACATGTTTGTTTAAATGTTTTGTATTTTTTTCATTTTTAAATATATTTTTTGAGTCGTTTTCTTCTCTGTCCATTCTCTTTTCGAACATTC
This sequence comes from Sepioteuthis lessoniana, assembly GCA_963585895.1. Taxonomy (NCBI): domain Eukaryota; kingdom Metazoa; phylum Mollusca; class Cephalopoda; order Myopsida; family Loliginidae; genus Sepioteuthis; species Sepioteuthis lessoniana. Next base: position 51,627,086 of record OY757914.1, read on the forward strand.
TCCGTCTTCCATTTTCCTAGACTAACCATGAATCACATGTCTCAATGATAGTTTATAACGTAACAAGTTTAGAGACCAGCAGAAATACCTGCTGTCGCACAAATCATATTTTTTTAACTTTTAAATGAGTTAAGGCATTTCGGTTCTTTTCTTTATGATTTTATGTTCATATTTTCAATTGCATTTGTTGGATCCTTGACTTTGATGTAAATAGGATTATTTAATATAGAGTATGTAATTTACTCTATGAAATTCTAAATTTATTTCATTCCTATAGACCGACAACCTCAAATCATTTAAGGAAAATAATTTCCGATAAGAAATCCGCGCATTATTTAAATATTTTAATCTTTTAAACTTCCTTATTTATAATGTAACATATAACAATAAAAAAATCACTATGATTAATGAATATTTTTAGTGTAACATCTAAAGACTGACAGAAGTACTTGCCTTGCCCTCAATCCGAATATGTCATTGTTTTTGTTTTGTTTTTGTTTCGTTCTCTTTGGGGGGGTTGTTCTTATTGCATTTGCATCAAAATGAATTATTGCTAGTGTTGAGGTCGTTCATATTTTATTTAATTCATTTTGATTTTAAATAGAAACCACTAATGTTGAGTTAAAACTATGCTAGATAAAGAAAAAAGGATAAATAAATTACTCTTTTAGATTTGATTTTTTTCGCAAAACTTTATGACTACAAACGTTTTTTTTTTTTTTGACAAAAATTCACAGATGCCTTAAAATTCTTAACGTATTATTTTACAGAGCATTGCACATGGTCATTAATAAAACTATGGGATTGGGAATTTAAAATTGAATATCTTCATCTTTGAAAATAGTTATTTTTCCTTTAATTTTACAAAATACCCTTTCTAATTAACCTATTTTCGTCACATTTTGTTAATCCTGACATTTCTTCCTATTAAAAATAAAACAGCCTTTTACTTGATTAATTCTAAAAAATTATATTCAAAGTATGTAATACATGTTTATTAGAAATGTAATTGATATATTATATAACATATATGCTTATTAGATATACTATTCATTTTTTTATATGATAATGTAATCTGTATTGCACTTTTTTATTACGCATATATTCATTAAAAACCATTCCTAATTAAAATTATAAACTGAAAATAAAAATATATGTTCTTTTTTTCAGTTTCCCATAAATTCAAGTTAAGATATATATCTGCTTTAAGAAAATTTTACTCATATGAATTGAGTGAAAAAATATCGAGAAAAAAATTGTATTATATCAAGACATATGACAATAATGAATTGAAATTCCTTCAAAGTACGTCAATGGAAGTCCAGCTGCCTTGTGTCACATCTAAGGAAGTAAATTAAAGTGATGTTGGTCTCTTTTAGTCGTAGGTGACTTGAAGGTTCCCTTTTTTATGGGCTAATACGCCGACGCGTAGGGAGGGCATTACTCCTCTCGCTGGATTGCTCCACTTTAATCGTGATCCGTACCTTAAAATTCTATGTACTATTCTATGTACTATTTTGGTATGACTCGACCTGACATTTTACTCAGGTTTCCGGGACCATTGGCAAACATTCTACCCACTAGACGCCTTTGCCACATTTTACAATGCTGTCATCGCTGAAATTACTAAAATGACAAAATTGTTGAAGTATAAATATTGAGAGAGTCCTCACGGCGTAGTTGATTACGTACTGGATTGCAACATCATTGCACGCAAGTTCAAACTCTGATCAATCTATTTTGATCCTTTTCAGACTGATAGCTTTGGGAAAGATAAGAAATCCCAGCTATGAGGTGAATAGTACTACTTCTGTTCTTCTACAAGCCCAGCTTTGGCATTAATTAACCCTCCAATGGCACAATACCAAATAAATGTATTCAATGTTTTTAATGTTTTTTTTTATAAAACTTTGTAAAATACTGAATGTGATCAAAGAAATCTAAATTATTGTATCTTTTTGTTTTGTATATTATTTAATATCTACCGTTTCTGTCACAGCAGAGCAACATAACAAAATGTCAATGAATTTTTCTTTTTAATATTTGTTATGTATTAGCATTAGGGCAATGTATATTCAACAGTTATTGTTTCATTGCTTTGATATAGTCTTTTTTATCTTTACAATTATGTACTGAGTCATAAATTACGGGGTTATTTAAGTACAAAAAGAAAGAAAGAAAGAAAGAAAGAAAGAAACCATTATAGAGGGAAAGACTGGAAACGAGATTAAGTAGTTTTTTCTATCTCTGATGATATTTCGTGGCATCCTACCCATGGAAGAGATATTGTGTAAATACATTGTTACTTACATATTCATATATTTCATTTTCTCAAATGATTCTTATTACTATAACAACGAAATTTCTCATTATCCTTTTGTGAGACAAGTAAATCTATCAGTGAATTGTCTCTAAAGTAATGCCTGTTTTCATGGCCACAACACTTGATACAAGGACCATAATAATCGTATTGGGTAAAGCAAATTTTCGGCAACTAAATATTTTCCATAAAAATGGCTATTATTTTTATGCATTTCACCGGCTATAAACCATTATCCTATAATCTTAGAATAGTGTGTTCATCAAAATTAGTATTAGTGTAAATGATATTGAGGTTAAGAAAATGTTTTGCTTGTACCCCACCTTTTATCAATCGGCAGACGAAGTCTTCGAGACGCTGTTCATTTCGTGGTTTAGAAATTCTGGTAAAGATGACTTTCGCTATAGCAAAACCAGATCCTCGACTGTGCTCATATCAACTGTTGGAAATTTTGTTTTCGAAATCGTTCATGTATATCATTGAGGATCATTTGAGTGGATTAATTAAATGATGCACACCTTTCACGTCAAATGATTTTTGACTTGAATTCTATCAGCTGTGGTTTGTAATCAGAAAAAAATTATGTTACTGGCTGGACACTTTGTAAGAATATGATAAAATAGGGAGCATTACATTGGAAGAAACAGTCTTTTAAGCTTTAAATTTGCTCATTTGTTGTGCTAACTCTATCTGATATTGTTTCCTTGGAAATAAATGAAAATTTTGGGAGCATACATTAACGTTATAGCTACGCTATAGGGGTTGTTTAACACTGAATATTTTACATGTAGAATAAATATTTATCCTCACAATCATTTTAAAAGTTAGCACATCATACTTAACTGCAATATCAATGTTTTAAGAGCCATTCGGGGATTAAATATATCATAGTAATGTGGGACCTCTGAAACCCTCAGATACGTGAAGAATATAGAGACGAGGCTAAGGTATCGAAGATAGTTCAAATTAATTTTAGAATTATTTCACGTGGATATATTTAAAACGTAGATTGAACTCTACCAGGAACTAATATTTTGGGTCAAAATGGACTCGAGAACAATGGCAACAAAACTGAGATTCCTTTACATGTGTTTACATGTGTCGTTTAGTGTCTTAACAACGACCAGACAAGAAGCTTCGAAATCTAGTCTTTGATAGAAACGTTGTGGACTGAAATCTGAGGGATACACACATACTCGTAGATGATTAAGACTAGTCGAGAATATAGAGGACAATTGGAGAAGACCTGAAGGCTGTTGTGAAATTGCGAAATCCTAAAGCAGAATAAAATTTCGCAGTGACATTTACGAGTAACTCGCAACTCTCAGACTCAAACTTTCCATCTGAACTCTAAGGAAATGAATTACAAGAGTCTACATTAAAGAAACACGCAATTTTATTGATTCGCTTCACTTCAGACATACACCACTCGATAAACATTCTTTAAATTCATTGCAGTAAAACTCTGTCATGAGAGTTAAACAACTCTTTTCTTTTTAATTTATTTCGTCGAACAAATAAAATTATAACTATTGTTATTTAGATTTTTCAAGTCATTTTGAGTGATGGTAAATATTCTCAAATCTTCTAATTATCATCGAGAAATTTAGCCATGCTGTGGTCTGGGATGTCTTTACACTTCCTCTGATCTTATGCTCACCGTATTTTCCTAATTCTTGGAAATTGATTCAAGGGTTCTAACTATGATTGGTAACATCACCACCTATCATGTTCTACATAATTTTAGCCGTCGGGCAACATCCAGTTATCTATTTAGTTTTTAGCCTTCCTTCATTATTACGTTGTGGTCTGCTGGAACGGCAAAATCCACCATATTACAAGTTTGTTTCTTCTTAATTAAGATTAAGCCAAGTTTTCTTGTCTGGATTAGGTAATGCATTTGTATTCCGAAGTCTCAGAGACTCGTATGCGTCTCATTCTTTAGTACATAATCTGTTTTGTGTATATACCATTTGCCAGTATAGAAAAATTCTAAATTCTAACTGGATCACTCCCCACCAATTCTTACACGTTATTGAATACCACTTAAGATAGTTTGCTGTATTTGTTAAGATGTGGTTAAGCGTTTTATCCTTATAATATAGTCTATACTTGCTATCTTCCCTTCATAAAACATTTTTTTTGCTTTGTCATGATTATTCTTTGTGGAATTATTTTGTCTGAATATAAAAAGGCATCCAGTTTCTCCCTTCAAGTTTTCCCTTCGTAGTATTGACTGATTTATCGCAAATTTCGCTTGAAGAATATATATAGTTGTTTTGCATAACATTTTTATTTTGCAGGTTTTATGATTTGGGGTATTTTTCCATAAATAATATCATGTGCCAAAAAAACAAATAAAAGAGAAAACCTTAAGAATATTGAAAAAAAAGGGACGTAAAAGGGACCCTTTTTTAATTTCATTTTTAATTTTTTGTATGTTCAAATAAAACTGAGAAACAATTAATGTGTTGAATTGCAGGTAATGTAATGTAAAACTGTTGGTATAATTAATGGATGCAATCTTCATGGGGCTGAAAACCTATCAGCACTATATCAATGAAATGATAAGTCAAGAATTAATTTTCTAATATTTATCATTTCCTTGAAATTTTTGACACAGAAGAAATATGGCTACCTACTTTTCCCAAGATGGACAACTGACCATTTTTATATGATATTGTTTGGAGTATTTCTGATAAATTGAAGAAGAAAATCATTAAACGAACTTTAATACGACATAAACTTGAAAAGTTTTCACACTTTTAGGAATTTGCATATATTTATTAGGAATTATATATTGATTCTAGGCATAAATATTAATGGAAGTAATTATTTCAAAATAAGGGAAGTATAAATCTAGTTATAAAAATCAATATATTCCAATACATTTCAAAGTAAAATTCTTTTTTTTTTCGGTTAATTATACACTTTGTTTTCTGGGTAATAAATCATGTAGCGATTGTCATCGCTTTTATTTCCGTGACGCTGACTTTATTAAGGTTTCATTCAGATTAGATTTTAACGGAATGGAGAAGAAAGAAATCATCGGTGGCAACAAAGTGAAGAGGAAAATCCATTACGGCACGGTTGGCTAAGGAAGTTGAACGACTAAAAATTGGAGACACAAAGTGAAAAAGCAAAATCAACAAATTATATTCTTACCAAGAAAAAACAAAAAATCTCTGATTGTTAACAACGGTGTTCTTATTACGTAAAATAATAATAATAATAATAATAATAATAATAATAATAATAATAATAATAATGGAAAAGTACCTCGACCTTGCTAGAAAATCGGAAAAACTATGGAACATGAAAGTGACGATTGTAGCAATTGTGATTGGTGCTTTTGGCACAGTAATAATAGGATTATTAAAGGTTCTGGGGGATTTGGAAGTTGGCAGTCGAGTGGAGACCATCCAAACGACAGCAATACTGAAGACGGCCAGAATACTGAGAAGAGTCCTGGAGACTTGAGGAGACAACACAGTTTATTACATGATAACCGAATGCAGATAATTAGCATAAAATGCGAACAAATTAAGCAACATTGGGTGATGAAGGTTATCCATTTGGAATGGTGCATGAAGTTAAAATTTCCCCAAACAATCAAATGGTATATGCACAAATATGATTCCATCTCAAAGAATGAAACACAAAATTCTATAGGATCTTGAAATAAAAAAAAATCGCATGATAAGACCAGAAGATTGGACTTAGTGTTAATAAACAAAAACTATTATTATAATTATAATAATAAAAATTATTATTCAAGTTTTTCACACCAGTGATAGCCGATCGCTTCTCACTGGAGTTTTAGTGACAGCAAGACGCCTGAAGTCTCCAGGACTCTTGATACTATTCTGGCCGATCTCAACAATATTTGTCCTCGTATATCCAAATCCAAAAGTCCTTGTACTAATCCTTTTGTGGCCGTTTCAAGAGCACTAATTAAAATTGGTTTCACCGTCACTTTCATGTTCCGCAGTTTGTTTGTTTTTTTCCAGTGCTCTAGCAAGGTCAAGGTACTTATCCTTCTTTTCATTTTCATTTAATTTTACTCTGTGGTCAGCCGGGACTGCAAAGTCCACAATTCTATAAGTTCTCTCTTTTTTTTTTTTTGGTTGTCTGGCCGATATTCGGTGATCCGTTTGTATCTCCAAATACCAATTATTATTATTATTATTATTATTATTATTATTATTAATTACTCTTTGAGAGTTTTTCGTATCAGTTTTAGTTGATGGTTTTTCACTGCAGTTTGAGTTACAGTAAGTCTCCTCAAGTCTCTAGAACTCTTCTCAGTACAATGACCATTCTAAATAATATACCAAAAGCACTAATCACGGATGGTATAATTGTCAACTTCAATTTCAATAGTTTTTTCAATTCCCTAATAAGCCCGAGGTACTTATTCTTCTTTTCACATTATTTCAGTTTTATTCTGTAGTCAGCCAGTACAACAAAGTCGACAATTTCGCAAGTTCTCTTTTTTTTTTTGTTAATCATTATTAGGTCTGGTCTTCTGGCCTAGATTCGGTGATCCGTGAATATGTCAAAGTCCCATAAGAGTTTATGTGTGTCATTTTCTACGACTGATGCTTTGTTGTGCGTAAACCATCTGTTCATATGGTCAAATTTCAATTTTTTTCCCATTTCCCATTGGATCACCTTGCCTACCTTGTCGTGTCTTGTCTTATACTCCTTATGAGTTAATTTGCTGTATTTGCTTATTATATGATGGATGGCTTCGTCTGTATCACCACAGAGCTAACTTTTGTCATTTTGTTGCGTCTTCTCTGTTCTCGCTTTGATATGATTGGTTCTTATGGCGTTCTTTTATGCTGCTACTGGGAGAGATTATCTTTCTCTCTTAAAGTTTCTTTTTCTTAGGCACTTCCAGTTTTCTCTTGTGAGATGTTTATTACTCGCTTAAAACGCCAATAGATTCGATTTTCTTAGCATTTTTGTTTCATAGTTATTGTCATTCTGTTGTCCATCGTATTGTCAGTATTGTTTCAGATGGCTTTACTCAGTCCTCTCTCTTGTTTTTCAATGTAGTCCTTGAGTCACTGTATCGATGCGTCAACGCTGTATTCAATACTGTCAATTACTCTTCCTTCCTCCTTTTTTGATCCATATAGTCTGTTAACGTCGTCTCCGGGATGTAATGCCTTATGCATGGTAATTAATCTTTTTGTTCTTTGGTCTTTTTCCTTAAGTTCTTCTTTGGTCCACTTCAAAAAGGGTCCCGAATATCTAACGAGTGGTACAGCCCAGGTATTTATTCCTTTGATAAGGTTTCTGCTTGATAGTTTTGTCTCGGGTAGATTTCAAGTTCTCCTGAGATATTCTTTATGAATTTTTTCTTTCATCTCCTTTTGTTTAATGGAGTCAACCTCCAAGATGCCCAAGTATTTGTACGTTTGGTTTTCTCCAAGCGTTCTCATTTGGCTTGATTTGGTAGTTCCATTCCGTCAGTTCGATGTCGTTTATCACTTTTCATTACTAGCATGGCACATTTTTCTATTACAAATTCCATTCTTATATCCTGATTTATTATTATTATTATTATTATTATTATTATTATTATTATTATTATTATTATTATTTCATGTAACATCACTCTCACATAAATGTATATCGTTTAAATGATATAGCGGGGATCGATGAAAAATTTAGAAATGTTGGACAGTTTCAACAGATTTTAAGAAGGTTTAAAGTTGTTGAATACACATGGTTATAATGAACATCTCTGTAATACTGATACAAGGTTGTTGAATTGTATATTTCTTAAAAATAAGAAAGTTGGAATAAGTCATGATATTGGTATTGGTAAAATAAATGAAATTCGAAAGAAAACTCTAAGCCTGTTACTTTCATTTAAGAAAGATTTGTTCAATAAAGACGAACCCGAGTGAGATGAATGGTATTTGTCGGTTTTTTCTTCAAATTGATGATAAATCGTTTAGTGTATAAATTTACAAATATCATAAACACTTCTTTATTTGAGAGAACATCAGTGGTTAGGCCACTTACTAAAAATATTTTTTTTACCTAGGCTTCGGATCACATACCAATAAGTTTATTACGAGTATTTTCGAAAGTAATAAAGTTAATAGCTAAAGAAATTATTTATCATTTGAAAGAAGCTAATTAATTTGATAGTTCTAAATCGGCCTATAAACAATCACTCTGTAGAACTACAGCTCTTTTAAAAACTACTGATGACATATATAAATCTCTAAATGATGTGAAATTGATTTTTTTTCTTGTTTTGATAACATAGTGCTAACCACCGCCTGATACTTAAAGACTTAGGTAACTGGATTTCACTCGGTTGGGTTTTCTCTTATCTCGATGATCGATACAAAAAAGCTACTGCAAGTAAAAGGGAGTATTTCTGAAATAAGATATTGAATAGAGTGCCCTGATGTTCGGAATTGGGCCAATTGTTTTTTGCGTGTTAATTTCCTAACTTGCAAGGACCTTAAAAAGATGTTGGTGTCACATGTTCACCGATAATACCAAATTGTATTATTCTACAATAAATTACATGATTTCAAACATACATACAAATCTTGAACCAATAGCAGATTATAAAAAAAAATATTTTTGGGTTGAATCCTAAAGTAAGTTGGCCTACCGTAGTCGAGGGCGAACCGAAGGCTCCCTTTTCAATAGTTATATCACCAAATGTAAACTAGGGTATTACACGTTTCCCTGGATTGCTCTACATATCCTTGATCTGTCCCATAAATACTGAGTGTTAAGCAACAAGGAACCAAGTACCATTTTAGTAGTCTTTGGTATGACCAACTGGGATTGAACCCCAGTCTCCCGGACCATTGGTGAACACTCTAACCATTATGCTAACCACCCCAATAAAACAAAATTTATTGTTATTGGATATTGTTATATTACAAATTGGATTCAATTTTTACCAGTAAAAATTAATTAAAAAGTTGTATGAAGTGAAAAATATCGGTATTAAGTGTGATGAGGAATGTTACATGGATAAGACTGGTAAACCTGTTTATTGCTAAGGTATATAGTAATTTGAATAAATGCATTCTGTTTCAAATTTGTCTAAAATGAAATATTCAAACGGAAATTATTCGAAACGTGCATACTCTCTCCATCTATCACTATGGTGATATGATAATACTAGATAAGATTTAAAAACGCAAAACAGATATATTCGTTTTTCTTTCAATTTGTCTATGTATGCAAAGAAACCAACACAATTTCCAAAAATATCAATATCAAAAACATATCTTTGAACTTATTTCTAAAAAGAATGATGGTTTGTTTGGTTTCTTTGTTTCGTGGAATAATAAACTTGGTGGGTTATTTAATGTCAAAGTCATCCTTAAAATGAACGCTAGGAGGATTATTTCATCCATAACTAGTGGATAAAGGAATTCACACATTTCGAAATAGTTGTAGTTCGAAAATGAACATAATAGCATGATCGAAGTTCGAACACTTGTTTTCTACGATGTCACAGCAAGGCATGGTAGCTACTACATGTGGCCTCCCAGTTAAAAATTGAATAAGAAATAGCTGATGCTAGCTCAGTGAATTCATTTTTAGTGTGAATTTAATTATTTATGTTTTAGAATGGTATTCGATTATGTTCATCAGTAGATGTGTAATGTTGGGTGTTTAGCCGAGATCGATTCCATATCGAGTGAATGATTTTTTTTTTATTATGTATACTTTATATTGATGTATATGTATGTGTGTGCGTCTATGTACATATGTATATATTAGTATATACAACAATTTGATTTATTTCCACTTCACGTAAATAGGTTTCGTTTATTTATTTATGTATTTATTTTTTCCTTCCCTTGGTTAGAAAAAAAGAAAACACGATTCGAATTTGAATATGATTTTATTTATTGATTTACTTTGCTGTTATTTTTTCCTTCTAGTGAATTTACTATGGGTATTGTATATGAGTACGTGTATATATGCATAAATGTATATATACATACGTATCTGTTATGGTTTTGTTGAGTTTTTTACAAAATGTTCACATATTGTAATATACTGTATTGTTTTTTGGCATCGTTGATTTATATTATTTTTTTCATGATATCTTTCAAGAACAAGTATTTACATGAATAGACGTTTGAGGAAGTTAGATGGAAGTATACTTTTAGATAAATCATTGCTCCTATTTTTATTTTGTTAATTGAAATTGCATGAAGTCGTTGTTTACAACTTGCGAGTTTTTTCACATCAGTATTGACTGGTGGTCTTTCATTGGTTTCTAAGAGACAGCACGTTTACTCAGCCCTCAAGACTCTTGTCAAGATTCTGGGCGTTTTTAATAATGCTATAGTTGAGATGGTCTCAATTCTTAGTCAAACAGAATGGAAAAATTCAGTTGATGGCAAGTTCTCGTTTTTTTCTGTTAATACACTCTAGTTCTGGTCTTGTTAGGGTTCAGTTTCTTTCTCAAAATCCCAGGACAGATTGTGAGCTGTGAATACCTCACTTGGAAATATGGACAAAATTTAATTCTCTTGCTAAAATCCCAAATGGATGAACATGCCCAACCAGTCTACTCTACTCTTGTACGCTTTTTGTTCAAGCGTGCTACTTTCGCTTTTTGAGCAATCAAACATTTCAAATTTTTTTCGCCACATAATTTATACTTGCTATTTTGAAACCTACAGATTTCTATTTTTGCGTAATTAGTCCTCATAGTGTTGTTTTGTACTGCAATTAGTAGAGTCTATTTCTCTCTTTAGATTTCTTTTTCTTTGCCATGTCTATGTCTTTGCGTTTGCCATACCGAAAGTTTGTCGCTTGAAATATCCATAAAGTTCTTTGTCTTCCTCCTTTTCTTCTTCTTCTTCTTCTTCTTCTTCTTCTTCTTCTTCTTCTTCTTCTTCTTCTTCTTCTTCTTCTTCTTCTTCTTCTTCTTCTTCTTCGTATTATTATTATTATTATTATTATTATTATTATTATTATCGTTGTTGTTGTTGTTGTTGTTATCATTATCATTACAGTGTTAAAATAATAGGATCTCGTCCAGGATTTGATAGTGTGCAGCCAAAAATATAACTATATAGAAGGTGTTGATGGTAGTAGTAGTAGTAGTAGTAGTAGTAGTAGTAGTAGTAGTAGTATGGAAGCTTTTGGAAGCTAAGATAACCAATATGCTCCGTTTAAGTGCGCAGTCAGGGACTTTATTGGCGTTATCCCGACCAGAACTGTGACTTGCAGAGATATCTGGAATTATATTATTCTTTGTTGTGTAATATTGTAAACGAGTTCTTAAGTGAAGTGGTCTTGGGGTGTGAATAGATAACCGGATGAAGCACGAGTTGACAATGTTAAACGTCTCGACTAAACTATAGAATGTCCAATATTTGAGGACACATGTGTCTTTGGATCTTCTATCACCGACCGAAAGATAAGATGATTGCCATCATCGATAGAGAAGTCTTTAGTGGCAATGAGGCAGTTGGATTATTAAACACCCTTCACTCATGCCAGCGTTTCTCATCAGCCGGGACACGTTCCAACTACCATATATCTTATAACCATCATTTTTTATGCTACTGGCGTAAAGATATACAAGCTTATAAAGCTATAAATACAATTACCCATAACAGAGGCGGAGCTGAGGTAGAGAACGATTCCCCTAGTTCCCAAAAGGGGAGCGCCAAACAACTTTAAAGTGTAGTTAGCAGATGTATTTCAACTGACATTTTATAGTACCAAATCTGACAAAATGTTACGGGGTGGAATTAAAAGGATGAAGTATCCCCAGGGTTTGGGAAATTCCTGGTTACGTTTCTGACCTATTAAAATGTACTTGCATAGTTTTTCTTACGCAAACCGGAAAAATCCTTTAAAACTAATCTATACAGTTACATTCATTCCTGTAAACGTATCTGTAAAAGTAATGAAATTTAACTATGGATATGCGAACAGAAATAACAACGTTTTACTTTTGAGAATTAAAAATAAAGATAAAAAAAACAACATAATCTCCGCAACAAATGAATACACACAATTTGTGAAAGCATTAACAAATATGGCGGACAATGAAAATAAATCAATGAAGATGAAAACTGAGTTCTTAATGTGTTAATGAAAGAAAATTCCTATATTCCCGATTGAGATCCAGCTTGTAATTTGCAGTTCATGACCGTGTAATTTGATTTAATGAAATTATAACTCTGACATGGCAAGAGGGAATTTCCACTGGAGCAAACTTTGGGGACATTTGTGTAAAATCCACTCCCAGATTGAGATGTATACAGTTACATTTAACTCTTGAAAAATATAAATATTATCCAAAAAAGAAATATTCATCAATGGTAGCGTTTCATGAATGAACCCGTAAATATCAACAGGGGAATTTTAGCAATATTTTTACTCATACAAATCTTTAAACAGTTTTTCTATTTCATTTTAGTTGAACATACAATTTATTCCTCACACTACAGTAAAAGTGTGAGACACTACAATCTTGCGAATAAGTTTGTGATATTGTAAGCTTTTCTATCCCTGAGTACAGCTACTATATATCTATATATACTCCCTTATATATATATATACTCCCCTATATATATATATATATAAGTAAGTAAAGTTAGCGACCATAGTCGAGGTTGACCCGAAGGCTCCTTTTCGATAGCTACTACACCAAGGTGTAGGGAAGGGCGCTACTCCATTCCCTGGATTGCTCCACTTTACCCTTGAACCGTACCTTATAATGCTGAGTGTTAAGCTAGGTGGTATCAAGTTCCATTTTTAAAGTCTTTGGTATGACTCGACCTGGGATTGAACCCAGGTCTCCCGGGCCATTGGCGAACACTCTAACCGCTGGGCCAATGTGAACGGATGTATGTAAAAAATAGTAATTGTGATTCCTAACCGTTACTTCGCAGCTAATGCTTTCTCGAGGCTGAATGGTTAGAAGCTTGGCTTGACCTTTGAGTCAACCGGGTTTCGATTCCAGCTACTGGAAGCTAATGTCTAACCACATTGATGAGTTCTGATAGAACGAAACAGATCTGTCTGTGGATGACTATATATATATATATATATATATATATAGGTACAAGCGTATCTGACTGGGTAGTAGGGGAAAAAGCACGATGTATATATGCACGTATATATATATATATATATATATCCTCCCCTACCCCGATACCGTTGAGTTCTGAGGCGAAGAAGTAATCATGTTGCCATTTGCGGATATTGCAAGCCTCTTCATATATGAATTGAGGTCTCGGTAGCCATTGAACGGATGTATGTAAAAAATAGTAATTGTGATTCCTAACCGTTACTTCGCAGCTAATGCTTTCTCGAGGCTGAATGGTTAGAAGCTTGGCTTGACCTTTGAGTCAACCGGGTTTCGATTCCAGCTACTGGAAGCTAATGTCTAACCACATTGATGAGTTCTGATAGAACGAAACAGATCTGTCTGTGGATGACTATATATATATATAGGTACAAGCGTATCTGACTGGGTAGTAGGGGAAAAAGCACGATGTATATATGCACGTATGTGCATGGATATGTATATAGAAATAGCCCATATAGTAATAGCCAACGATGTTAAAGAGATAAGCATATTTTAATACATGATGAAATAAAAAGAAAAAGTTGCATTGATGGGGATGAAAGGGTTAGTCTTTATGTCAATAATAAACTGGAGTTTTCGGCGCTAATACGTTCAGAAGCCCGTTTAACCAAGGGATCTGTTTAAAGAAACTAATTCTTCTGAAAAAGCGATTTTTCCCAATGTCCGGAACTAATCCACTGTTCACAATTGTTGCTTAGAAGAAGAATCAATCTGAAACCCATATTTAGTGTCAGGTGACAGGCTGAAAAACTAAGTGTTACAGAGACTGTCTTATTGTTGAGTTGAAAGAAAATCTCATCAAGAAAGATGGCCATACGATTATATTTACGGACATTTTTTCCTTTTTGGGTGATTTGTGAAATTGAAACCCGGATGTCTATAACTTTCTTTATATAAAGATAACTTTAGAGGGATTGAATTCAGCAAGCTAATTTGACTGTGGGGGTTGATGCAATATTATTCCAGGTTACCTTGATGTATGTAATATTTACGAATGACTAAAATGGTTGATATTTGATCAAATGTCTTACGTTCAGGTGGTGGAAAGAATTTTACTAAGACGTTTTAGATTTAAAAAAATCCATTCATTTTTAATTTTTATGTTTGTAGGTGACGATCTTCACCATAATTTCAGAGAAATTATTTAACAAAGTCATTCTAGAGTAGCCTTTAAGGGCTTATTTCTATCCGCGAGAAGTCTAAATGCTTAAACCCGCCATACAACTGTTTCGCTTCGAGTCTACATCCCTCTTGACTTTAAGAAACTAATTTAGCACGGATACTCTCTCCTCTAATATGAGTACAGCTATTGTGAAACTTTATTTTATGATGTTTTCCATGTTCCCGCACCATGATAGAATGATCCATGAACCATGACTGTCAGTCATCCTTCCTGCGGGTACTTGAACTTTGGATCATATATACATGGAAAATTTCTACACCAACGCCCTTTTAATCCACCCGTAAATTAAATCTCAGGTTCTAATTAATACAGAAACATCCAAAGCAATTCAACAATTTAGTTTTATCTGAAACTAAAATGACTTTTTAAAAATTATATTTGTTAATACTTGTAAGACAATTACGGAACACTTCATTTCATCCCATATAAACCAGTGGATGAATTGTATACTTCCTTAATCCATACATTCATCCGTTTTTTAGCAAGCAAGAAGAATTTCTGCAAATATCAATACGATCTTTCTTTAAATTTTCTTACTCCATGAGGAACAAAGTCTATTACTTCCGCTAAAAGTTCAACTTATATCCCAGTAAATATGCATACTAAATTTGGGAATTCTGCGTCAGATTCAAATCCTTAATTCAAATTCTGCTGAAGACTCAACAAAATAAAATGCGTGTATATTTAAGATTTGCATTTCTTATCTTGCATAGCAATCAATGCGGTTAAATTAGACATCTGAAAATCATTTATGTTTTGGGTAATTAATTAGAAACGAGTTATTAGATATTTCGTTGGGGGCGGTCAAGGGAAATTCCTTGAGGTTGCTTGGGGACTTATATTTGTGGTTGGATAGAAAAATAGTGACAATTACGTTCGATTAGAAATCAGAGGTAATTAAAGAGGAAAATCTGACCCAGATGTTGCCGTCATATTTTTTTCCGCTGGGAAAAATTGAATGGGATTGAGATTTAGAAAAAGGAAACCCCTAAAAGTAATATATATATATATATATATATATATATGCATTAGTGTTTCTGTGAAACATGTTTCGTTAAAAGTACACACAAGATTTTTTTTGTTTAATGTGTTTTAAATCTTCTTTCTGAGCCTTCTCTACCTTCTTTTTTAGTTATCAATGATTCCGATTCTCACTGGGTTCCTGATAATTCTGGCATTGGACAAATCTAAACTAAACTTAATAAAAGAGTAATGTTTATTTGTATCTTGCCTTTAAGGGATTGGCCGCTAGCAACATATGCACGCATCAAATACGTACATATATAGATACATACATACATACATACATAGATGCATGCATATACCGATACAGGCATTAATATGAATATATAAACACTCCTTAGAAGCGACAAATAAAAAGTTCCTTTTGTGTCTTCGTCCCGGTATGTCGTGTCTGTTTCTCTCCTCTCAGACTCTGTCCCTCTGTCTATTTCTCTCTCAATAAATATTCCCACACTAAAAAAGTGTTAATTTTTGTACAAAAGTAGGCACAATAATCTGTAGTTTTAATTCTGAATAATAGTATTATCACAATCGGTGTCTTTGTTTAGGGCGTCAACTTTTCAAAAATATGTTTGAAATGGAATAGGAAAATATTTCAATTGTTTCAAGTCTTTTGACTGATCAAAACTGTGCACGATTTAAGATTTTTTTCCGTCCTATATAGTCAAAAGATATTTTAAACCAATTAGAATCATTGATAAATAAGTCCACTGATTATCTAATTTGGAACCTAAGTCTTAAAAATAAAGTGATAACATAAACCTTCTGTACACATAGATTAATTTCCAATTCAAGTTTTGTCTTTATTTTTCTTGAGTTAAATCTAACATTCTGTTCCTTTAAGTTTGTGTTTAATTTCGACATTGCTTAATTATTTCCCGCAGGCAAAAATCATGTTTTTACGTTTTAATCGATAGCATTACTTCTACTACTTTCACATTCTCTACAGCTGATTATTCAGCTATATAGCACTCACAAAAATATACATTCTCTTTACATAGTTACATACTCACACAAAGATTTTTTTACTCACAAAAATGTATTACCGAGATTTAAATGGATGCAAACTGCTATTAACTTTCTTCTGGTCGATATCATAGCGGAACACATCAACATTCTTACAATTAGTACCTTTTTTCACTAGAAAAAACATTGTAATTTCTGTTCCTTATCAACAAAGTTTTAACCCAAGTTGAAGAAATTAAATTTATTAAATTTATTGGACTTTATTTTATTGAATCATTCACATTTTTCGCTCTTTCCGTATACCTGTATGTTTGCTTCCTGTTAACTATCTCTCTCTCCCTCTCTCTCTCTCTTTCT
Source organism: Sepioteuthis lessoniana (assembly GCA_963585895.1). Lineage (NCBI taxonomy): Eukaryota > Metazoa > Mollusca > Cephalopoda > Myopsida > Loliginidae > Sepioteuthis > Sepioteuthis lessoniana. The sequence continues at coordinate 51,644,057 of OY757914.1, forward strand.
CTCTCTCTCTCTCTCTCTCTCTCTCTCTCTGTCTCTCAAACCACACTCGTAATAAATACACATGCACATAATTGCACATGGGACACAATTCTTAAATCAAGGAATTTTTAAGAGATTAATCAACCCTAGTTTTTACACCTGTTTCCTGTACTCGCCTGAAAATCCACACATCTATGGAAAACCAATAATAAGTAAAAAAAAAAAAACAAACCAAAAAGAATGTATTTTCGTTTGGAAGGATTTTTTTTTAAAATATAGATCCTTATTTCATTTCTATGATGTTACAACCATTTATTAGTTATCTCTCAATATATTACGTGTACATACTTTATTATTATTTACATAAAGTCCATATTTGTTTCTCATAAGGTTGTCACACTGGATAACTGAGAAGATACTTGTAACCTGGTGTGGCTGTGGGGGCGTTACTCATGTAGTGTGGCCACGGGGGCGATACTCGTGTAATGTGTCTTGGGCCTGAATAAACTGGCCCATCTGTCTACAAATGATTTTTTCTCTTAGACTAATAGCCATAACAAAGTTAAAGAGTTCAATCTGCCCTACAATATCCAAAGAACTGGAAAGAGAATATTTGGATTCATACATTTCCGAATGGTATTAGAGCTATATGAAATGTAAATGACCTTGTTCAGGACTTGAACTCGGATAGTCGAGTTCACTTCCTTCGTCTGTAACCTTTACATCTTAAACGCGTACGTAATTATAAATGAAGCCAGAAAAATAAAATTATATGTATTTTTACGCGGTTACAGATTCAATGGAAAATACAACTGTTTATTATTAATTTTTAAAAAATTTTGGTGACCTATTTTATCTATGAATGTAGAGTATTCCCTGGTGAGAAAAATGACTTTACAGTAGGAAGCATAAACAAATATATTTCCTTGCTCGGAACAATTTATTGCTGACAGATTTAATCGTCCGTCCAATTCTCTATTTCAAATTTCACCATCACGTCATATAAAATCATATAAAGTCCCTGATGTAACATCAAAATCATGAATAGTTTGAAATTGATATTTCTCATGAACTATTACGCTTAAACCAATGTTTTTGGGTTCATTCATTAGCGGAATTTGATTAGCTTGAGCGTTGAAAAATGACTTGCAGGCTAAGAAACCAGTGCACTGCATTTTTTGTTTTTGCTTATTTCTTTGTTTTTGTGATCAACAAGATTATATTCACTCAAAAATGACGGCGTTTTTTACGTAACGATGAGCATTAATGTTTTTCTATACATCGTGGCTTTTTGGTGTCTCTCCTTAGGTCATATAAATATGGGGATAGCATTTGTTTGGTGTCTTTTCTTTAGCATTTGTTTGGTGTCTTTTTTGGCCATATACGTATCAGTCTAGAATTTTGGGCTGTCTTTTCTTTGGCCATATAAATATGGGTCTAGCATTTATTTGATGTTTGTTCTTTGGCCATTTACATATGGGTTTAGCATTTGTTCGGTGTATTTGGGGTAGGGTATTGACACTGGAGCTTAACATTTGTTTGGTGTCTTTTTGGGGCCATATAAGTATGGGTTTAGCTTTGTTTTTGTGTCTTTTCTTTGGCCATTTACATATAGGTTTACGATTTGTTTGACATCTTTTCTTTGGGTTAAGCATTTGTTTGCTTATCGTTGCTGTTGGGTCAAGAGCGGTCGAAATATGATGCTGGATGCCAAACAGTACACAGGAAAATATTGTTGAAGAATAATATTTGCAAATTTTATGAGAGAAAATTCGACAGGTTATATCAAACAAATAACATATTTTCAGCTGAAAATATGGATTATCTCCCATAAATTATTGAATGTTAACATTTCGAAAAAATAACGGTATTTCTTTTAATCTAAACATGCCTGGATTTTATTATTTCCTGTAAAAACAATCAAAATTGATATCATTTTGTTAAATTTATTAAACATATGTACAAATTTAAAATCTCAGTGACCAAGTATTGATGTATCCGTCCAAAAATAAGTACGCCATATATATATATATGTGTGTGTGTGTGTGTGCATTTATATTTTTTATTACAGAAATGTTAAGATATTTTTAGCTGTTTGTTTTGTAACTCTTTTTCTCATATGTGGGTTTATACAGTCTTATATATTAGTCAGGGCTCTCGAATTTCCTTCATCGCCGTGTTTGTCTTCTATTTTCAGCCGCCTTTGCTGTTGTCATCCTGCGTTAAATCTCTGCATCTCCTGACTTTTCTTATTTGTTTCTGTAACCCCAAATGTTTTAGTTCGTCTTCGCTCGGATAATAAAAACGCTGACACGATCAGTATGTGTACATATACGATTTCTTATGACACACATTCATTTTACCCGTGCAAATTTTACGGGGAATGACTAGCATGGTAGAAATCAATCATTGTCTTTGAATAGTCCTCGACAACTGATTAACTATTCAAAGTATCACCAACGAGATTATCCAATCACAACCAAGTTATCAAATTGACAACGGGGTCATCTTCTGTCAGTTAAACAGAGATGGCTCACGGTACTTTTCCAGCCCTTTAATGGTTATTCGATTTCTATTCTATATGTCGTTAATAGATTTCTGCAATCTACAACAGACAAAGTTATACATAGAACGCCATCTGATAATACCATTATATATATATATATATTTAGAGAGAGAGAGAGAAGAGAGAAAGAGAGAGGGAGAGAGAGTGAGAGAGAGGGAGAGTCACCCAATGATGTTGAAAGGATCTAACAATTCCATTCAAAACCTATTACATCAGGTTCTAATAATCTATAAAGTAAAAACTGAAACAATAATGACTTATCTTTTACCAAATTCTACAGCAGTGCAAAATTGACATCAAATTCGTACCATCTCTATAACCAAACATAAGTTTGATTAAGTATATATGGATGATATACTTATATTTGGACAGCTGCATATCCTTAGTCTTGTTTAAAGTGTGTCTGTTCTGTATTATTTGATGATAAATAATACCTAATAATATCCATTTTGATGTTATGATGTTCCACTGGATCAAATAAGACCCTGGTGTAATTAGTTCATAAGAAAATTATGATTTTTAAAAAAAGTGTCCTTATTTATCAGCGATGCTATGCGTATATTCTACGTTACAAAAAGAACGCATGTAAGGAAGAAAAATGAGGTTAGATTTTAGATATACGATGTACCTTCTTTAATACAGAGATTGAAAGAAATGTAAAACACTCTCTTATGTAATTTGCTGCTTCTTCACTTGTCGTAAATGCAGAGAGTATCTCACTGGCCGAATGGTGAAGTAGGCAGATGGTAAGAGTATGGTATTTCATATAAGCTCAACGCACCGATGCAGTTATAAACACGGTTGACCTAGCTTAGCCGAATAAGGATCCTTATTACTTGATTGTGTTCTAACATCGGTAAGTCAAGTAAAGTAGGAGAAAGTCAGTGAATAGGAGGATTTAAATATCTGCATTTTTAACCACCTGTATAAATCCCTTTGTGTACTAAACTGCGTTTTGTCTGCAAAAGATAAATAAAGGGGAACAATTCATTAATTCAAATAATCACAACGCGCGTAATTTCGCGACTCCACCATGTTTACTTACACAATATCCATGAATTCGATGCCATTTTTCTATAAATCTCCCATTTAAATTATTTTCCTGAATACACAAAACTATCTGTAAGAAAAATAACGAATGAACTACAAACCAAACAACAGCCTTTAAAAGTGACCATGTTCGACAGTCACAAATAACACATTTTTTCTTCGGAAACTATTTATTTTTTGCTAAGTTTTACTCTTATTATCTTTCAAATGTTACCATTCTTACTGGGTTTTTTTTCTTTCTTGCTTGCTTTTTAATAAGTGATAATTTGCAGTCTGTAACCGTTCGGCTGTAAAGTGTCTGGATTGGCTGTATAAGTAGTGGAAGAAAATATATCGTCCGGTGACGAGAAGTGAATGGAGAGTGACCATTATAGTGACCAAGGGTCATACTCTGTAGGGGATATGTATTAATATTGATGAGATATATCTGTCGGCTACTGTGGTGTGGAGTATTGCCTTGTCAGAAGCACACATCGCATTTCTAAATATGTCATGAGATGCCAACAAAAGATATCTACCAGTGATTATATCTTTCTCATTTGATAAAGACTGAGTTCCGAGACGTACATGCGCAATAATAAACGACCCACACACACACACACACACACACACACACACACACACATACATATATATATATATATATATATATATATATATATATATATATATATATATAGGAAACTACTTGTAAAATTCATGCAGTTCAGTTAGGAATCTATTTCGGCAAATTTATTTGAAGACAAGATGAAGTGATGTTTATCAGCGATGACGAATACGATGTGTAGGCAGTAGATAGATTGAAAATAGATAGGTAAATTGATCGACTGATGTTCACCAAATATTTTGAGGTTTAAAAGAACATTTTGAAGAATATTATTTGGAGAAATATTTTATTTGGAAAAATATCTTATCTATGAAATAAATTTAAGAGCAGTTAAATACAACTTACAATGTTGCCAGAGCAAACTAATAGAAATCTAAATGCGTAATAAAATGAGTTAAATGTTTTAATAAAAGTATTATGTACAGCTGTCCTTATTGCATATGTGAGTATATGAAAATCCATAAGAGAAATAAAAATTTGGTATAGACTTACATATTTGAGAACTTCTCTTTAGTTATTGGTTGCGGGGAATTAAATTATTTTGATTTTAAGAAAGAAATTAGTAATATACTTCGGTTTCATGTTTATTGAAAAACGAGATTTGATAAAGATGATGACATGTATCAGTTTGAGCAAAAACATAGTCCTACAATTCAACGCATTGATGATAATTTTTACATTTTAGGGAAATGTTACTCTCAATTTTGCCAGAGTATAATTCCACCTTGTAAAGACAAGTAAAAGCTGAACTTTATTGATCACTTGCTACTGTAGGTAAACATTTTAAAAGCCAAAATTCCCCCAAATCGACCCTGTTTTGTATTATATATATATATATATATATATATATATATATATATATGTATATATATATATATATATATATATATATATATTATTATTATTATTATTATTAGTAGTAGTAGTAGTAGTAGTAGTAGTAGTAGTAGTAGTAGTAGTATTATATGTTTTAGATATTGACAAATTTACTTCTAAAAAACTTTAAATTGAAAAGTCAAATTGTTTTGCTTTCTTTTCTTCTTAGATTAATTCTATTACCTTTCGTTGCTTTCAGTTTGAATACATGGCCATTCTTTGTGTGTCAGTTTAAGATTTTAGAATTTATCCCAACGTTTGTTAAACTGTATCAATCATTAACTGCATATATCCGGTATCTCTGCTCGTTTTAGCAACAAAGATTCATTTGTTTGTCTTGGCAGTGGTTCACGTAGATAATTGTTTAATACTGCTTTAATACTGTGCATAGACACGGGGAGTGACCAGTTCAGAAAGAATAAACATTGGTAAACAATGAACAATATTCCCTTTGTAAAAAGTAAATAATTGAGATAGTTCTGTATCTTCGATGATCGTAACATCGAAAAGAAAGGAACAAGATATAATCAAACAATAGTCAATAAGTAAAACGCCTTGTCTCTGTACATTCAGAGAGAACTTCTTTCAATTCTGCTTACGATAAAAGAAACCTGTTGTGCCGATGTATTTTCTTTGTATCCCTGCTTTAAGGCAATGGTGATTAAGGTAGACACCCAGAGCGAGAGTTGCCTGCTAAAAATTAGAAACATCAAGTAAATAAACAAAATAAACCAATAAGAAAATAGCCGGGTGTTATGAAAAGCTGGGGCCTGGAAAGTGAGTTAGACGATACACTAAATGATATTTTATTTTACGTTTGATGATATATGAAAACAATATGGCTACCATGCCTTGCATAGTCTTTGTGTTCATTTAGAATCCTTCAAGTATCATTATATATATATATATATATACACGTACATATATATGCACACACACACACACACACACACATATATATATATATATATATATATATATATATGTATGTATATATATATATTATAAGTTAATCAGTAAAGACATGCTATCTTTTAAAGACATCAAAGCTTTTCTATCAAAGGGCACAAAAATCCTGCAGGCGGTTTTGGTTTAGATCAAAATTAGTTCTGATTCAGAGACTATTTCTTATCATGACTGAAACAATGAAAATTTTGAGTCTATCTTCTAACAGGCTGTCATCTCAAAGCAATAAAACATAACGGCATGTTTTTAAGAGAACAAGTATTAAACCAATTCTTATAGCTATTGTCGGCAAACATTCAAATGAATGAGTCACAGTAATACAAATAGCAAAGATACATCAATGACGAGAATGGAAACGTGTTACTATTGATATATATGCTTATCATGTTAATTCTAAGCATATTCACTGATGAATTCGAGAATAACATTTTGTTTGTCATTAATGATACATTTCGGTCGTCGTACCCTCCGATCTTCTGATATTAGTCGTTGTTGTCATCGTAATTCCCTGCACATAGTTATAAAATATTAGATGCCTGGAAGCATCAACAGTAACGTTAGCAATCTGTTATTATAATGCATTGCTCATTGCAATATTAATTTTGGATGACCAGTCAAGTTTCTCAATGCTTCCTAACAGTCTAGGGCATATCGTGTCTTATTAGCCGGAAAAAAGATCCTGTTTATACCGGGCCAAATTAAGGAGTTTTGAGACAAGTGCAATGAACTTCTTGTTTCAAGACTGACCAAAGTTATTAGTCGGGTATGTTACAGTTGATAAACGCGAAATGTCTGTTTACGTCCCCTATCTCATTTTTCCGCATTTGTCTTGGCACATTTTTTCGGCGCGTTGATGTTGATAAATAAAGCTGATGCTATCCATTTCGTAGAAGTCTTTTGAGCTAATCCCTCATGATAGACTTTAGCCGATACAGGCAGAAATTACTAAGATTGCTTGCTTTGATATAGTAGTAAAACGATTTTGGATCCAGGCAGTCAAAAACTTTACCTACATAGGCAGAGAGGCTCAATGAACAATCCAATTTCATGAGCCAATGATGGTAAAGGATGAATGATGACAGTCTTTATTGGAGATGGTGTTTTTTTAGATTTTAGAAAAGTTTAAATTAGGGAAAAACAACACGTTTGAAACTCAGATATTCCGCCATTTAATAAGTTATCTGTAGGACAAAGAAACTGACACTAATTCGTTAGAAGAGACAGTATCGTAGTAGATTTTAGACTCATTATCATGAACAATGGTGAATAGAGTTAATGAACATATAAATGGTCATCTAGAGAAAATTAAGAGAAGCACGATTGCGTCGTTTCCCACCATATCAAAAGGTGAGTTTGAAAAATGTTTCGATAAATGAAATAAGTTGATTAAATGCAAAAGGTGTTTCGTTCATCAAGGTTTGAAGATGTTAAGCTTGCAATTATTTACACGACTCATCTGACACGGCAAAATGCGATACCAGGTCGATTTTTAGACAGAGTAAACCAGGATTGATTTTTAAGTTTTCCTTCTTTGATACTGATTTTCTTACCAAGATTATACAACCCATTCTGCCCGACGAGTTATCCTTGGCTAGGATAATACAGTTCAAAATGAAACGTACAGTCACGTCCAAGATTTGAATTCGGCTCGTCGGGTCAATTCCAACGACGATAACCGTTATCTTACACGCGCCTCAGTCTTACACCTGACATTGAGTTTCAGTCCAGGAAACAAAGAAAAAAATAATCCCCTGTACTGAATTCAGTATGAGTTGCTTTTTTTAAATATTCAAATAAAAATATTTAATCATTAAGCACGTTACGTTTTAGTCACGTCTCATTAAGGATGATTTCTTGGAGAAATGACCATTAATACATAGGAGTTACTCAACTGACAAAGCAAGCAGAGGTCTACGTCTGGCAGAAGATCAAATCCGACACTTAGTTATGATTAATTTTTAAAATACCTTCCATGAAATGTAACTAAAATTAGGTTGAAAGAAATACAAGTAAAAAATAATGTGCAACGCTTCACTTAATAAGAAAAAATCAATATAATTTTTCAATGTGCCAATGTCCCTCGTTAAATAGGTTAACGTGAAGATCAAAACACATGCCAGGCTAAAAAGTAAAACCTGATATTCCTGAGTACCCACAAATGTCCACGATCTCTTCTACCCTGGGATTTTGGCTGAAAAATGTAAACAATTTTTTAAGTTATCAAACGTCATTTTATGATGCTTAATAACTGTTACTAGTGATGAACAAATAATATTTTTAAACAGCTAAAATAATTCAATGGCAACCTTTGAAACGTAATATTAAAAAAAGTGTCAACTATTTAGTATTATATCGTAAGTATTTCATATTTTAAAAGCTTTATTCAATCTATTAAACGTGATGGTTATCTAAATTCTAAATACAGTCTCTTAAAGCCTCATGAATGTGTACAGGGTGTTTTGTGAGCCATGATAATCAAAGATCAAGGTTAACAAATCGTTGTTTGTGATTTCCATCCTCACTGGATTCCATACTTTCGTCCTGAAAGATTTATGGTATTTATGAACGGCGAATTATAATCCTAAGCAAACTAACTAATTATAGATCGAGATGATATTTTCTTTTGTCCAGTATTAAATACAATGTTCGAATACATGTAAATCCGTTATAAAAATTCCTTTTTCTACCACACAGAACGCTTTCACATGTTTGGTCGATAGGTCTCTGTTGGCTATCTGAAAAGGCTTATTTGTATGTTGCATGTCAGCCCTATTCAATAACGCAATCGTTTCTACTCAAACCTTAACGGGTTGTGGAAAATCTTAGCGTTTATAAATGATTCATTACCGTCTTGCCTGATATGCGTTTCTAGACGACCAGCTGGCAAAATGTAGGGAGAAAACCATGAATAAGTAATTACTCTTTTCAACTTAGTTTAACCTTGTTTCAATATACATATATATATATATATATATATATATATATATATATATATATATATATGTGTGTGTGTGTGTGTGTGTGTGTGTGTGTGTGTGTGTGTGTGTGTGTGTGTGTGTGTTCTCCTATTGATCCCAAATATGAGGGTTCAACTGTTCAGTTAACAATGTGAACCGTTAGATGAGCAGCGCAGAAAAATTTGTTTATAGCGTTGAAGACTTGAGTCAGACCAACTACTCTTTTTGGAAAAAACTTATAAAAGAAGTTACGTGTACCAATGTTTCACAGATCCTCTCCAAGAACACACATCCGTATTTTAATTCAGTTTTTTTTTCTGGACCGTATGAAGGTTAGAGAGCACAGGCTCTCCTATTATTTTACTCATACGTGTCGTAAGAATATATAGATTCATGCCTTTAAAATGAGCATTATATATATTATATATACTATCCTAATATACTTACCTTGAATATATCTGCTTTCATCAATGTTCATAATCTCGCACAATTATATATTTCTTCGTTCCTTCCATCTACGTTGATAACTATCTCAATGTGTTCATATCCATTTCATTTTTTATCATATGTATTTATCTCACTCCGCATCTATCTATATATCTATCTATCTATCTTCACTGCCCCCGCATTGTTACTGTTCAGGATAACTTTAATTCACGTCTCTAAATCCAATCCTGCTATTGTCTGACAGTTGCAGCAGATAGAATGTGTTTCTTTTTAGTACGCATGATGAAAGAAGACATTATTGAGAATTTGATACATATAAACTGACAGGCGCATAATGATAAAAATATTCTAGCGCATCAGAATTTTTTTACAGTGTAGAAGCAAATTGCATTGATCTTCCTGTAGACAGCATATGCAACAAAAATCTTCCTGCAACTTCTTCACGTCAAACCCAGCCACATGAAGATCTTCCTTACAGCAATAGCACACAAAGTTTTTGGATTCCAGTAAATGAAAATAGAATTTGACTCAGAGTAAAATGACAGACAACGGGAGTTAGTATTTTCTGTTCGACGAGATATTAGAAAATAACGTCTGACAGAGAATTGAAAAAATAAATTAACTACGCTTGATGGGAAGGCATGGGATGCATTTGTCCAAGCTATAGAGAAATTTTCTTGGGTTTTCAATGAGCTGAGAAAACCGCTGATTTAATAAAATTCGAATCGTATAATGAGATGCATATCATATGTTCTCATCGCATGTCTTTTGCAGCATCTCAGCGTAAGGTAAGCGATGAGTATAGTGGGAGTATCCAGCAGCAAAGATTGAAACGAGATTCTAGGGTTGATTCAATATAAACACAATGAATGAATACTGCTAAATGCTATAAAAGGATACTGTTTCAATGCACTAACACGTCACCCAAACTTGACTAGACCCGAAGAGAGTGAATACTTTTTATTCGTTTGATTACATCCTATTGTTAACCATATATCACTTGTATATAAATATACAATTTAATAACATCCAAAATCTATCTGTCATGAGCATGGATATACTACATACAGTGCAAATATGCACTTACATTTTTCAATTCCGTTTGTGACTCTTTCTCAATGTACTTTCGCCTTTCTTGAAATCCCCAAATACTATTCCAATGAATAGCAAGACGTTCTGTGTACAATTGTCGAAATAACCCTTAAAAATCGAGAGTTCAATTATTTCTATCACCAATAAGAAGTATTTATATCCTTGCAGCTTGAATTAGGATCGGTGAATCCCTATATGTACTTCACTATGTTAATATCTGTCTCAGTCCGTTCGTTATAGTCTGTTCATATCAATTAATCTCGGTATCTATCTATCTATCTATCTTGTAACAATATAGCCATTATGGATTACAACAAATTACATTCAATTTTTTATTTCATCCAAGAGCCAAAGATCAGGATAGCTAAACGTGTCTGGGGTGAGGGTTCTAAAAGTTAAAGTAACGTTTTGTGAAACATTCAATTATTGCTGGATAATACTAGAAATAGGAACATACGATAGCAAATAGGTTAACATGAACGTTTACCTGGAAATTAATATACCGTTTACTATTCTGCGATTTATCTTCAAATATAGGCATTAGCTCTGTTGACAAGAGGTAGACTGTGTCATGTGTATAGCATGCAGTGTGTTAATTCTATCATCCAAATTGATGTTATCTCTATGACTCCAAACTGTATCGGACGCTGAGACTCCGATTCTGGGGAATCGGGAGTATTCCTTCATTGACTATACTCCCAGTTCTTCAAACAGACTGAATGGTAGTACCTGTTTGGGTCTTAACTCTCGGTCAAATAGACTTGTTTAAACTCATTCGTATTCGATCGGATCATGTCCAAAACTTTAAGGAACAACAACACAAAAATGTAAATATGACCTCACTATGAACGTGATTCTCGAACTTCGTGGCATAAAAAACATCAGAAGTGCTGACATACCGTTAAAATTACTCACTCACTCACAATCAATCAATCAATCATATATTAAAATGATAAAGCATTTTGACAATTCAGATCCCAAAATTGGAATATGCATCTTAAGTTTAGTCAGATTTGCAGATAAAAGTTTTACTTACCTAAATACTGGGTTTCAAAAAATATTAGTTAAAATAAACAGAGTTTTTCAGAAAAATTGAAATTATTTTACAATCTAATAACTTGACCAATTTTCGTTCAAGTCATCTAAAATTTTTACTGTATGAATTGAAACATTTGAAAACCTTATTTAAATAACTATTATTTTCCAGTGAATATTCTTTAGTAATTGAAAAGAAAAAAAATATGACTTTAATCATAGAATGTTGACTTGTTTCTTCATATGCTGTTGAAATTTTAGATCATTTGAATGAGAATTGTTCTTTGTTAAATAACAACATTATATCAATATCTCAGAAACACCTTGTGTAATTCTTACATGTAAAAAATCGCTGATAACAGTGGTAAATAAAGTATTCGTTTTACTGTTTCTTTTTTCTTTCGTGGTTTCTTAAATAAATTCATCTAATCAGCCATTCTCTAATTCTATGAAAACAGCGAAAGTAAATTTGTGCTAAGTAGGATGGAAGAGAAATACTTAATTACTGAACACACAGTCAAACATTTTAACTCTGACATCGTAAAGTTGATGACGAGATCGCTTAGACGGCATCTTTAATTCATGAGTGGTTTTATACGCTTACCGACCTGGTAACTGCAATCATTACATTTTAGCAACAAAAGGAAGAAAGGAATTCAGATAAATTAGCCAATAAATTATCTTCACCGAACAGCTTGTTTAAATTTGTTTCCTGAATGTATAAATGAAGGAACAAATAAACATAATAACGAGCCAACTAGGATTTTAACATCTTTCTTTTACTTTTGTATATTTGTTGTCAAAGATTTGTACTTCGTTTATACTTACATTTGTAGATTGTTTGTATTTTAGTGTAGTAGAATGGAGCAGTGATTATCTGATCTTACATACATGGACTTTTTTTTTCGGATTCTCCTAGTGCGTGTCAGAGTAACTTATGCATTCGGCCTCGTTTTCTACTATTAACCCCTTTGACATAGATATCAACGTGTAATCATATACTACGAATGACACCTCGTGTTTTTTTTTATCTAACAGTGACGATTTGAAATTACGTTTTTAGAATACTTTATCGTTGTAGAAATGTTTAAGAATACTTCAAAATATCTATTCTTCGAAAAATCAATTCTAAACTCTTATTTAAAATAGATTGGTATGGGGAGTATTTTAAAAACAAAGAGGTATTTAAATTTCTTTGTTGCTATTAAAAGAAGAATATTAAACAATCTAATCTGCTAGGATAGGTTTTAATGAGATTTCTGGATGAGCGGGTTAAATGTCTGAACTTAAGAATTCAGCAAAAATGGCGAACCTAATTTCTTTCGATCCTATAAACTACCAGTTGAACACAGTTTTTATTACCAGTCTAGACTGGGAAATGTTCATGTATAATAAGTCCCTGACGTCAGTAGGATTCGTATACAACATACGTTAATCTTTAGAAAAAATACAATTTACAACACATATGGATAAATTCAGTTGTAAATAGCAGACATTTTAAACTCTATGTATGTATTTTTACGGGAAGATTGATGGCATTGTGGTCATCCATGGGTAGAATCTGTGTACGGGAAATATTCGAAATTCTCTGACACTATAGCGAACTCGATTATGAATAAGCAATAATCATCACCATCATGTCGTGCTGGTAGCACGGATATCCCTGACGCTCTCTCGCCACTTTTCCCTATCGTTCATCGCATCTGGCAGGTCTTCTGGACTACATTCCGTATCCTCACATAGTTGCTGAACGTAAGTTCGTGCTGGTCGTCCTGCTTTTGCTCGGCCATATTTGGGGGTCCATAAGAGTACATCACTTATGAGTTCGTTCCTGCTTCTCCAGCAGTGTCCTGCATGTCTGGTTCGTCTAACTTGAATAGTTTTCGTGCTAGGAGGCAGGTGGCTGTACAGTTGGTGTCTTGTGGGGTGTTGCCGCCAGGACTTGTTCAAGATTGCTCGCAGAATTCTTGTGTATTTGCCGTCTAGCTTCTTCTCCAGCCGTTTTGTTAGAGTCCATGTAGTGCATCCATATAGCAGTATCGATGCGACTGCAGCCTAGAAGAAACTGCGTTTCATTTTATCGGTTAGGTCTGATTTCCATATAATCGTTAGACAGTTGATAGCTGCCCATGCCTTCGTTAACCTCGTGTCGATGTCCTTTTCGGTTGATGAGACGCTGCTTCCTAGGTAAGTGAATTTGTCTACTAGTTTAAGAGGGGTTCCGTCTAGAGTGGAGATGTCACCCGTTTGATTATAGCACATATATTCCGTTTGGTGTGCATTGACATAGAGGCCTATGCCTGCGGCTGCTCGTTCCAAACTATGCAGTAGTGTTTCGGCTTGGTTGGGTGTATTTGCCAGTATCGCTATGTCATCGCGTAGTCGGGGTCGGTAATTGTTTTTGCGGGGTACCTTCTGCTTCTATTCTTTGTCAGCTCGAAGCCGTCTACTTTGATTTTATCAATCGATGTTCTAAGCACGTAGTCTAAAGAGGTATGGAGTTAGCGTGTCCCATTGTAGTGCTCCTGCTACAATGTCGAAGTATTCTGTTTCTCCATCTGGCGATCGTACTTTCACTTTGGTGTTTCTAAAGAGAATCGTTATTACTGCTACGGTTTCTTTAGGTAGGCTGTATGCTAGTAGGATTTGTTCCATCTTTCCTTGATTACAAGGAAATATTATGATACGTTAAAATTGTTCTTAAAACAAATATAATCGATGGGAATGAGTGATGGTTATACATGTTTTCACGAGTTTTACAACCTTCTTTGTTGCATTTCAACGTAGAAATGTAAGGTTTTAGATCAAGGAAACTTTCAAGGTAAATCTAATCCTTTTTCCATTATCTCTCATTCTTTTTTCTCTCTCATATATATATATATATATATATATATATATATATATATAAAGTCCTAAACGATTTTAAGCCTACAAAGAATATAAGTACGCTGAAGCATTCATTCTATTATAGGTACTCAACCGGCTGGCTCAATACCTAGCATATGATTTCTATAGTTACTTTATCGTTACTCCCAAATATTAAGAGACATTTAACATCAACTTGATTTTTTCTTGGTTTAGAGAAGATCCTTTCAGCACCAATTCGTATATGCATTCATATTTATAGATTTATGCACACAATACTATGTATTTGTCATAGTACCAACTATCTCTCTCTCTCTTTCTCTTACTCCCGCTCTCACTCTCTCTCACTCTAAATACACACACACACACACACATACATATATATATATATATATATATAGAGAGAGAGAGAGAGAAGGAGAGTGGAACGATAAAACTGTTACCCTAGAAAAGACATAATTCCATTTCAGTTTAATGAAAACCGGTTTTCTTTTTTTGTTGCAAACCATCTACTAGTTGGCCAGTTGTGTACAAATCCCAAGAGCGATAGGAGCCTTCTATTATGTCTGAAAGTGACACAATGTTCAACGAGCGAGATCGGAGATGCGCCGCTTTACGACACATGCTCTCTATCGATCCAAGTTATGACAACGCTAGATTTCCATGAATAACAGGGACGTGCCCAGGGTGATGAAAACAAAGTTTCCAGCAACGGTTATGGTTTTTTGTGTGGTTTCAAGTGAGAGCCACATCATGCCACCTAACAGCTTCGAAGTCGGGTTGAAAGTCAACACCAAAGAGGGGGGGTGTCCTCGTGGTGTAATGGTTAAAGCGATGAACTGCGGAATCGTAGTACGCGAGTTCGTACTCCAGTCGCGCTATTACGTTCACTTTCGGGCAAATACCCTTGGGAAAGGTATGAACCCCCTTATTCTCCCTCCAGCTATGGGTAAATAGTAGGACGGAGTAGGTTCTTCAACCTTGGTGAGGTAACTAGTCTAGGAGAAGGAAAACTCTGAATTCAAAACCTGTTAAACTCCGCTTAAAAATTGACCTTGTGTCGTATCCTGCCCGAGCGGAGGGGTTGGTAAATAGTACCAAAGTGTACCTGTATGTGCTGAAGAGTGTGGTGATCCCCTGGTGCAATCAAGTGGCCGGTGGCAGACCCTGGGTGGGGCATCAGGAATCGGCACCGGCCCACAAGTCCAAAGAGACCCAGGCTTGGCTTCAGAAGGAGTGCTACGACTTTGTACCCTTCTCTCACTGCCCTCTCCCCCCGACCTAAACTTACTGGATTACTTCGTTTGGTCATACGTCGAGAACATCACCAACATGACCTCGCACAACATCAAAGCAATCCTGATCGCCGTCATTCACCGAGTATTGCCGAGCTCCTGCAAGCGCTTGTGGAAAAGGCATGCTCCCAGTTCCAGATCCGTATCAAGGCGGTGATTGAGGCTGAAGGCGGCTACATTGAATAGATATCAGCTCTATAAGATAATCAAGTTAGCTGAATTGATTTTTTCAAAATTTTTTTAAAAATATAGCTGTAGTGTCGTTTTCTTTAGGGCGACAAATCTATCCTTCCACCCTATATATATATGTATACGCACATAGTGCATTTTTTAATAACTGATTATTAGCAATAAGTATCAGTGTGTATATACCGGTCTACAAATAAGAACGATAGATAGATAGATAGATATGGGTGAATGTGAATAAATAAGATATGATACCTCTTGTGATGATTAATATGATTATGCAATTTAAAACACATAATATTCATAAAAGTGGAATTTTAACTTCTACTCCAAAAGAAATCCATTGACATTTTTCAAGTGATCTACTACGTGTAGCTTAGTTGTGGTACAAGATCAGAAGTGTTTGACCACAAGTAAGGATCAACATCATCAACAATATTCTTGTAATCTAGTACACTTAACACAATCTGAAATGCTCTTGACAAATCTTCATAATCAACAACTGGATTGATGTGCCACCAAATAAGAACAAAGGTACAAGAAAGGAGATATGTGTGTGAGAGCATATGTGTGTGTGTGTGTGTGTTTGTGTGTGTGTGTGAGTGTCTGTGTCTGTCTGTCTGTCTGCTTGGTGGGACAAATTTAAAATATAAAATTTTAACTTCGCAAATATTTTCTTGGTTACTTTTATTTCGGTTGTACTGGGATTGAGTATGAGCGTATGAAACGAAATTCTGGGTCCCTGAAATGAGTGGCGTCAACAGAGAAAAATATTATTGATATTTCCCTTGTCATTATAGTAACTAGTTATGTTGCCTCTTAAAGCACATTAAGAAAATGGTCGTGGGAGCATATAACATAAAAATTGGATCAGTACTCTTACGTTTTTTGGGTTTGTTTTTAATTTTAAATGATTCTCGCCCTCATTTTTATAGTGTTACAATAAAAATCATAATAACTGAAATACATACACAAAAAATGTTATTGCTTTATAGAATAATCGAATAAACGTTTTATGTTTTTTTGTTCTTATTTTACCTCTATTTTCATTTTTTTTCAGATTCCTTTGCTTTTATACATATTCCATTTTGTGGTGGTCAGATTTAATTTTCTTTTCTGTTTCCCAGTAATTAAATGTATTTATGCAACGAATAATGCATCGCATTCGTTACTTTTACAGTCAAAGTAAGTCAGCATCCGATAGCACTAATCCTCCCTGATTTAAAACGAGACTAAATGGGGGTCTCTTTGTTATTGAGCATGCTTCAGAACTCATATGCTGCGTTAATGAGCTGCTCGACCGGCGAATTGACACGCTGAACCCCGGGCTCAGCACCAGGCTTACACGTGAATGAATTAGTCTGCCACACACGGCGCTGATGGATTGTCTCTATTGGATTTTGCCAAGGTCTCGACATGCAATTGCTCAGTCGCATTGATCAGGTGGTCGGGTTCTTGGCCTCGTAGCTAGACGAGGTCAGCGTGCGGTAAATTATGAGCTTCCATCTGTGAGGTGAGTTCACGGATCTTAGTGTAATGACTTTGTCCGGAAAACAGGATCATATCTCATCAACGCAGGTCAGACTCAGCCGCTGTCCTTGTAATTATCAGAACTGGGCTTCAGATTAGAAGTCGGCTTTGGGAACAATTTTTGCTCTGATTTTTCTTTGTTATTTATTTAATAAAAGACTGACAGACAGACAGGCCGATTAAGATTTGTTTTGTATAATGGATTTTCTGTCGGTTGATAAGTTTTTAATCGGATCGGTGAACAAATGTAATCAATGACTAACGACATAAAACTGTGAGGCATTCTTTCACTATAAAACTTTATATTTCATAATTCATGCATTACAGGCTACCATTAAAAAGAAATCCAATTTTTTCAACGCATAAACGTTGCGATAAGTAAGTGAACCGATTGATGGAAAGAACAACTATCTGAAAATAATTCAAGTATCATTCTTTTTCTTTTCTAATCTCATCAACCAAGAAAGTCTTGAACAAGAGATACCAGCATTTTAAGTTTACTAATTATACCCCGTAGAATGTTTACTGAAATGGGTTTTATTTACAACGTACAGTATCTCCCATAAATAAGTATCCCCTTAAAGTAGGGTCACATCATTTCGAACGCATCGATTGCCATCAAATCACCAAAGCTAAACAGAATTAACCCTGCTCGGCACTTAAATTGGTAACCATTTAATAACAGCCTCAACTGCTAGTATTCTGAAACATGGGAGCCAAAATAAATAAAGATTAGTAAATGGGATGAAATAGTGACCAACAGTTTTGTCATTCTTCCTCTTAACCAATGCTAATATGATTTTATCATTTAATTTTACAAAGTAAATATATGATATTATATTATACAGGGAAAACGGATATTATTTTTTCGGCTTTACTACCAAACTCTAACTCGAATATAATTATACAGCACCACAAAAATCTATATACCACGATTTTATTTTTGGTTACAATGGTGTTTATATATTCGTTTTTATTACAGACTTGAACGACATAGATTTTGGCAATAAATCATACTGTATAATATCCATTTTGATTATATAATGTTCTGCTTGAAATGAAAAAAAAAAATTTACTATAGCAATATTGTTGGAATGTACATATTTATCGGCGATACAGTAAGTAAAATTCTAATTTCGATTCTTACAAAATCGAATATGTGTCGCTTTATTTGTCTGTATAAAATAGATATCTGTCTTAAAATGTATGTATATAATCATAGTACAAATAACGGCTATCAATTTGCTATAAACGTGAATGTCTAAAATTAATTAACATATAAGCTATCTCAAATATATCTCAACCATAATTCAATTTTGTTAACTTAAAATCTCGCTAGTACTGGAGGTTTTCAGTTTCAGTTCTCTAGTTTCATGACAGTAAATCTAATTTACCGTCTAAAAAATAAATGGTCATCGATCTGTAATGTGTGCGAAGAGACTGTTGTTGTGAAAATTGATTTTGTATGAATATAGTTTATTTTAAATAAAAAGAATGTATTTTTCCAGAACGTAATTGTTAGAATTAGAAATAAAATCAGCTTTTTAATTTTCTTGAAAAGATTACATAAAAGAAAACAAGAAATAAGTTTAACATGGTTATAATTCTGCCTTATTTCAAAATATATGACTATGTCAAGAGTTCTTGCTTATATACGTAAAGAAAAGCTTTTGACTGATATTTGTTGTTATCCAGATAGTATAAACGGGATGATCAAGTGTCATGAAACGTACATTCTCTTCTACATAGAATGCACTCTAATACACATACACATACTAATATTTATACGCTGGAACATGTTCTGTGTTAAACTGCGATAGCAATTCTTATTAGCTGTTAATGTTGTGTTTTTTTATATATTACGTAAACGTTATTGCAATCTATGGTGGTATGCACGCAAGTAATGTGGTAAATATACTGACGGTAAATATAAGACGTTACAAGGATAATTTGTATTAGCTGTCGATGTTGTGTTTATGTTATATTACATATACGTAACATAAATATTAGTATTGCATAATACTCCATAGTATATTACAATTACACCACGATATTGCCACCTTAACCATTATTTTTAAGTTTAAGATCACGCATTTATTTTCGTCTATTATACTTACATGTCAAATTAAAAAATTCTGTTTCTTCATAATGCAATGATGATGATGGTTTGTTCCTAAGTTATAATCATCACTACACATTTTTTTTTATTCGCCAAGACCCTGTCTGTCTCGCGACGTCCGCAACAAATCACTACACTTATATTTAAGAGTCAACCTTAAATTTGTCGCGAGACACACGTATCATCATGCACAGACATATACTAACGATCACATATATGACTACACACAAATACGCAAATACGCAAATATAATCTACACAAACACACACACGCACACACACATACACACGCACAAAATGAGTTTTACACAATCCTAACGTAAACATTCTTTTGAGTGTATTTTTCCATTTCTCCAATATCTTTCTTTCTCTGCCTGATGATGGTCGTATAAGACGGCATGAAACCACTAGTCGAAGATAAGCATTGTTGCTATTGAATATATATAAAATTAATATATATTTATTATTATTTACACCTTGACAATTTTTCACATCAGCCTTAGCTGATGGTCTTTCACTGGAGTTTGAGCTACAGCAAGTCTTCTCATGTCTCCTGGACTCGTCTCAGTAATCAGGCCGTTATCAATAACGCTGAGGTTTGGATGATCTCCACTCTTATTTCCAAGTCCTCTAGTTGCTTTAATAATCCCTTAGTGACTGCACCAAAAGCACCAATCACGATTGGTATAATTGACACTTTCATGTTTCATAGTTTTTCAATTCCCTATCAAGATCGAGGGATTTATCCTTCTTTTTACTTCCATTCAGTTTTATTCTGTGGTCAATCGGGGCAGCAAAGTCCACAATTTTGCACGTTCTTTGCTTTCGTTGATATTTATAAGATTTGGTCTTCTTGCTGAAATTAGGTGAGCGTTTGTATGTCAAATTCCCATAGGAGTTTACGTGAAATTTTCAAGAGCAGGTGCCGGTTATACGTATCCCACTTGTTCCTATGGTCAAAATTATATTTCTTGCACAATTTCCAGTGGATCATTTTGCCCACCCAGTCATGTGATATCTTATACGCTTTCTGTGCTAATTTGCTGCATTTACTTATTATGTGATGGATGATTCCGTCTCTATCACCACATAACCTACAATTGCTATTTTGCTGCGTCTTATCTATTCTCGCTTTGATTTGATTGGTTCTTACGACGTTGTTTTCATTTATTATTATGATTATCATTATCATTTTTATCATTATTATTATCATAATTATTATTATTATTATTATTATTATTTACTCCTTTAAAGTTTTTCACATCAGCTAACGCTGATGGTTTTTCACTGGAGTTTGAGTCACAGCAAGTCTCCTCAAGTCTCCAAGACTCGTCTCAGGATTCTAGCCGTTCTTAGCAAGGCTGTCGTTTGGATAGTCTCTACCCATCCGTCAACTTCCAAGTCTTCCAGGCCTTTTAATGATCCTTCAGTTATCGTGCCTAACGTACCAATCACAAGTGGCACAATCATTACTTTCATGTTCCACAGCTTTTTCAATTCTCTAGCAAGGTCGAGGTATTTATCTTTCTTTTCACTTTCCTTCAGATTTATTCTGTGGTCCGCCGGGACAGCAAGGTCGACAATTTTACAAATTCTCTTTTTTTTTTGTTGATTATTATTATGTCTGGTCTTCTGGCCGGGATTAGGTGATCTGTTTGTATGTTAAAGTCCCATAGGAGTTTATGCAAGTCATTTTCTAGGACAGGTACCGGGTTGTGCATATACCATTTGTTTGTATGGTCGAATTGAAATTTGCTGCACATTTCAAAGTGGACCACCTTGTCGACCCAGTCGATCACATATATTGAGTACTCTGTAAATTATATTGCATTTGGTCTTCTAAAACCCCACTAAGTGGGATAGTAATAACCATCTTCTGTGGTAGAATACCTAAAGATTTAGAAAAATTATCTACGTAGATTTCACTAACTGGATCATCGAGATAATTCTGACTAAAGAGTGTTGTTTCAAACGACATTTTATTGATAAAGCGGTCGCCATAGTGTATTATAGGTATAAAAATAATATTTTATATATAAAGGGCTTCTCACAATATTATATACACGCTTTGTCCAGTGTCTTTCCTTTCAAAAAAGAATGGTTGAATTTCACCCAGAACTGAGAATTCACTGCAAACTGTAACCCCCGTTTAGTTTACATGTTGTCATGCAGCTTCTGAGTACATTCAGATTCCAAGTTGCTCAATAGCTACAGATGTAGCATTAACTTGAGCTATTTAACTTTCTAGCTCGAAAACCACAATAATCAACAATTTCATTGCAACTACTGGAATAAAATGCATGCAAATATTAATTGAAACGATTTGTGAAGTTTTCAATTCCATCTGCTGGCGTTATCAGCAGGTTCTTAAAGAAAACAGTCATCAGTTTGAACACATACGAAAACTCAGTGATGTTCTCAATCACGTTCATTAATGTTTATTGCAATGTTGCACCATAACTATTCGATCATCAGTTTGAATAGCTATGATACCTTAAAATATTCTAAACTTGTCTCATTAACTTGGATCATCATCATCTTCATTATGACCAAGTTTGCAGACATTCTTTTACTCTCTCCCTATTATTCATCCTCACTTGAAAGTCCTTCAAACCTCATCCAGTGTCCGCACAGAGCTGATATTTGTAAATGTTTCCTGGTCGGCCAAATCTAGACCCTCCATGTGTAGTCCATCGGAGAACATAGTTTACAAGTTTTTCCTTGCTTTCCTAACAGTGCCCTGCATATAAGGTTCATCGTATATAGATGGTTTGGTTTCAAAGACTTCAATCTATCTTAATAACCATAATGTTCATAAGTCAAAGCGTGTATACATTTTTAGACATCCTGCTTATATATATATATATATATATATATATATATATATATATATATATATATATATATATAAATCTTTTTGTTGTTATCCAACGAAAGAAAGACATATTTTAAAATGTGTACGTCTTCGGAGACATTTGTATTTTTTAGGTTTTATTTATTTATTTTGTTCTAACATACGTGGATGATTCCAGCTTGTTGCTTTCCTCATGGAAAAGTCTTGTTAATAGTGTACTCGATGAAACTTAAACTCACTCGTGTTTGCAGTTTGAATGTTCATATATATATATATATATATATATATATATGTTCATATATATATATATATATATAGATACGAGTGTGTGTGTGTGTGCTCGCGCGCGTGTGTGTGTGTGTGTGTGTGTGTGTGTGCGTGTGTTTACATGTTTGTTTATATGTGTGTATATGTGCGAGTTTGTGTATTAAAAGATAATTGATGAGTTTGTAGCCTAATGACTGAGAATAAGTGTTTTATTTTTAGAGCTAATATCACAAACTTCTCATCGATTTCAATGTTTATACATGAACTGCAAACTTTATGAGTAAACATAACTGAGAAAAATCTTAAGAATCTATTTCAGATCAGCAACCTGAACAAATACTAATAAACCTAATTAGGAATGTTTGATATGATTATGAACACATATATTAGTAATATGGTTTGTTTTTGTTTTCTTTCGCAGTTTGAATTTTAAATTATGCATGCAGTACATCGTGCAGGGAAAATTGTTTCCTTCTAATCATGCTTATTGTCGAGATCCATAATACCGAAGTAACGCATAATTGCAACAGTGATGATATTCTTCCATTTTAGCCGTAATTGCTTATCCTGTAGTTTCCATTTTCTCAAAGATGACATAATTTCAAAAGCAAATTTCCATGTAATTATGGCCAGAATGGAAATGTGCGTTGATTTATTTGGTAATGTGTAACTTATCTCCTTCTCCGTCAGGCCAAAAACCTATTTATCAGCATTTGCGAAGGGAATCTTGTATAGAGGTATTTTCTACATCTGGATATTTCGCCCCAAGAAATGCTTATATAATACGCCTGATGTAACCAAATGATACCAGTCATAATGAAGCTGGTAATATTCTTGGATTCTTCTAATACGTTTTAAAATTATTTGTATTTTTTAGATGCCCTAAAAAGTTTTTATATACTAATATTTAATATTAAAACTAAGGTCATTTGGGGTGGCATACTACAAAATAACTGTTTTTATTTAGAATGTCTTTTTCATACTTATATTTTGCATATTTGCAGTCCTATGTAATAATTACGATGATGTAAAAAAAATTATTTTCAAGAAATCAAGTGTTCAATAAACTATTATTAGAATATTATATAAAGCATCTCCTCTATTCTTTATCAAAAGTCAGCAGGTAATTGTGTCTATTAACGTTAGGTTTTTGAATACAAATTATCTCCAATCTGAGAATACCAAACTCTACACAGACATATCTTCATGCCAAAATTTTCGAAGATTACCATTAGAAAGTTTTCAATAAGTTTACTTCTTTAATTCTGGTTTCTTTCCATAAAAATACCGATGTCTTAATTTTATTCACCAGGTGTCAAAACATCGGTAGAAAACACATGTAATATATCAAAAAATGTTAAAATTCTAATCTCATTTTATTATTCTTAAGCATTTTTGTGAAAATAGATAAATGAAAGTAAATAAACAAACACAGAGGAATGTTTATTTAAACAAAGTTTATTGATTTTTCTTGTCTTGAAAGAAATCTTGTGGAAAAATGCATACCGTTTAAAAAGAAATATATTTTATTTTCAGGCTTTTCCAAAATGGTCATTTATAAGATGTAATATTTTCTTTAAAAATTGAAAATTGTTCGTTGAAAAACCAAGAACATAATTTGGGATATGAAAAAAACCTAAATTCCAAAATAATGCCGAGCAGAGAAGCCAGTGAAAAGCAGAAGCTTATCTCTTGAATGAATCAGCACTCTGAGACATAGTAAGCCTCGTTAAACGAATACCTAAAGGAAGGACTTGCCCACGTGGAAAGAGACAATTATTAATCTTGGTCTTATCCGAAATAAGACCTGTATCCTTCCACCAATGTGTTATGGGAACCCAATAACAAAAGAAAAAAAGAGAAGAGAATAAACTCCACAAAACTCCAAGTAAGTGACCATACAATTTGAGTATATTCAACTTTATCTTGCTGCATTCATACTGAAATGATAAACTTGATATTTGGAGCACGTGCTCTCCGATTAAATCCCACAGACTGAAGGAAAGCGGACCGTGTCTACCGTTGTCCGACTACCTTCTCACCTTCCGCCACTAACAGATATTTTATGGAGGACCCGTCCAGGGATAAAGATATTTTATTCGAGCTTAGTCCAAGATAGGGATATTTTAATGGAGGCTCCTTCCGAGATACAGAAAGACTTTCTCGCTCCTGACTTGAATTGTTTTGTCTTTGTTTCTTTCTTTTATTCAATAAAATAATATTGTTATTAATCCTGTTAACTCAAATACGGCAGTTCAGAGTCCTTATTTTCTTGTGGAAGAATTGTATTTGTCGAAAACTTTGCATTTGACGGGGAAAGATAGCCAGTTAGCTGTGTTAACGCTTAATAATTCACCTATAACTCGCCCAGTGGTTTTAAAATGGTTTCGCTTGGGAGTTGAAGGTATCTGTGACATTAAATAGCATTCGGCAGACCACAGACAACGTCTGTGCCCAGCATTAATTGGTGGACTTGGCGGTAACGAACATCACACTGCAAGCCCGCAGGGCACATGTCGGCGTTACACTAATATGAGATGATTAGAAGGTTTAGTTAGATAAACAATTGCAAGAGTAGAGTTCAGTCTCCACTGTCATCGTCGATATTTGTGGCTTTGAATAACGCTAAACTAAGTGCAAGAAATTTTAAGTGTATATTCAAACAATAAGATAAGTGTTTAAAACATGGAAAAAACTTGACGAGCAGAAAATATTCAAAACTATGAGAAGAGAACTTATAATTAAAAGAAACACATAAAATGCCACAATATTTGTACATAAGTCGACTATTCAATGCTTAAATTTTCGATAAAACATCGTGTTGATAAAGAGAATAATAAGTGTGTAGTTTGAAATACAAACATAATGAAAACAAACATTGACTAAAAAAAAAAGTCATTCACTGAAGGAATTATTTCTTGACCTCCACCCAGGATCGACACATACAGGGAAATGAAAAATATATCGATGAAAAGATAAAAAGGATTAATAAGTAACTCAATTAAAAAGTGATATTAAACAAGGCCTAGTACATAGGTGCATAATAAAGATTATACTTTAAACTGTGACGAACAGATGTTTATTTATTTATTCAACTTAGTTCAGAAGTCTGAAATACTTCAAAAGAATCGATATGGCAAACTATCAATTTTTAGCCTCTTTTCTTAACCATAACACCACACGAAACGACCAGTCACAAAAACCAGGAAATATAAGTTTTGAAATAACGTTTAAAGAAAGAATAAAACCCTCCTGATCAGGAGTCTTTCCAGAATAACGAGGACTATACAGGACTTGCTGTCGCTCAATCCTCAAAAACAGTACGATACATCGGTTGTGAATATGCAGACATGTGAACAATTATGCTGATAAGAATAACACTGTGAGAGAAAAGGAAAACGTCTTCTAGTTTATAACTTTGCCTATTCGTTCAAAAATAAATCATGTTATGAATATATTCCCCTGCCTAGTCTACCAGCCTCCTGCTGTCTGATCCGTCTTTCTTTCTCTACAGTTAAGTTTTCATCAGATTAGCGATGCTAGACTCAAATAAGAGGCTTAGTAACTTGGCAACCGTTCGGCCTCGACACCAAGTTCATCAAGTGTTTCCGTACCGGTCGCCATTTTAATTGATATGACTTCTCCATATTCGCTTAAATATCCCATTAGTGTGATCGTGGTTTCTTTGATCGGGATTCGGATAATGCACAGATCGCGCCCTAGACACGTAGATACGTGGTTATGGTCTGTCTTTGAAGGTCACACTGTCGGCCTGAAAGCTTTTTACTCGTCATCAACGAGCTACCTATAATAATCGTCTCCTCCTCTCAACTAGAGAATGAGTCAATCGGAAAATCTGTGAGTCGGATAGAACAGAGGGTGGAAGGTTAGCCGTTTGAACTATTGTGACAGTAGAAGCACTATAATGTTCGAGCAGCCACTGTTGCTGTTGCTTCGCGTCAGAACAAGGCTGTCAGTGAGTAAAACACTAAAATTAAATATATGTACGAGTTTAATTTTATGAATACACTCGTAAGCACATACACATTCACATACACAAGCAAATGCATACACCCACATGTGCATTGCACATTGTGCAAGTCAAAACAATATATTTTATCATGCTATTTAAACGTGAAGCAAAGATAGGTGAGCGTGTAATTTTGAAAGTCCATTTTTTCTGAAATTATTTTCAAATAGTCTGTTCATTTTTTGCGGCATTTTTCAGTATGCGTTGCGAAACAACTGACTCTCAGTCTCTCTTAGAATAAAAAAAACATTTTTAAGGAACGTTGTTACTCGTAGAATAAACGAATACATTTCATTTGAATTAACGCTCGTAATTTTCCACAAAAAAAGGAACACATTTTTTAGCTTTATTCTATTGTCTCACTTATCAAAGGTAAAAAAAGATGGATTGAATGAATATATTTTTATCACTAAAATCAACGGGCAAGATGTATCTGAATTTAAAATTTTGTCTTATTTTTTGAAAAAAAAGGAAAAAAGGAGGCATCATAATAATGTTTCAAACCACGGCAATATTTGGAGTTACATTTTTAAAAAAAATATTTTAAATGTTAAGAAAAATGTACGGAAAATAAAAGAATATTGAACATTCTTAAATTATTTTCTTGTTAACCTTTTGAAAGATAATAGAAATTAAAATCAAATCAATGATCCTTTTTCAGAAATTATTAACTAATATATTGTTCTTTTTTCATCGTTTACTATCTCACGGGTTTTCCTAATATCATTTAGTTCATTCATAGATCGGGTACTCTGCAAGTATTTATATATATATATATATATATATATATATATATATATATATATATATATATATATATATATATATCTTAGCACTCATTTATATAACGTAAGTATAATGGGCAATGTAGAGTAGTCCATAGAAAGGAGTTTCACTCTTCCATACACCTCAGTCTCGTAGCTATTCAAAAGGGAACCTTCTGGTCACTTTCAACTACGGTCACCGAATTATATATATCTATATATATATTATGAGTGTATTTAGAATTATCTATCTATCTATCTATCTATCTATCTATCTATCTATCTATCTATCTATCTATATATATATATATATATATATATATATATATATATATATATATATAATTTTAAACACACTTTTCCGACTTCATAATTTTCAGTCTTCTTTTACATTGTTTCTTCCTTTTCCCCACTTTCTAAATACTTCCACTTTTACACCATGCAATAGTTCATTGTGATGGTAAAATTTGGTATTTAAAATTTCTTTTTTTGGAATATTTGCTGTTATGTTTCATCGGATGATATTTGCCGAGCTCCTCAGCGTAGGGCCTAGCGCAGGGCTGTAGCCCACAAACGCCTTTCCGGAGAGGGTTAGACTTTGCGGCGACAGTCCCCAGTGGCTCATGGAACGCCGGGCTCAACTCGTGTGATATGAATCCATGTCAGACGGTCACAACCAACTACCACTGGAACCAACATACACTCGACCTGATCTGCGTATCAGGTAACACGGCCGGTCGAAGTGTGTCGTAGCATAGTTAGTCAGGTTGTAACCTAATACGGAACCTGATGGTTGTATCCTAGTTGATACATGCAACCTTCAGCTAATTAAAGATTATGAAAAAGGGAGGAATCATTATCACTTTAATGTTTATCTTTCTCTACTGACCAGTATTTGGGCATATTTTTGAATTAAAATGTTTTTTAATGTTAGATTTTCACTGAAAAGAAATATAGTCGGAGAATTTGAGTAGAGATACGGAATGGATCCAAATATGTATCTATTCTATCTCTAATATGTAAAACTGAGTTAAGCTCAAAATTAGATTGTTAAAAACAGGATTTTACTATTGTTCTAATTTATTGAAAATATATTTTTAACAATGGAGGTGAAGATGTCTGGGATTATTTTTGCTTTTGATGTTTCAATTTTTTCTCTGCGAGTCTAATATTATCGTCTGCAAATCTCAAGAAATTTTAAGCAATTCTTGGTCAATAGAAGTTACAGTTTCTTGGGCCCATTTTTGCTCAAAAATTAACATTTATTCGTATGGAAATCAGTTGATTTTCCATGAATATATCTATAAAAGATGAGTGGTAGTTATAACGTAAGTTCTAAGAGTATCGAGAATACATCAATACTAAGAAATAAATAATCCGTGAATGAAGCGTTTATTTCCTTCAAAATAATCACTTCGATACCCAAAGTACTTTCATCATATTTTGATGTGGTATTAAGGTATTCTCGTTTTTCTGATGTTTTTAAGTCCTCAGATCTTAGCTTTGTGATGAAATTTCAATTTTCAATTGAGTTGAATACCTCTAAAATTTCGCAGAGATATAGGTCATGTGAGTGTCACGAGTGATGCAATCGTGACTTCTATCTTAAGATAATCTTAAAAGTATCGAGATAGTTTTCATATAGGAAAAATTGATGCTAAATGATATAGACTGCCTCTTCTCCAGAGTGTTGCTGTAAATATTTGTCAAAAATTGTCTCTGTTTCACTGCAGTCACAAATATATACATAAAGCCAAACTATATTTTTGTGGGCAAGGGAATAAACATTTTCTCGTGTTTATTTTTTATCTCTTGGGGGATTCTTCTGGTATTACAAACATAAACTTGATTTTCGGTGACCAGGAAATAGATCAAATCATTGCCTGCTGGTTTAGAAATTTTGGCCTAGATGACTACTTTTTAGAGTCAATCACACAAGATAAAGATTAAGTTGAGCTAACTCGCCCGCCACAAAATAAAGTTCCTGTTTAACATTAAATTTAAAGGGTTAATTGGTTATTTAAAAATGAATGTCGTCAAAACTACTTTATGTCCCATTAGTAATCACCAAAAGTGTTGGCTATAGATCTAAACATTCCGTAGTTATAGAATGAAAAACAAAAGATAAAATATTGCGGCGTAATATATATATATATATATATATATATATATATATATATATATATATATATATATATATATATATATCATCGACCTTATAAGTAAACACACTCATAGCATTTTTTGATAAGAAGTGAACTTATTTCTGGACGAAACGTACCAAGATGTTGAAAAATTATACAATCGAAACGAATATTATTTAGTATCTTTTATTAACAAACTCTACGGCATTGTAAAATTTTTAATGAAAACCAATAGTATAATTGCGTAAATATAAGAACTGGACTCATTTCTGATTTACTACTTTTTCATTTTCGGTTGCAATAATGAATTACTTAGTAATAAATCAAACCTTATGATTTCCATTTTGATTCTAGGACTGTCTTTGATTTAAGTAAAAGTTTAATTCCATAAAAAAAAATGAGTAAAGGTGTACTTATGGGAAATAATGCACCCCACCTTGTTAAGTCCCAGTAAATATCTCTTTATTATTCAATCTGTCTGAATAAAACATCAGAATGTTCGAAAGGGTCGACATCATTACTATTCTTGTCTTTCATCTAGGAGTTATTTGATTTCAATCACAAGCAAGTTCACACTCAGGTACAAAAAGCCTGCCAGTGCCCACGACGGAAAATAATCTTAAATGTACTGGGCAATCGTCAACATTGCACCAAGAACACTCTTCCATTGATACACTAATTTGTACGTCGCAATCCTGAAACGTCACTCATTTCAAAGAACATGATAAGACAGCGGACTCAGTTGTAATGAAATAGAAACACGAAAAACGTGGCAAAATATTGATCATGTCTGGATTCAGGCCGTCAGCAGCACAAGTGAAATATGCTTAATTTAGAAAATATAAATTAAATTGTCAGTGAGGAAAGGAATTTACTGCATCAGAAATATTTATGTACAGGTATTCATTTAAAAAATATGCATGCATATACA